>JAGVSL010000142.1:0-600000 GCA_022494535.1 Himalopsyche phryganea | reverse complement strand
GACCCGGGTTTCGCCTTTCGGCATCTTCAGGCATTCGAGCACACGGATGCCTGAAGATGCCGAAAGGCGAAACCCGGGTCGTTAGTGACAAAATACATGGAAGTGTACAAAATCTCAATAATCCAAATTTGATATTGAAATTCCATCAAGCACCCTCAGTCGATGTCTTAAATTATACCATGTATTTATAATAAAAACGCTTTCATATTCATACATATTACAAGAAAGTTAGTTAGCAATTTGATCCAATAAGGTGAATCGAATAAACTAATCTTTCCTAGTAAACAGTTTGAAATAATTGCTAATAATCGACTCATTTTTTGTCAAGTTGCATTCATTGTTTCCCACATTTTGTGGTAATTACAATAGTGTTATATTTAAAGTTCACAGCATGTTGTAGCTATATTCGTAGTTAATTTTTTGTATTATGATGCCAATTTCAAGTTACTTATTCTGAAATAGTATCTGAGAAATGAGAGTTCAGACTGAATCCTAAATTATATTAGAAGTTGTAATATTATCTGTTATGTACCTTAATTTGGATAAACCCATTCATTCAACCTTGGAAGATTGTAGATTGATTTACATACATTAAAAATAAGCATGTTTATAATATAATATTAAAAACATAATCTTTTTTTTAAATAAAGGCTTCCTGATACTCCCTTCATGTAATCTATTATTTCCAGTGTATAGGGATGATTGGTGCAATAATTTTCAGTCTGGAATCAAGACAAACAGCTGTAACTGGAAAGCAGATACCTTACGATTAGAGGTCTGCACGGGCCGGGGTTTGGCCCGTGGGCCTCTACCCGGCCTAGCCCGTGAGCCGGGCTCGGTCGGGTAGAGACAATTGTTATTCGGGCCGGGTAAGGGATTTGTTCATCAGAAAAATATTTCGGACTATGTTCGGATCATGAGTACTCTTGATAACTAAATACTGCTGATAACAAAAATAAGTCATTACGTTTTGAGTATCGTTGGACACAATAGTCTTTTATTTGATAAGCATGGAGACATCATTTTATATTTTGGTAATCTGAAACTAAGGTCATAAAATTGTTGTTGATCCGTGAAACAATGCTTTATTTATTTAAGCATCACTGATAGTAAGTTTAAATAGTTCGTTAATGAATCAAGAATGATATTATTCAGTATCTGCTTTCTATTCGTTTTAGATAGTCGACTGTGTCATGTGCCGAAAAATTCATTACAAAAAAATACAACAGATTCGTTAAAAATGAGTTTCAACGATATAAAGAAAATGTTAAAATGTTATGTCGATTTTTCTACATGTGAAAAAGTTGGGTAGGTACGTTAAGTGTGTTAAATTTCGATCAATTTTATGCTACTGTATTTTTTTTAAATGGGGTTTTTTCGGGCCGAGATATATAAATTTAGGCTTCGAGTCGGGCTCGGGTACTACTTAAATACTGTCAAATGGAACTATATTATTGGTAGAAACGAAAATTGACCGACTGGAATCCAACAGATGTAGATAATATAAATAGTTTCGAATATGGAATATTGAAATATTTTTTTTCGATATAACCAGAAAAAATGACGCTTTTATTTTGGCTAAAATACTGGTGAAGAAGTCTGAACATTTTTTGGTTGAAAAATTCCAGATTTGAAACATGAATATGACTTCATTTAAATGTAAAATGTCTATGACGCTGACCCATAGTGGAAGGATGGATAGAACTACAAGGTGCTATGGAAAATATGTGACGTCACAACGGGCGCATGTAATTTGAGTTGTTTGGAAATTTATCGAAAGGCACGATTTGCTTAGTGATCAAAATTGAAATATTTTTGGATTCTATTATAAAATATATATGAAGATTATTATTTATGTAAGTTATTTTTATTTTTTTTTGCAAACTTTTTTCTGGTTTCAATCCCTTATTTAAATCTTAATTCTAACATGCATCCTAGATCTAAAAAGTAATAGTTTTACATTTTCAGAAACAAAGATACTTTCGTTTAAATGATATTTTAAAAAATGATATTCAGTGAAAATTTTACAACCATTCTTTTGAAATATACTTTTTCTAATTCTAAAATTTCGGGAAACCGATGATTTACGCAAAATACGAATATAGTATCAGTATGAAAACGCCACCATAATACTATGACAAATGGAATTTTTAGAACAAACCATACAGCATATTTGAAATATGGCGACGAATTTTCGTAATAATATTTCGATTCTCGCATAATTTATTGGTTTCATTATAGTGTTCGACTTTTTGCCAATTTCTTACCCGCAATTAAATTTTCTAGGGAATGACATTGTTTTGTCAAACAGAAAAAGAGTAGCGAGTTGTAAAGAATATTTACCAAAATAGAATAAAATCCAAATAGTATACTGATGTTGGATTTTTCTTAATCTCACTTTACTCACTCAATATTAAAACGATTTGTTTAATATGTAATGTCCACTCCCAATGTGGAGCATATATGGTCTCTCAATGAAGATATCTCAAAAAAAGTTTTTCTATGACAAATGCTTGTTACTCAGATGGTCAACCTCTCGTTTTTTTTTCAAAAGATCATGGCTATACGGATATGAATAGGACAGCACTAGGGATTAGCTTATCACTCTCGCTACTCCCCGTTTTAAGGATCGCATGGATGAGAGGAAATTGAATTAAAACATCACAAACACCTACGCCTTCCAACAGAAATCCATAAATAGATTGAAGAATCAATTCATGAAATGAATTCAATCCTGTCCGTACTGGGATTTGAACCCATGAGCACCGCAACCAAAGCCAACGACGTAGACCACTCGACCACGAATTCGACCCTTAGAAAAAGTAAAAAACTTCACATTTTAGGTGATTTTTTTTCATGTTCCAGCTCTTACAAATGTCTATCACGCTATTTGTTTATTAAATATATTTTTCTCTTTAAAATCTGAATCAAATATTTATCACCTCTTCAAAACAGTGTCGCAAAGTACTTTTGAAGTTTAAATATTGGCACGTTATGACGTCTTTAAAAATAAAAATGGCGATTGTCAATTGTTTTACAGCCATCTTGTACCATAGTTATCTCTCTCCACCATGACGCTGACCAAAGTAATTTATGGTATTTATGGTAATTACGCTGACAGACGCGAAGACCGGCGAAAGTGTCGAAATATCAGTTTGCCGCATAGAGAACTATGCCGTAAGTAATTATAACACGCACTTCGTTTTAGTTTTGCTGTTGATTTGACATCTCGTAAAACACCAAATGCGTTTGAAAAAGTGCGCTGTTGAAAGGTGTGATGACAGTGGAAATCATGAGTTACTTACTTTGCCATTATAACAATACACGGTGCATGAATGTGTAAGAAGTACCCATCCTGTATATGCCAGGTAATAATGAAACTTCTTACAGCAACATACTGTCTTAGATTTCATCATATCTATCGTAATAATTGTATATATTATTTGTCAACAATAATTTGTATAATTTTGAAATGAAAAATGGCGGTCGACAAGACAGATTGCGATCGCTTCAGAAAATACGCGAAATGAAATGTTTGGGGCAGAAGAAACCAAACCCAAAGTAACTCAACACATCGTTTTGTGTATTTTTCCTTTTACAAATATCATATTTAGGCCCGTGTGTCCGATATTTACCCAAAATACTCTTATGTGTCAAACTCAGATAATTGTGACAATCTACCATTTATACCTTGGCATAAATATTTAATGTGATTACATAACAAATACAACCTCAAAATATGCTTCTTCGACTATTTATATAATGAAGAATTTTAATTCATTTCAGTATAGCCTGGGACGGCTTTTAGCCCTGCAAGACCATCATTGCATCCATGTCTTTCACCTTCTCCTCGCCTGGGTAAGTTAACATACTATAAGCGGGCTTTGCTAATAAGTCACAGGTACGTGCAGCGGGCGAAAATCAGCGGCAGTTGAAAAAAAATCAAATTTTATAATAATCGCTCTTATGTTCCAAACTAGTGGTTATTTTTTCATGAAATTTTGAATGCATACTTGCCATTTGCAGCTGCCTACGAATACTTTAAGGTAACATAAGTATATGACGGTTATCAAACATTCACAGCAAGATTTTTATAAAGAATTAATTCTTTCACTAAAAATACATATATTATCCCACATAACACTATTTAATATTTGGGTAACGTACGATACTTGTGAAAACACTCACCCCTATGAAAGGGATCGTCACAAAATGCACACATGTAGGTTGTTAATCCTTTCGTTTTATGTACTGAACACACATGACACTGCCTTTGCGGATGTTTTTTTTTTACCACTGGTTACAATTTTTATCGCTCGATGCTTCTTCGTATCGAGTGATAATCTGCCGGGAGGATCACTTCTTACCACTTTCCTTGGTATCTGCGATGTGGAAGGCTCCAGTTGCTCCGTGATCGTGTCGGTTGCGATGACACGGTCTGCTATCCAAAACTTACTTATAATACGCAAAAACTGTTTGTAGGTTAGTTTTTTGGTCGGATTTAATATTTTATACACTCTAAAAGAATTAAATAACGCACAATTCAATAAATACATCACAACTCTCCTTGTCCATTTTTTCGTTCTTCGTATTACCGAGTAATACGATAAATACTGATCCGCGCGGTCTACCCCTTTCATGTATTTATTATATTCTATAACACAGATCGACTTCATAATACGTGTTTTTTTACTCCAGTCGATGTTGTGGCTTTCCAGAACGGTCGATGGATGTATTGTGGAAATCATTCGAACATCTCTCTTCGATTTCCATTGCTGTAACAACACATCCTTTCGCCGACGGAAAATTGTTTGGCCTACACTAAGTTTTACATTTTTAAAACATTCTGGGGAACCTCGATTTACTCTCATTGTTCCGCACGACCTTATTTTATGTTTTAAAAGGGCTTCACTTGTTTTAACACTATTGAAATAATTATCCATACACACGTGGTGCCATAAATTTAGATACGGACCAAGAAGCAAATTGATGGTATCTATCAATGGTCTTCCTCGCCCACTGTAAATTAAAATAGTACATATGTACCCCGTAGCAGCTTCACTAACCATACGCACGAGAATGCCATATTTTATTATTTTAGATGCATTATATACTTTAAAAAGGCCTACGGTGTCTCCAGTCAACCCACTTAAAGCTCCACAGTAACCTAAACGTATGTAACAATTTTAACCTACTGTTAACACTGCAGTCAGATATGGACAACTTTTAATTATTGCTCAGTTATTCATTCTTTTGTGAAATCAACACAACTGACTTCCTTAGCAATGGATTTAAACTGATTGAAATTTCCAAGAAAATCGTCACTGACGATATGAAATGTGGGAATTTTCACTGCTGTCTTCTAAAGCAACTGTATTTGTCTTCTTCTCAATTGATGATTCAAAATCGTCATCTTTATTACTAGAAATAATATTTAAAATTCTCGGTTCAATTGGAAAATGACACTCTCTGGATACTATTGTTAAGGTTTCTGGAACTAAAGTTAGCCGCGTATTTTTAGTCATTTATTTCTGAAATTCTTCATATAAATATTTATTATAACGTTGAATTTTTACATTTTTTTCAATAGTGGACTTTGACTTCTTTTCTGTATTTTCCATTCAAACAAATGAATAACTTTCCTCAACAAAGACAAATTGTTTAACTACTTGTCACTCAATTGCTCAATCTCTTAGGCAATAAACGAATCTGGTTCTTCGCAATCTCTGATTGGTCCACTTTTAATTTCAGGATAACAAACCAAATCCTCTTCAGTTATCTTTTACAGATTTCCAATGGGCATTTAAATTGGTATTTTGCTATGTATATGTATGTATATGTAAAAAATATTGCTATGTGTCATTGCTTTGGTTACAGTGCTCACAGGCTTACAATTAAATATCTAATTCATGTTGTAACGCCCACAATAGTAAGATATTTTTTGAAAATAGACAGCTAATAAATAATAATTTCTGTGTTCTTTTTGTTTCAGATAAGAAAAGTAAATGTATATTGGCTAAGTTTAGGTCTGACATACGTCCATCTACTCTCGCCAAGGCAAGGATACTCCATTGAACAGGAATAAAACCTTGGTGGACCTTGAGTTTGCCGCTCGCTCTCCACTTTTATTACCAATTTGTATTTATCAAACATAAGGCATTGCGCCGCAGACAGAAAATTTTTATGTACGAATATAATTTCTTTAAAAATATTTACTATATTTTTAGAATCCTGTCATTTACAAATGTTGTATTTAATATTAACCGTTTGACTCCCATAGAAATAAGTAGCTAGTGTTTTTCATGTACCGAATATATTTCAGAGCCTCCCAAAAAATGAGGAAAATTAATTATATTTTTTTAAGAATTTTTACTTACATATTGATGGGTGGTGAAGCGTTTTTTCCAGTTTCAATTGAAAACTGTAAGATTTTTCTAAAAATATCATGCTTGGCGCAACACAAAATACTATACTCTTTTTTCATAAAACTTACTTTTATAAATATATTTTTTTGTAAAATTAATTTTCCATTTTCTACATAACTACCCAAAAAATTTAAATTGAAAAACGATATTACAATCTTAGGGTTGCCACAAAATAGTTTTTTTATAGAAAGAAATCAATCTTCGAAATTAATTACAATTTTACATTCCAGGCAAACAAACATGGTTTTTTGGACTTTTTTTGTGCAAGGCAAACAATACAGCGTTTTCTATCAATTTTTATATGTTATCTTCCAAGGTATACAGTTTCTCCAAAAAACGAATTACATTCATTTTCTTCCGCCGTTATGAATTATGAAGGATGAACAAAAATAGGATTTATCAATACAAAAAATTAGCACGTAAACCTTTGGTGAATTGTCAATTGACACAGAGATCACTTTATGTGCGAAAAATTCGGAATCGCGGAGATAATATTATGTTTATCGATAGTTCGTCTATTTCGCGATAAGTTTCGAAACAAACAAATGCATCTAGTGAGAATTGAAAAAAAATCCGAGTTCTTGGAATGAATCAAAAAAATATATTAATTTTGGTCGTCACCCCAATGAATTTGAGACGGCGGTCATAAATCAAGGTGATAATATGTTCCATGTGGCAGCCCTTGTCGCAGCGAAGCGACACGCTTGTGAATATTATTGTTTTTAGGTACTATAAACGGGAATTTCATATTTTTTAAAATTTAAATTAACTCTACATAAATGTCACTATGTATATTCACTATAATCCAAATAAAATTCTATCAGAATAACTTGTTCTGAATTTTTGAAATTTTATGGACACCGGTGTCCACTTGGGAATGGCGTCGTCCACGTATCTTGGACACCGGTGTCTGCTTGGGATTCAAGTAGTTAATATTGTAGAGTCTTGCAAGTTTGTTTTTCAAATATGTCAAAAAAATCTATTGGCCATTAAAGAAAAATATATTTATTATTGATATGGAAATACCAAATTATTTGTGTACGACTACATTAATAGGTATATTGTGGGACGAGTACTTAATTGTTCTTACAGAAATTTCGTAACTTTTCACTAGAGCACTTTTAAGTTTTGGAACTTGTTAGTTTTATGAGCTTACATTCTTGTAACCTCTAATTTTAATGTAATTTTTGTTCTATCAACAATTTCCACATAATAGAACAGAATATGGAAATTGTTGACAAAACAAAAATGACATAAATCGCCCGCCCTACCTCTGGGTTTTTTTTATCGATGAAACAAATATCCCGAAAACAACCGCATGTTTCCACTAGCCTAGAAGAAATAACTGCATTGTTTTTTTGTAGATATGTATAAACCCATAGCGTATCACGTTTGTTTTCTAGACATCGCGTATGCATTTTTTGCTAAAGCGCGTACATGATACGGGCTACATCACAGAGCGCGTATCACGTATTTTCGTAGAGGTAGGGCGGTTCAAATATGAGTAAGTTCATAAAACTATCAAGTTCCAAAACTGGAAGTGCTCTAGTGAAAAGTTACAAAATTTCTGTTAAGACAATTAAGTACATGGCCCACGGTATATGGTTTATAAAAAAGAATCGCAAATTATAAATTAATTTAGAACAAGATATTCAGCAGATTTTACTAACATCTTCACTCAAAAGATTTGACAACATAAAATTGAGACTACATTTACACATGAATTTATATTTATATTTGAACACAATTGATACAAACATTAAATACAATTTCAATTTTTCAGTACAACAAAAGAAACAATTTAAAATGGTTGTGATGTGGCCCGGCAGCCAACGCAAATGACGTAGATCGCTGGTTACTCGAGGCAGACTGCTGAAACTATCAAAGTTCAAAAAATTTGCCATACAGCCCCCCACTCTTTTGTCGACAACTGTTGCTATCCAGAGTGTAATTAGCGGCCGGATACGGCCGCTTTCTCTTTCGACTTATAATCGACATGGCTGGTAATAGGCTTCCCAGAATTGCCATATTAAAAACCTCTGAATGGCTGTTCTGGATTATTCCGAACTTCTAAGAAAACAGACAAATGTTCACACAAAAGTTCAGGGTGTGTCAAGTTGGAGAAAATAACAGAGCAATTGCGACTAATTCTTTATATTGACATGGTGCATGAAGCACGAATAACTTCAACTACAAATTTTCAACTGCATTATTAAAACTGTCTGTCAGCTATACTTTCATCCTTCTGAATGTTTGTTCATAGATTATTTCTTGTATCCATTTTAACGCGGCTATTGTATCAAATTCCCTTTAAAATTAGAAAAATTCAGAATAACAGATGCTTTCATATATAAAGAAAATCTGGAGATACCCACTCTTACACCTAATGTGATTGACCAATACATTAGGTGTAAAGTTTCCATAAGTAAATATCTATTTCTAATCTTCAGTGTTCAGTTATTTCATTTTATATAGAGAAATAACCATTGGACGACTTGGTATTTCAACACCTTTATTGTTGATGTATGAAATCCTTTCAACCGGTTATCTATATGAATATTTTTTACTCAAAGCTTTAATTTTTTTTTTTTTAAGTGTTTAACTGGTTAAATACAATGTTTCTTCATGATAATTAATGTTAATACAATTTAATCATTATTATCATACTAAATCATAGTAGTGTATTTCTAATAAAAGTTTTCTGTACTTAAATTTAACCATTTTATTCATATTACAAAAGCTAAAAAGTGTCTCTTTTGCGAAACAAACAATGTGAAATATTGTTAGGGGATTATGCCAAAATAGCGAATGTGTCTTTTTAATGTCTGGGCACACCGACATATTAGTGCCTTTGGCTAATTTGTATTCAATATTTACGCAGTTTCGTGATACTGATGGTGAATACAAGGTGATTATTTAGGTAATTTCTAGAGCTAGAAGCGCTTCTATGCTTTAGCATAATGGAATTTAGTCAATTTTTGGCCTGGCCATGCTCTTAGAATCAGAATCGAACAGGAAAATTCTTCCATCAATGTGATATTGTTTGTGTTCCATGTATTCAAAATTTATTTGCTTTAAAATTATATTGTAATCAGTCTTAATGACTACCTTTTTATACATTTTTCCGCTGAAACATTAGCTTTATTTAAATTTATTGAACTTACTGTAAAAAAAACCATAACATTAAATTTACTTAGTAAAGGAAGTAAATAAATATATGTTACATATTTAATTATTTTAACTGATAATATCTTTGTCTCTGTCTACATTGTTTGATTATTTGCTGTATTTATTGTCGGCGACCGTGGCGTCATTGGCTACGGTTATGGATGTCTCGGGTTCAATTCCCGGTGCGGACGGTTTTCATATATTGACATTTCAATCGATTTCTGTTAGTAGTCTGAGTGTTTGTGATGTCTAAAAACTCCCTCCCACCCATCCGATCCTCACGGGGCATAGCGAAAGCGATTAGCTAACCACTAGTCCTGTCCCTAGCTCTATCCTTCTATCCCTACTCTCTTAGAATAAAAGAGAGGTTGAGCAACTGAGAAACAAGCAGTTCTCATTGAAAAAAAATCTGTTAAGATACCTCCATTAGGAGACCATATGCTCCACATTGAGAGCGGACATGGATAAAAAAAAAATTATTGTCATATGAGAATTTTTCGTCAATAAAATGTATTGTTTTTAACAACTGTCATGTTTTTTTTCCGAAATATTGACCCTACCTTGTTCGAGTTATTTTTTGAATAATAAAAAAAATTATACTAATATCTCATTCCACATAGACGTTAGCGACAATTCCAACCACACTGAACAACCTCAGGGTATTCGTGTTGCCTCCATAATGGGATATTACTCTATGTTTATCAAAGTACCAACCTAAAACTTGGAACAACTTCATGTACCAGAGTGGCCAATCTATAAAAGTATAATTCTTTATGCCTTACACTCTTCATAACAGGTTCCCACTCCGTTGCCAAATAATAAATAGTAAACTGAAAAAATATTACCTGTGATACAAAATTCATGTATGCAAGTTAGGGATTCCAATCTAATATTCAATTTTGCTCTTTTTTGTTATTCGGATTTTTTAATATTATCCCTTCATACTATTTATTAATATACAATAAGCCACTGGGCTAACAAAGAGTGTCATTTAGTTTCGCATTTTATCTCAATAATAAATTTAGTTTATTTAAAAACCAAAATACTCACTCAAGGCAAATATGCTGTGTAATAGCATAGTTCGGCTGGATCGTTGTTTTTGTAAAATATGTGACGTCACTTTGACGAAATAAATTTTTGTTGTCACCTAAACACCACTGTAAACATAGTAGGCTGTAATTCAATGAGCAGGAATGACGTCAGCAAATGCGAAAATGGCGACCGTCATTTTTGATTCAGCTCACATTTACAGAAAGCTGACAGTACTATGAGTAAACAATTAATATGCCTTGCCAGAAATACTAAAAAAATGAATGTACATGATGAAATTCACAAATTACATAAATTGAAAATATATTCAAATACTACAAGGATTTAATATTCGATATTAGAATTTTTTTATACAATAAATATTTGGAATCCCTAATGACAGTAAATATTTTCATGTGTAGCTGTTGCTCTATTATATCAGTTGTTTTGTTTACTTAATAAAGGAAGTGAACAAATATATGTTACATATTTAATTATTTAAACTGATATATACATTGTTTGATTATTTACTATATTTCTGTATTTTTTGTCATGTGACAATTTTTCGTCAATAAAATGTATAGTGATTAACAACTCATTTTTCTTTCCTACTAATCGATCTTACCTTTTCGAGCTATTATTTGAATAGAGTTAGTGACAATTCCAACCAAACTGAAGAACTTCATGGTATTGGTGCTGCCTCCTATATTAATTACTCTAGGAAAGAGGCGGAGCGATTTAGTAACACAACCAGCAAGTGAATGAATTTCAACAAAGCTACAAGTTTTAAAGGTAGATCTTAAAGATTCTCATGGGAAACTTTTGTCCATTTAGTGGAAAAACTTCTTTCTAGATTACTTTTTTTATTTATGCCAACCAGATGGACGAAACCTTTTATTACACGCCATCCACAATATTTTAATGAAACCAAAAAATCTCTAACAAGACAATGAATAAATAAGACATTTGGTATTTTGAAGAATATTTTATTGTTATTCTTACTAATATAAAATATGTGTTTCACAAGAGTATTTTCATTAATAAATTTACAAAAATCTTTAAGCCATTTATGGCACTTGGCCTCTTACTATCATGTAATTTTACAACCTATGTTACTTTTAAGAATAAAATCCATAAGAGACTATAAGTAATTTTATCCTTCAGTATTTTGTGTACTTGACTTTATCATAGGCTGGTAAATATCCATATTTTACACAATATTTTCAACTAAAAAATATTGAAGGAACAATTAACAAGCTATTTTTATTAGATTTTGATGAAACCATGAGGCTTATTCTCATGTTTTAGAACTCTAAAAACAACCAGACTACATCTATTACCATCATGCCAATGTGCTTTCCCAGATTAAACAGGCTCGCAAGCTGCTATTTTTCGGACTTTGTGTTTTAGTGAGTTATTTATCTTGAAAGATGATATAATATTGTCTATCTTTTCTAGAACAGTATATAGTCGTTTCCATTGCAAAAATCACCCTTAAGTGTACACTAAACAGTATTGACCAAAAGTTATGGTATATATACATTTAATATTAAACAAGTGTTTTTTTATATCATATGTTCGATATGTAGTTATTTTTTTAAACTGTTTTTATATTGCCCTGAAAAATTGATATTTCATTATTTAATGACATTAAACAAAAAGAAACTTTTGTAGCTAATGATGCTTGATTTGAAGCCTTCGATTTATTATAGTATGTCAATATAAGTGAATATTTGCTGTGTATCAACCTAATAAATTATGTAGAGCGTAAACCATATCATTATGATCAGCATAGAGGTTGAAAAAGCTGTCAGGTTGTTTTTAAAGGTCCTAAACAAGCGCTTAGGCAGTACTTGATTACTCAATTAAAAAAGTTAGAAATATAATTTTAGTGGCATGATTATTATTCACATATGAGATTCATGGTTCTACAAATATTTGATGTCTGTATATTTACAATATTGATTGGTTCATTCTTAATTTCCAATTGTAGCATTTAAAGGAAGAGATTTTATAAATAAGCAAGGGGAAGTTTTGCCTGCAAGATAAAATGTAGTGAATAACTAGACCTGTCTCGGTTTGTTCTCATTTTCTTTGTAAATTCGTGATTGAAACACAAAATAATATGTAAAATTCAAGGAATAAAACAATAAGATAATGGTAAATATCTTAACTGATGTTTTCAATAACAAAAAATAATAGGCTCAAGATGAAAAGCGAGTAAGTTTTTCGGTAAATGGTCGAAAATAGTACTGAGGTCAGCTCATTGTTATGTGCTATACAAGCGATCTTTGATAAAGTGAAATTATGATTTAATATTTTTAAAGAAACCGTCAATAGAAAATGTTAATAGAGAGAAAACGTCGATTTTTTAAACGGACATTGAAAATAGTACATATTTTTGCCAGTTGAAATAAACTCTTTCGATACTGTTATTAATGATTTGAAGGTTATGTCTTGTACGTCATTCATGCTAGTGAAGTAGCTTTTGTAGCCCTCAATGCAATCATAGCATATTGTTTTTGAATATCTCAGAAGTAATTTGCAAACATGAATTCTACGTTAGGCATGAGAATGAGCTCTAGAAAAAAAACTCTATTCAGTGAAATATGAAGATTAGCCCCCCCCTCCCGAGAAAGATTCAGATTGTTTCGTTAACAAACATCGATTCAGGTAGACATGGAAAAGTAAAAGTCGCTATTATTAAAGCTTCAAAAACAAAAAAACAGTAGAAACAAAAAGTGATTACAAAAAAGAAATGAAAGGAATACAGTAAAAATACACTCAGTATGCAAAAAATATCCAAATACTCTTAATATCAGTGCCTCAAATTTTGATTTATAATGATAACCAAGTCATTAATTGACTTTCATGCAAAAGTCTAGAGACGCTGGGTGTCGTAAGAGAAAATTAATGAAATTATTGAATTATAACCTACAATATAGTTATACAAAAATGACTGTCGCTTAACATCTGCATCGATAATTGAAGACCCTGGTAAAACTTGGGCACCATGGCTTTCGAAATATACCGTGATCAAGGGTAGTATTTTTATTTGGTTCAGTATGATCAAAGAATATGAATTATCATGTAATATAATCCTAAGAAATGTTACTCAATTTATATGACATAGATTAGTTTGTTATTGTTGGTATCCATCATAATATTACATTACATAGAGTGGGGAGAAGTGAAATGGTGTAGTCACTGCATAGCTGAAACTGATTCATACACTACAAAATGTTCCATTATCGTCATCGTCACAAATGATCAATAAATTAAGAGGCATTTTGTGATTATATCTAGAGTAGACAGATAAGGATTAAAAAAATATCTCAGTCTAATATGTTAAGAATTTAAATGAATTATTTTCAACAAGTAATGGCCTTCGGATCACCCTATCCAGATTGTTGGCAGGATTAATTTTTTTCCAATTGAAATCCAGTCTCAGTGCATCACTTTAAGATGAATACATCTCACATCAGTATTGTCGGTTGAATATTTTCACTTAAATATATTCAGAATGCAAAATTGGAATAATTAATCTTATTACAACGATAAGGCTCACACACTTGTAGATTTAATAAAAATCCTAAAGTGACACGTCGGTCCAACTTTTATCATACAGGAATTGTTTTCAACCTATTCACTTTAAACCTTTTCCGAACACGAAACTTTTAAATGTAATTCAAACTAACTTTACTTAATTCGACACTCCCTACGTACAATCCTGTATCTTCAAAACGCAATTGCAAAGTAACGGCTGCATGTATCTTCTTCAAAATTGAGACAGCGCTACTATTTTTAATCTAGTTTTCCCAATGTTTGATGCCTACCCATAGAACTGAGTGGGTAAACAAAGTAAATAAAAAAAGAGTACAATCACATATTTGGCTTATGTGATTATACGTAGGGAGTGTAGATTTAAGTATTAATATCGCCCAGATTGTAATTATTCACGTTGCATAAAAAGCTGTGATTGTCTAGGAATTTAGTTCAAAGCAACTATTATTATAAAGTGCAATTTGCTGGGTTCGGTTGAATCTTCAACAATCGACAATATCTTATTACATGATTCACTAAAATATGTCACATAGTTGCTATTGGATAGATGATTTGAATTAGCAATCATCTATGATATTTTTATTATATCAAAATTGACTTGATACAAATGAGTTCTGTCTGTTATGGCAATATTATATTACGATAATAATATACAATGGTGGTGATATGCAATGGACAACGCATCTCAATTATAATTGGCAATTATTATCACATCTTTTTACTCGTTCAAAACTTTTGCGTTGCCAATATTGAAAAGTTATTTAAAAAAGTTACCAAGATATTTGAGTGAAGAAAGGTATGAAATTGCGACATTTATAAGAAATCTTTTGAACAGCGCGCTGATATTTAAGCAGGCATAATCTCTATTATAGTTACGAAAGAGATCTGAAGATGCAGTTTTATGGTAAAGTAATGGTGGTTTACAAACTTTTTTGTAAGATCTTGACTACGCGCTGTGCCTATCGTCAGTTAATTCATATATGACGTACATCTTACGACTAATCTATATTTTATTATTAATGTACAATCTTAAATGTTAATGAGAAGTTATACAAAATATATAAGTAAATGTAAGTAGGTAAATACACTATGTTATAATAAATGTAAAAAAAAAACATCTCGCTGCGCACAAAAATAAAAAATAATGAAAAAGGTTGGTTTTGCAATTGCTGCTTGCAAATTTTCTCAGTCTCTTGTTTTCTCTGTCACTTTTATCGAATATTTTGAAGTTATTTTCAGTCCAATTATGGCTCAGCCGTGGCGCATGCGCTCCGTGATATCTACAACGACAGCATTCACGAATACATGTTCTTCTGAAAATAAACAAAAGAGAATTTAAATAAAAATTGAAGGGATAGTTGTAATAGCACATCTGGCCGAGCGGACATTATTCAACAGTCATTATTATGTGGACAGTTAGTAAGTCAGTTTAAAATTTTATTCTGAATATTTTTCGATTCAAGCAATCAGTGAATTAAACTGAATGGTATGGTCAGAGTATTCAGTTTTCTTGGTCTGTGTTTGCATACATAGCAAAATTCCAGCTACCCAGGCTTATGATGGGGATGGGGGGACACGAATAAACGAAAAACATTGATAATCCGAGCTAATAATTTTATAATAACAATTTATCAATGTGAACATTTACAAATTTTATATTGTTGTTTTCAATGCAAAATTGCATATCTGCAAAATCTCAACTTTGCAATGGAGTATAAACAAAAATGACTTTAATGTTAAATCATTATTCACATAACAAAATACGTGAAATTCAAAAATAACATTGGTTAAAACTCAATTTATCGAGTTTTTAACTCTCCCGAACATTTTGCTGAAATATAGATGAGCAGTTTGCTAGATAAGCCGACTGTATACTTAACAATAATTTTTGTTAGTTGTGTTATTTTGTATGCACTTAAGGGCAATTTTTGCAGCATTAATAACACAAAATATCAAAAACGCATATGCAGATATACAATACGGTAATGGAAACGACAATATCATAATATGCTAGATAAAAATCGCAAACTTGTCTTTTATACGGTACATTAAGGTGTGTATAGTAAAGACGGTTAATATCTGGGAAAGTTATCATTTTGAAGCTCAGTTTTTGAGTCAGTGAAGTTACCTTTTTTGAATATTTAAATCAAACATAAGAATTAAAGAGTGTACTCACATCCATAGTTTTGACAGAGATCTGACAATCTTGAAATGGCTGAATATTATATACATCATTGCTGAAGAATGCCTTTTGCGGGCAGTTGGTTTGTTGTCCTGAAGAAAATAAAGATGGAGATTAATTTAAAAAAAACACATTCATAATTGGCCAAACGCGATGCGGAAACAATATTTTTTTCCAAATTAAATAAGGCACGAAGATGAAGTGTCAACCTACACGGATTATGTCCGCCTTGCATGGTCATTTTTGGGCTACCCATATCTTCGGCAGCACTCTGGAAGAAATTCATGCCTGGACCTGAAGATAACACTTAATATTAAATTTATACAAAAGTTGAATTTATTAAAAATGGCTGTAATGTTACGTTATTTTTTTAGGGTTATAAATAATTGCACTTTGTGTTAGATAGCATTCACTTGGTACACTTGAACTTTTATTTTGATAGTTTGCATTTTGGATTAGATAGTATTAAGTTAGTACACTCAAACTTTGATTTTAATAATTTCTACTTAGTCAGGGATTCTTTTAACAAAGTGAGTTAAGTTGTAGTAGGTTACGTTAGGGTTGGTCTGATTTCGTTTGTGTAATGTATTCTAATGCGTGGAGCAGACAATATAGGCGGCCTCATATAGGGTAGAAGAATAAGTGATATTTCATTACAGCTTCATGCAACTATCGATTTCAAAGTGTGAGTATATATATTGAGTGAAAAGTATTTTATTTATGTGAAAATATTTTTTCGTAAGTGTTTTATATTTCTTCAATGTTAAAATATATTTTATTATGTGGGATCACTTTATTTTCAGAGAAAGAATTTGTTTTTTGTGGAATGTACTTGTTATAAGTGAAAACTATTTTTATGAAAGTGAATATGATCTAAACAAAAGTGAATTTAATTGTAAGCCTTTTTTAATGGTCAAGCGGTAGCCCTTTATTGAACATAATAGAAATTCGTAGCGTTTCACAATACCTGAGCAGCCCAAGCAAATTTATAGAAAAATTTATTTATGTAACAATAAACATTGCCAAAAATGAGGATGGTAATCAAACCTGAGAATATAGAATGGCTTTGATAGAGCATTAGTGGATCATCGTCGGGACCGCAAGCGTCTGTTTGAATGTTTGCATCTCGCATTGTCACAATTCTTGGTTGCGGTTCAGGAGACTCGTTCTTTATTTCCTGTGGAAGAAACTGTAAAATCTTCAGCTTTGTTGCGAATGTGTAAGAAATCAACAATAATCTATTGTTACTGAAAGTCATACGTATAATAGTTTAGCTATATTGCTTGTACACTAACAAAATCTATATTTTGCGAAGCCATCTCTCTGTCCCCTGCCAGCCTCTAAAAATTTTGAATATTTTATAAAATAGATGAAAGATTACATCACAATTTCTTCAGATTTCAAAAGCAATATTGAATATCCCAGATAGTGGTTTTTTTTGTCTTCATCTAACTCAGGCGATTTCAGTATATTATCATAAATCAAAATACCTGAGTTTGACGAATGACTCGAAGCTAAAAAAAAAAACCCCCCTTTTTTTGAAAAAAATACCATTGGAATAATAAAGCGGAGTTGAAAATTTAAAATATTGTAATACAACAGAACGAACGGTATTGGAATGTGTATTTATTGTCTCTATCTGAATTTTACTGAAATGAGAAAAGATTTAGTCGTAAATTATTATAAGATATATGTGTCTCGTTCTTAAGAAATTATTATATGTATATCAGTGATTTAAAATTCGAATAAATGTAATTTTTATTATAAATGAGCTTGTTTTATTGCAAATTTTAATTATTATTATATTGTGTTATTTAAAATTCAAATCGAATTTTTAATATTCTCTTCATACTTCAGAAACTATTCAAATAACTTCAGTTTTACTATTCATCTCAGCGTCACATATAATATTATTATTGGATGATTTGATTATGCGGCAAATTGGTAAATAATTAAATAATTTTCACCTGAAACTCTTTCTTGTCTTCCATCTCTTCATCGTCTTCTTCATCTCGATCATACCAGTTGGCATTGGGTTCAGATTTGGCCGTCTCCATATATTGCTTAGCCAGCGTGGCGATAGACGGCTGTGAGGAATTTCGCCGGCCATTTGTAGGTTTTTTATTGCCTCTGAAAATTAAAATTTTTCAGTCATTTCACCTGTGACAGGTTTTGCATGATACATAGAGAAAAATATGTAGTGTATATTGACTTACAGATATGGAGGAGTGGTGTCTTCGCTTTTGTGTTTGGGAGAGCGACTCTTCCTGAGAACGACAAGGGTCCCGTCGGGATTCAGCCGAGGAAGGTTTTCTGAAGGGATTGCATTCTTGTTTAAAGTTTTCCACTGTCCTGTAACACGAAGACGAGATTTAAGGGCAACATTTTATTATTTAAATCATGTCTGCTCCCAATGTGGAGCATATGGACTACTAATGGAAGGATTCCAACAGAAGTATTTCTACGAGAACTTCAATTGCTCAAGCTCTTTTTTTTTTTTAGAAGAGAGTAGTGAAATAAGTATAGGGTTAGGGCAGGACTGGTGGTTAGTTAATACCTCTCACTACGCCCCGTTTTGAGGATCAGATGGGTGGGAGACAATTTTAGACATCACAAACATCCATGTCTATGAGCAGAAATTCATAAAACAATTGAAAAATCAACTACTGAAATTGTCCGTACTGGTATTTGAACCCGTGAGATCTGTAATTATAGCAAATGACATTGACTACTTTGCCACGGACCCGGCTTAAATATTTTTTATTTAACAATAAAAATTCCACAGAATGATTTAAACTAATAAGGCTGATAATAATATGAAGCTGATCAAGACATCAAAAAATTGTAAACCTAAGACCTACCCATCAGGGTGACAGTGTAATCGTCCTTAACAAAATGCCGGCTGCATACTTTTGAATATTTTGTGTAAGGTTTTCCTCTCAGGAGAACCTTGTTCCAGCGTTCCGCTAGAGCCGCATCTGTCGGAAACTTGTGGAATTTCACATTCTTCGCACGGCCCGATAGAGAAGTGCACTGGGGTACGGTACAATAATAGCCCATGATCTCAAATCAGGCATTCAATGTTTACACCGAAACGGCAATAAATATTGGAGACTTCGTATAGACATGCAAAGTTAGGCATGTACACATACATATATTTAATTTCTTTCATTGACAATCAAATGAGGTTATATACACCCACTGAAAACTAAAATACGCCTATATAAAGCTGAAGGTGATACAAAAAATATGTAGGTAGTAGGAAAGATAACACTATTAATCGGAAAATATACGAAAATCGTACGAGATTTTCAGTTAGATATGAAAATTAGAGAATTATCTAGATGAAATAAACGCAATACAACATTTAAAACGCAACATTTCGTAAAAAAAACACAACAATTAGCCAATATTTATAAAGTCTATGTAGGTAGTAGGCATGCGATCTAGAAATATTTGACAGTTCAAAACAGACGCACGGAATTTTTACGCAATTTGATTAGAGTTTCACCAGATGAGCGTTTTAACTGAAAAAAATATTAATATCTACATATGCAATTGGCACTTGGCTATTCAAAATGAGTAACTTTTAAACTACATGAAATGAAAAACCCGGAGAATAACAAGACCGGCGCCTTTGATAGATGACCATAGACAATGAAAAAGTTGTGTTGACAGTACATAATTTAGTGTCTTTGGTTGTACAATACTCACACTAGGTATACTCGAAAGAATAATCTATTACAAAACGTACATTATTTTACTGAAAATACAAGTGAAGCTACATTTTCGCTTTTGTTTATCTGATATTTTTTTAACATCTGGCGTTGTCAGTCTGTTAGAAATATTGCTGTGAATAATATTTTATTTTGCGATTTTAAAATTATTTATTACAATTCTAAACTGCGCTCTTTTATCATATATTTTTTTAATTCGTCCCTGGATAAATACTTTCGTTTTTTAGAGAATTTATGGTAATTTGTAAGTTCTTACATAATATCTTTCTATTTACAATTGACTGTCAATGTATAATTATAAATGTACAAGTATTTTGAAAACTGACATTAGGTAGGCATGGTATGTGATACAATGTGATGAAACGTAACAAAAAATTAGGGAGAGATCGATTCCGTCGTTCATTATGATGGTAAGGAAAACAGGAATGAATCAATCTTGAATGCAAATTTATTATCCCTTTGAAAAGCTGTAACAATTAGATAATATAAAACCAATTTATTTGTCTTTTTTATAATCCTATCAGCTCCTGTGATAATATTTAAACAATAGTAGATAATTTAATGTTTATGTTATAACAATCGTATTATTTATTTAAAATAACAGATAATTAATTATATGAGAATAAAAATTGTACAGTCCATATAATGAAAAATTGTCAACAACAAACTTTGTGTAGTTTTTTTTAGATTTTTTCCTTATTTGAAATCCTGTTTTGTTTTCTCAATTCTAAAGAATGGTTTTATTACTATATTTTTTTAATACGTAATGTCTTCATTATATTTATCAAATGCATGGCGCATTGGCGTCAGCTACAATGCCATTTATTGGTATTTTAATTTGCAAATAAATCAAAATATATAATATTTTTAAAATCAAATTAGAAATTAAAGTAAACTTTCGATTATCTGGGCTAATTAATCTAAATCTGTGCATCTTTAATATTGACATATGTACATATTATTATTATTTTAAATGGATAGTCCTTGAATTCATGCAGATAATCCGCACAAGGATAATTGGGAGTTCATTGTTTGTGTAATGCTAAATCCTTGTACCTCGATGGACATGCAGATATACGCAAAATCTCCACAGATCATATTTTACCTAGTGGAAAAGGTAATTATTGGAAATCATGGCGCAATATTTCGATGATGTTGAATATATTTACATTTCGTAACTAATATGAAACAACAAGACAATACTTAATGGAAATTATGACGTTTTCACCCTAAAAGTAAAGTGAAACGCTGCATGAAAATATTTTACAACACACGTTAAATATCTGCTTAAAACTATGCGTATTTATTTTTATGAAGCATCTTAAGATATTTAATGATAACTTGTAGCAATCAATCTATCTTTTTAGATTGGGTGAGAATAGAAGGATAGGATAAGTAGTTGACTAATTGCTCCTCACTACACCTAGTTTTTGGATATATATTTATAGGAGGTGGGTGGGAAGGATTTAAAACAACACAGACATTCAAGTCTGATAATAACAAGATAACAATCAATTCATCCATTGAAGTTATTTTAACAAAGTTTCCATTTAGAGCAGTGGTCCTCATGGAAAATTTCTCTGTGGCCGCATAATGAACATCAGTGGTCTTTAGGAAATGTCTCGTGACCGTACTACATTTTTTAATCGTGATTTAAAATATTTTTTACCGCAGGCAGAAAATTTTCATGTATTAAAATGATTTCTTAAAAATACGTACTATATTTTTACAACCGTGTCATTAACAAATGTTATATTTAATATTAATATTATAGAGTCCTGCAGGTTTAAGTTATTAGATTTTTACACTTTCATCCTTCTGAATGATTGTTTATAGATAATTTCTTATATCTATTTTAACTCGGGGATTGTATCAAAATCCCTTCAAAATTAGAAAAATAAAAGAATAACATAATATACAGATGCTTCCATATTTATAAAAAAAATCAGAAGATACCAAATACATTAAGTGTACACTTAATGTATTCCCGATCCCGATTAATTTTTATCTAAAAAAGGATCTAAATTTTATTAAAAATATTCATTCATTACAAATATGTTTACGGGCCGCATACATCCGCAATGAGAATAAACGAATGACATTTTTAATTTATATTACTCATTTTTTTAATATCAATGTTTATTACTATAGAATGGTTGGTGGCCACAGAAAAATCCTCTGGTGGCCGCACATGAGAAACCACTGATTTAGAAGATTCGACTCCTTGATTGCGTAGACAAGTAGGATGGAAGTCCATGAGTATTGGTTACTTGGCTATTAGATCAGCGGACAATGCACCTTCAGCGATATTAATTATCAGCATTGAAGTCAATCACAGAATCATGGCTTTTATCCTCTGATATGTCCAGAAATGCTCATCCTTGGTTTGCTGATTTATTTGTAGTAAAATAATAGATATAAAAATGCAACTTACCTTTATTTTTCCCCATATGTGTCATAGTGTAATCGGCAGACATGAAATGTCGACTGCAAACTTTGGAGTACTTTGTGTAAGGCTTGTTCCTTTTCAAAATTATGTTCCATCTTTCGGCCAACAGTTCATCTCTGGGAAACTGATGGAAGGAGACGTTCTTCGTTTTCCCGGCCATCGAAGTGCACTGCGGGACTGTGCAGTAGTATGGCATGATAAAGATATGTTACACTAGCGATACATACAAGAAATAGACGTTATGATATCTTTTAAAATATGCTCTTGATTAATAATGTTAATAGAGAAACGAAACTCATGTATGAAAACTTGATCAAAATGTCTATACTTAAAATACACAGTGAATTGTTCAATGTAATTTAATTTCAGTTAATAGAAAATGGAATTGTTTTGATTATCACTTGATTAATACACGATCACTATTTTTCGGATGGTTTGATACTTAATTATAACAATTACGCGGATTATTAACCGAAAGGGTTCAAAAGGTTCACTGCAGATTTACTGTATTTTTATGCCAAAAACCATGCGGGTGACAAAGCATCAATGTAAGATGAACCGGCGAAGAACCGATTGATTAAACGAAATATTTAACGCGACGGTTATTTGGAAGACATCAATGTAAGAAATCCAACACACACATTCCAGACAATTCACTACTAAATAATGTCGTAGCGTTTCTAGACAATACAATAATATTCGACCGGCGTGGGTTGGATTTTGAATTAATCAAAGCGAGCAGTTAGAAGTTTAAGGGTTAAATCAATGCTGTAACATAACTCCAAAAGCATGTAAATAATACTGGCATTTGCCAGACGTCCATTTGAAGAATATTTCGTTGATATTGACTATTATAGCGTTGTAAACAATAACAATGGTTTTCGTTTAAAAATGGCTACTAAATTTCCATGTTTGACAGCTTTACGCTTGCTTAAGAGTTGCCACACTAACAAATTGATAATCCAGTTATTTGGAACGTTCGGATAATAGTGGTGAACCCTGATAGATTAAATTGCAAATTCAAAAAAACAAAAAAACAAAGCAATACAGATATAATAAGGGTATTTTTATACAAAAGTAAATACTAGCATTCAGGGAGTTGTGATCACCAACATCTATAATCATTAAAATATATATAGTTCATAAATAGTAGATTTATAAAAAATAATAGGTAGGTATATTGCTTAAAAAATTTTACCTACTCTAAACTGCATTATTATTATAAATTGAAAATACTACTCTATAATTCCAATGAATAAATATTAATAAACGCTGATCATATCTGATATTTTATCAAGAGTAATGAATTATAATACTTCGAGAAAGAGTAAGAATAAATAAATTATGTACCTACTTAATAATAGGAATTATCAAAGATAGAGGTTGTTATGGTATTATGCAATAGAAAAATAAAGCTATTTCAAATAAGGTATTTTACAGCTATTTTTCAGATTGTTTTTGGTATTGGATTGGTAAATTTATGTCAATGCTGTACAGAGTACATAAGTTAATTTATAATTTAAGGTAAAAACTGAGGGTGCTTCTTGAAACTTCAATATCAAATTAGAAGTATACCATGTTTTTCAACTGGCTTAGAGTAAATATGTATTTTACATAAGTCACAAAAATTACTTTATACGTGATCTGAGAATCAATATAAATATATTTGTGCATAAAGGAATAATTGAGGCTCAACATTTTTCTTCCATTGTTCAATTCCGCACATTTTCAATATTGTGGATTTTCATTTAACTGGCTAGGGTGGAAAAGCTTGGGAATTAAGCCAACAAGCTTAGTAATAAATTTGACAATTTTGAATCACGACTTGTATCTGAAAAGAATAAATATATTGGCCTACCTATTAAAACGGTTAACTTGGTTGCCATCGTGGCGAATTAAACAGCATTTAATAACTCTTTGGTGTCACACGGAGAGCGAGTAGATCATAGCTCATAAACGTTTCCCAAATCTATCATTTTTTATTCAGCAAGTCTTTGATAACGGCTCCCGAGGTACTCCTGGAGTTCATTTGAAGACGCACTGTATGTATTATATGACACACGAAATAAATTCATAGAGGCTGGTGGCGCGTGCAACATTGAGTACTCTGTGAAAATAAAAATTCAGTTGTATTTTAGTATTTGCAAGTTCATAATAATATTACATATTTATATTATAATGTAACAAAAACAAAGCAAAATGAATTCTTATTTCTCCATACTGATACTACGGCTAAACTGGATAAACATAAAAAATATTATGCAAGTATAGTCGATATCATGCAAATAATTTAACTTTACTGATAACGAAATATTTCATTTTTGTTGTACTACTATTGTACAACAAAATTCTTGTGTATGGGGAAATTCAAAAAAGTGCAGAGCAATAGGAAATAAGTATTTTCATTATTTGCCAACTTTGTTTACTTGTAATGCTTTTCTTGTTTTATTTCCAATGAACCTGGAAAAGTCAAATTATTGCTGTGGAAATCGGACGTGCACTAGCGAGATAAGGCAATTCAAACGTAGTTATTTTCATAGAAAATTGGCAATAATATTTATCTCAATCATAAAAATCAAATGGTAGTACAATCGTGTATGCAAGAATGTATACACATTGACGCAATGTCTCGACATATAATACAATAACTTCAGCTTATTATATATGAAGGGTAGGCGTAGAGAAAGATCATTGTGAACCTCGATCGCAAAATGAGTTAATGACGCCATCTTGTAATCTTGGGAATTTTGTATGCTATAAAATAGTATACTATAAATAAATTAATAAAAATCGCTGTTCGAAATCTGAGATGAGAAAGAAGAGATTGAGAAATACTTATCACACATATTTGACAGAGGAGGATCGTTGTATGTGGATATTGATCATTCCACAAGGACAAATTCTTAAAAAAAATAGACCACTGACATGCAAGACCACTTTTAATTTTGATAAAACCATAGAGCTATACAGTTGTCTACTTTATCTGAAAACTGAGTAAGTGTGAAAATAATCTTTCTTTCCCCCTACCCTTTATAAATATGTAAAAAATATTTTATTACACCTTCATATTGATCGAACACTAGCAAAAAGAAAAATGCAATGTCTAGACAATTGTATATTTTTGTTGATAAAACATTATTTTAAACAAATATATTCATAATAATTATAATAAACACATGTAAGATAACCCGAATAATAATAATTATTACAATTATATACAATTTGAAGCACTTGAAAACTTTCTAGTGGTTCTATTCCACAGTTTTTACTTTGATTAGGTAATTTTAATCATCCATGGAAAGAAATAGTACAAAAAATTTATTTTTAATTGATTCAAAAAAATATTGAAATATAGACATCAAAAGAAAATCCAAGAGTGTTTGAAATAATAGTAAATTTTATTGATTGAACTGACATTTACCTTGTATAACTCCATTATAATAGGATAAAATTAAAAAATATTTAGCTCAACAAATTTTTATTAGATGGTTGATAACTATATCTGCTTAACGCCATCGTCTAGTTCTGACGTATACTATTTTATTTTTTTCATTGTAATTTCATATTGACACCCAGACCAGCATGTTACAATAAAATGTTAAGACCTATTGATATGTAGGTGGGTCTAAAATATATCCATGGGCACTATAAACACCCTAATAGCTTAGTTTGACAAAATTTGCATCGTCATACGGAGAGCGAGTAGACTTCAACTCATAGAAGCTTTTCGTTTATTTAGACTAGAAGGATTGGTTTTCTGTGCACGCCAACAAGTATTGGGCAGTTGCTCTAAAGATACTCACAATTAAGGAGAAAACTGTAGATAAGCATAACGTTTGCTACACCACTGGATACTGCCATAAAAATTAGCGGATGGGAAAGCAGTGGTGGGTGGAGGAAGGCAAGTAAATTCGACACGGGGGATTTCACGAACCGAAACGCTCAATTATTAAAAAAGGCAATGAGCTCCGTGGTGCAGTGGTCAACGTCATTGGCTACGGTTAAGGATGTCTCGGGTTCAAGTACCCGTACGGGCAGTATCATAAATTGATTTTTTAATCGATTTATGAATTTCTGTTCGTAGTCATGAATGTTTGTGATCTCTAAAACTCCCTCTCATCCATCCGATCATAGAAAAACGGAGAGCGATTAGCCAACCACTAGTGCTGTCCTAGCCCTAGCCCTCTATCCCTACACTATTCGAAAAAAAGAGAGGTTGAGCAACTGAGTAACAAGTAGTTATCGTAGAATTTTTTTATTGAGATACCCCGATTAGGAGGCCATATGCGCCACATTGGGAGCGGACATGGTTTTAAAAAAAATCGTAAGCTCATGGTTTTGTAAATATTTTTACAAAATGGCGCGCTACTCTCAGTGAATTTCAAGAACTGGCTCTCCGGTTGAATTCGAATTCCCTACTAACAGCCTGATAATACTTTTATGTGTGTTGGTATTATTAAATGCTTGATTTTTTTCGATCGTCGCTACTTCTCATGTTATATTAATGGAAAACAATACAAATATAGAGATATAAAAAAGTAGACTTCATTTGAGATTTTAAATCAAAGAAAGATTGGCAATTAACTCATAGTAAATCAGTGAATCAAGTCAACTTGCATTTCAGGATCCGCTCTGTAAAAAAACGATACACGGAAATTCTCGAAATAAGAATATAAAATCTAATAGGATAAATTTGTCCTTATTGAGACTAAAAAACAGTAAAATTCAATTACGGATGACATCGTAACATTGAGTACTTTATTTTTAGCAAAGGTGTGCCATATTTATGCAAATTGAATTGATTTGAATAATATCTTTCGATGAATTTTGCGCGATTATGATAATGTTGGAAAACCCACAAACTTACATAAGTGTCACAATCGTCAACCACAAAAGCTACTCTAGTATTTAGTATTCTGAGAATTTAAAAAAATAAAGTCACACATAGATGACTTCAGACAAAGCATAAAATACGTTTTTGCTTATTTGTAGAGTGGTCGTAAATATTCGTAATTATAGCTAGGGACATATTGCATGACACACAACATTCAACGAATATGTAATATAATATATCATGATTCTTTGACTTAGGAAAGCATTTTATTACATTACGTGAAAATTGATCACAATATCGTCGCCCGAAAAGCAAAAGAGCACTTGTGACATTTTGGAGTTATGGATGCAGTTTTGTTTGTATTTTTTTCCTATACATGATAGAGAAATGGACATTTGCGCAACAAAACCTATAAAATCACGATTGGAAAAACAAAATAGATAACTTGTGTAACTTAATATTCAATTCATGTATGACACAACAAATATTTTTTAACATAAATATTAGGAATTTGAATTATTGAGATTTTGTACACTTCCATGTATTTTATCACTAACGACTCCGGGTTTCGCCTTTCGGCATCTTCATGCATTCGAGCGCACGAATGGACTCGAACTGACTAACCCGGGTCGTTAGTGACAAAATATATGAAAGTGTACAAAATCTCAATAATCCTAATTTGATGTTTAAATTCCATCAAGCACCCTCAGTCGATGTTTTAAATTATATAGATATTAAGAGTTTGTTCGTGAATGCTTGAAGATGCCAAAAGGCAAAACCCGGGTCGTCATTGACAAAATACATGGAAATTTACAAAATCTCAACAATTCAAATATGATATTGAAATTCGATCAAGCACCGTCAGTCGATATTTTATGTTATGTCGAAATATTATGAGTTGAAGCCTATATCTATATACCAATAAAGTAATAAACCTTAGTAAGAGAAGAATAAATTAAAAATTATCTGAAATTTCTATCTTAAAAAAAAACATTGATATAAAAAAATTAAAATTATATTTCAATCTTTGATTACTCGTTAATCAGTTTTCAACCAAGAGAAAAGAGATGTAAGGAATGAGGCTAGGAGAGTACTAGTGGTTACCTAATCGGTCTCGCTACACCTTGTTTTTAGGATCGGATGGGAGGGAGGCAATTAAATTCATAAATAGATTGAAAAATCAATTCATGAAACTGTCCCTGATCCCGTGAGCCATGAACTACGACGTTCACCACGGACCCGGCTATTAAATTAAACAAAATATTTCACACTCAATATATTTATTACTGTTCAAACAATCTTATCAAATAGGAAACACCCAGAGTTACATAATAATGTGACCTAGCTAATCCACAGATTTGTATATATTCTGAGAAATTTCAAAACAATATTTGAATTAAATAATATAGATATGAATACATTTAAGCAACAAGTTATGGTTGGTAACATATTTATAAGAACATACAATAATTACAACCATGAAACAAACTAAGAAAATCGAATACACATTCTTGTGGTATAGCATTTCACTTCTAATGTGATTTAAAACAGATTTGTTTCGAAATGGCCGTGACATTTTTTACCAGTGCTCAAACTGTCACCGGCACTTCTATCTTCTCGGTTATCATTATTTCCCATTTCTATCTGCTTATTAACTAGTAAGCAAGCCAGCACTCGATTATATTAATAGCGACAGAGACAAAAATGATTATTTAGACCAGTAGTAGCTAACCTTTTAGACCTGGCGTATCACTAACATGTTTTTTTAAAGCTGCTCACATGGTATTTATTAAATAATGATCATAAATAAGATAAATATATCAAACTCTACAAGGATTATTAAACATTTCGGCATCACGCTATCGTCAGTAGAGGGGCTTTTCTTAGAAATACTCGAAAGCACAATTAGTACGTTTAATAGTTTAATTTTAAATAAAAGTTTTGATGTTGGAATAAATGAGATGAATAGAATTTTCTATCGGTTCTAAAATAGTATATTTATAATATATCGCTAACCTAAATTGAGTTTAAAGATATTTCTGACAATGGCGTGAAGCCGAAATAGTTATAAAATACTTCTAAGCTAATAAAATTCTTGTAGAACTTGAATTATTTTACCTAATTATAATTGAGCTCTATTAAGAAAAGAAGTAGGAATCGTAGTCCTTCATCTTCATCCAATGCGTAGAAAAGTGATTCAACAGGAAAAGACATTCTTCGGCGATATTGGTTTGGTTGTTAATATGTTCCGCGTGATATCCATTGTTTTTTTTGCTTAGAACCATATTGTAAAATCATTGAACTGAAATTTATGTTATTGTTTCTCTTTGTTTGTAAATTTTCTGTTGTCCTCTAAAAATATGTTGTGTTGTAGCACAAGTTGATATTATGTCAGTTTTCATCATATTAGGCTTATTCTCATAATAAAATATCTGTCGGCATGTGGTAGAAATTTCCGTATGCTGGTCATTATTCATGAAGAAGATTCATTTCATTTGAATTTTTGATAACTTACCAACATGGGCGCACACAGGTCCGTACCGT
This sequence comes from Himalopsyche phryganea, assembly GCA_022494535.1. Taxonomy (NCBI): domain Eukaryota; kingdom Metazoa; phylum Arthropoda; class Insecta; order Trichoptera; family Rhyacophilidae; genus Himalopsyche; species Himalopsyche phryganea. The sequence continues at coordinate 570,068 of JAGVSL010000142.1, read as the reverse complement.
CCCTAGGATTTCAAAATATGAATTTTTTCTCCATCATTTCTCCTCGCCGAACATAATAAAGAAGGGCTTTGTATATCTACTTATTTTATGATTGAAATTGTAGGTGACTCGTTTCTATGAATATTGTATATTTGACAGTGTTACAAAAGTCTTTAAAAAAAGGCTATAAAAAAGGAGTTTTGTAGGTTCCCAAGCCATGGGTACCTACAAAACCACCCCTTTCTGTGAATAGAGAAGGGATTTCATGTGTACAGTAATTTTTTTTTACCATAATCTAATTTTTACTTATAATTGGTATGTTAATCGGGGTTTGAACTTACGGTAGGAAATATAAAAGAAGCTTTTATGTAGATAGATGTCAGATTATGTGGTAGACGTTGCGATTTGTTCAATTTTGTTAAGAACACTAAATATTTTATGCCTGCGGCTCAATTTATTTTTGTTTTCCCAGAAATTGCAATTCGAAAAACTTTATTTAAAATTTTAGCCAACCTATCTCAGGCGTACGTATAATTCGTCTGTGAAATATTTTCTCGTTTAAGAGTGGGCTAATTTGGTTACTGAATTTTAAAAAAATGGCATATCAGCTGGACCGCCCCTAAAAAAATCCTGTGTGCGCCCCTGCTTACAAAGGCTCATATTTTTTCTCACGTACGCTAAGGCAAAACTGTTGAATCAACTTGTGCCATAACGTCAGAGAGATATGATTTATTATCTATTGATCTTATAAATTTGAGCGGCAAGAAACAAGATGGCTTTGGAATCTATTCGCAGAATAGTTTGCAAAAAACAATAATAATTTGTAATAGTAAGGTCTTGTGACTTGGCCATTAACGAATGGGGTATAACCCGTGATGTCTTTCCTCGTTTTTGTCTGCCAGACAGATTTTAAGATGCTAAATATCTTCGACCGCTAATAAATCTACTCATATTCATTGAAAATATCGATGGCTAGAGTTAAAATATTATAACTCTATAAGTCATACTATTGACAAAACTGAAATTGAAAGTTTGCAATCTTTAGAAAATTAGATTTTGTGTTATATAAATAAATTTTAAGTACCATTTTATAGTTTATTTATTTAATAAGAATTTTTCCCTCACTACTAAGTGTAAAATAAGTAAAACAAATTGGTCATGGAGTTAAAATATTTCCAAGTTTCCGTTGTTTTTCTAAATATTTAAGTATTTCAACAGTGAGCTAACAGTTGGTAATTTATTTATGTTTATCGTTTTGTGGTGTAGAAAGTAGGTATATTATTGAATTTCGAATAGATATTTTGGTTATATTTTGTGATTTAGGGGGGAGGGGAATGTTTGGATTTCTTAATATTTAGGTATTTCAAAATTGGATTAGTTTTGAAATGGTTGGAATTTTTCCGGTCCAACTATTTTGGCGTTTTGAAAAAATATTTTAATCCTAATATCAAATATTAGGCCACTGGCAACTAGATGTCAAACAAGCTTTCAAACCAAGATTGCCACTGACGCCATTGTATCTCCAGTGTTATCAGTATGTAAATTATATGTATGGTCAAAAGCATAGTATCTGATGTAAATACAACGTTTTGGCATGAAATTTTATTGCCTAGAGGACTTAGAGGAATATATTGTAATATGTGTATAATTTTATAACGGTAAGTTTAGGAGATGTAACATTTTAGTACATACAAATATAAGCTATCTTTGATACATTCCAGCACTTTTTTATCATTTTTGAGAAAAATTGGAGTTACAACATTTTAATTCTAAGTAAACGATATGATTTGTCTGACGTACTCGCAGCAAAAAATAAAATTGTTTTGGCAAGAGGTATTAATCGTGGGTCATGGGCGACTATTATTATTGCACACATTCCTGCTAAAAACCCTTTAACAGCTCAACCCCAAATATTTATGCTATCTTTAGATCTCAAAAAAATAAATAAAACTAAAAATCAATTGACGTCGGTCTTAACCTTTTTTGAAAAATGTGAAATTGAAAGATCAGTGTTTATATTTGATACCAAAATAACATTTAAACACATGACAACTTTGAGGCATACTTAGTAAATTAACTATGGTAACCCTGAATATGAATAAGGAATACTGTTGCAAAGGGAGTTTTGAAATGGTGGGAAAAAACCCGGAAAATTGCGAATTACCTGTTAGTCCGTATGGAAATATAAATATGTGCATTTTGTGTTGCGTTCAAGTATACATAGATGTTACTAGTGATCAAATATTGAAAAGGTTCTTTATTTCCAACCTTATCATCGAAATAATAACTCATTGGAACCTCAAATTTGTGGATACAATGTTGGCATACATAAAAAATGCCACGCTTTTAAAATAAGTGTTGCCGAATGCTAAAAATGATATACAATTAATATTAAAATTGTTTTTTCCCAATTTTCACATGCGAGATTACTCCCGGCCTCGCATCACTAATAAGAAAGTCCGCATATTTTGGTGGTGTATAAATTACTTAGGTGCTATCAACTTTAATGCACACTGATAATCATTGTGAAAGGTTTATAAACAGCGCGGCGTAAGTTGTCCGTACTTAAAGTGATTATTGAATGCCTATGATGTATAATAATACCTCTCTACAAGGGTTTATCAATGCCATCAACTGAGGGTACTTAAAGGAACTTCAATAACGCATCACTTAAATTTTGTACGCTGTCTTCCATAGAGAATGTGCTTTGGCCAATTGATATAACCCTCAAAAATACGAAATTGAGTTAATAATCGGATCTCATTTTAAAGACTACAGAGCAGGTCTCGACCAAATGATGTAGATTAGAAAAATAAATTTACCACTTTTTGTAAGGGAAACATAATTTTACATTGGTTTTAAATTTAAAAATTCTGACCCGGCCATTTGATGTAAGTCACTATTATGTCGACACTCGTACCTGCAAACACGAGAGTTTACAAGAGTGCACTTCAAAGATTCATAACGCAACTCACCATACAATATTTTTAATAAAAACAGTTTTTACTCTCTCCTGAACAATTTCAATTTTGAGGGTTACATCGATTGGCTAAGACATCATCGACATTATGTTTTGTCACTAGCGAGTGAGCCGGGTTGCGTCTTTCGAAATCGTCTGTACTTCCGTGTACAGTCGATTCCGCGTTTCCACGGGAGATCTGCTCCAGAGACTACAGTGCAAAAGAAAACCGTGTAAAAAAAGATGCTATGCCCATATAAAAAAGCAAGACAGTAAGAATAATTCGGATTTATTATTTCATTAAATATATGAAAACAGTTTCTTTCTAAGCTGTAAACAATTTGTAGCATATTAAAAATAGAAGTAGTGAAAAAATCATTTATTCGATTCGGTAAACAGACATTAAAAAATAAAATCGAAACATAGAAGAGCAATATAAATGTGTCAAAACAATAACAAGTCATGCATGAGTCATGAGCACCTGCATCTTAAAGTTTCCAAATTAAAAAAAAATTACGTCTCTAAAATATTCACAAATGGCTAAAGTGTTTATTAATACGTTGTACATATTCTGTATTTAATAATACTTTTCGTTTTCATATCCGTGTAAATGCAAAAAAATCAGTCAATAAATATAATTGGTACTTTTTTCTGGGACTGTGTGCAGTGCACAAAAACCGTGCAGAAAGTGAATCGGGTAAACGAAACAAATAATTCCGCTGCATTATTTATGTCCATTGTAATTGGATTTTAACCTATTTATCGAAAGACCAATGATACGATATTGTACACTCTGTAAAAAATATGCGAGGAGTCTTTGGTGAATTGCTTGAAAAATGGTATTTTGTCTAAAAAAAATACATTGTTATTGTTTAAATATTTGTTTGCAGAATCAGTAGATTTATTAGATCAATAATTACACTTAGCTTCAAGCATTGTCTCTCACGTTATATTATAATGTTTGGATTTTTTTGTATTAGTCTCCCAGGGTGAATAAACCTTGATTCAATTTGTATGACGTCAATACAACAACTAAAAGCCATTATGGCTGGTATTATAATGTGATTGTCTACACGCTATATTTTTGGAGGTTAATTCAAAATAAAATTTCGTTGCGAATTTACAACTCTATGAAGGGATAGCAACTTTCAACGGGCAGCGGAAAGTTTGGTACTCGGTTGTACTCGGTCAGAACCATGTGCTTTCTGTTCAACGCATGATGATGCTTTAGGGTTGCGAGACTACTGTGTGGCGGTCATGTGCTCCGCGTAGAGAGCGGATATGGTTACAAAACTAGCGTTAGGTGATAGAGCACAATCTCAATTAAAGCACGGTGTCTTCCCGACATGATATTTCCATGTATTTAATGTGTGAAATCGTATTTTTGAGATAGTATATTATTTAAGATAAATTTCATACAAAAACAAACACAGCGATTATTTGTTATTCAAATAATATGAATGAATGCAGAAAAGCTAATTGGCACACTCAATAACGCGACTCGAACGAACGAATCTTTACGAATAAATCACCGTGGTCAATTGATTCATTTCCCAAGACAACTGTGAAAAAAATACTCAATTATTGTTAAAACTAATAATTTGAGCGTTTGTTTTATTTAACTTTCTGCACATTACGTACATGTAATCAAGTCTCGATGAATTTCTCCGATATTCCTGGCATTTTTTTAAACACGAATGTTGCTGTTACGCCACGGAATGCACCCTGTAAGAAGTGTATCAGGTTCTGGCAAATACAACCTTGAGTATCCTAAATTGAAGCGTGAAACACAAAATCTTCGTTTGCTACATACATTACAAAGTGCACATGTCAGGTTTTGAGTTTAGACTCCTCATTTTGGAATGTATTACGTATGTAAGTTTTAGAAAAATAATAAACACCTTTTCAAGCAACTTTGTTTACGGATGTGCGCCGCCTCAATGTCTAGATTGAAACAATATAATATAAAAACGATTATCTTAATATAAGTGTGACAGATGATCATGATTGTATAATATACCAATCTCATGCAGCATCATTTAAGTCAGAGGCTGTCAACATGCATTTGCTAGCGGCTATTTTAACTTGAACAATAGTGGACAACATTGTAACACTCCTTTTAAATAGACATATATATATATATATATATTTAAATAGTATACTTGACTGAAGATAAGCGAAAGATCATGTGAAAGATTTTTGACCCTGGCATTTGACGACATCGGTACAACCATAAGCTTAATAATCTCTACGGTTAGAAAGATATTATTAGATTTGTTAAAACTCAACGCCTACGCTGGGCCTGGCAATCCTGGCGTATATGACACATGGATGAGTGAACACCTTTGTTCGGCGTCTTCACCTTAAAGAGGTGCCCGGGCTAGGTCCTATTTACCATTTCATCTGTATATGAAAATGGTGTTTTAAATTGTAAATCTGTAAGACTGTAGGTGTGTATATTGATTGAAGGTGGTGACAATGCTCGTTGATTCAATAATCTCGAGCTTTAACGATTTAAAGATTGGGTTAATATTATATAATAGTATAACCATACCCGTCATAGATGACGGTATTGAAATTGAAATACTAAATGTCTAAAGTAGCTAGTACGTGGGAACTGTATGTAAATTGTATAATAATTTATTTTATATATAGATAATAATAAAACGTCTACAGAGTGGTCTGAACTATTATATATAAGATAATAGATTGTTTTTACATATTTTTTATTCGAAAATTTGGCATTTTTGAAGCAAAAATTAAATCAATATGATTTATTCAATTTATTTTATTGTTTTAGTTTTGCACTATTTTATATAAAAATGAATTGCAATCATTATATATAAATAAATTACCATGCCCAAAAAAACATAGCATCATAAATTCATTCCAATTAAAACAATAATGGACACCAAATAAATTTAATAATGACCAATCCCGGGATTGTAATATTGTGAATCTCAAAATCCCGGGATCATAAAAAGAGTGATTGGATGGCTTTGTTCTGGGTAATATTTACTTAAGTTTTGTTATTATCAACGGTGATTTTTTTTGTTTTTGTGATTGAAATGCGAATACAGTCACGATTTAAATTGTTATCAAGCCCTGTTTTTGATGATTCAATATCGTAATTCTACAAAAACATAACTATTTATTAACGTTATACACTTCGTTTGCTTCAATTATTACTAAAACTAGTTTTATTGACAACATTTAATTACAATTTTTGGCTTTATAATTTTATATTAATGACGCATACCACAGTAATGCTTAATTAACAGTTGTATAACCAGTATTTGTCATGGTTGCTGATGGGTGACGGATAAATCACATATATTTAAATTTATTTTGTTTATAATTTACTTCTAAGTTAATGATATGCGATTTTATCTGCAGCTGTTGTCAAAGTGACTCGAGTTAAAATTCCCCAAATATATTTAGAGTACATTTGTATCAAAGAGAGATATAAGCCATCTATGAAAATGTACAGCAGAGGTGATTTTTCATTTTATTCATATTCCACACTGCATCAAGCCCAGCAGCCATGACACTTTAAAGTAAATTTTAGTTCTGTGATTGTACAATGTGTATATGTCAACTGAGGATGTTAAGTGTCCGCTTTTGAATCTATATACGAAATTTAAACTCAAAAATCTATATGAAACCTTCGGATCGTGATATTTTTTGATGAGTTTTATGAAAAGAGCATTATTTTCACTACCACAAATAATAAAAACATGACTTTCATGGGATGTAGCGGTTGTCTGACTACTCAATTATTGTCAGCCATTTATTTTATAGTCGGATCTGTGATGCAGTGGCCAACGTCTGTAGTCATGTCCTAACCCTACTCTTTAAAAAAAAGATTGGTTGACCAACTGAGTAGCAAGCAGATTTATTAGAAAACCAAGGTTTTGTCACACTACTATTCCCGCTAAATCTCTTCACTCATGGAACCATAAACTTGCAGCTTACAATTCCATTATACACAGATTAGTCAGTGTAGACATGAATAAAATAGATTAAAAGAACGAAGATATTAATATTGAACAAATATTGTTTCGCAATGGTTACGATTTAGTGGTGATTCATAAACAACTAGAAAACTTATTAAGCCAAACGTATTCCTAGAAAACTATTTCTATAAATCGATTAACTACCTAGAGAAAAGTAAACAATAAACTCGGTACACACCTTAAGAAAAGCAAAAGCAAAGTTAATCAACTTGAATTTCCTGCGTTTTGTGTGATTCGAAATACATTAATAGATTTAAAGAACTTATAAGATCATTTCATTGCAAAAAAAACAGCTTCTCAATTCGCGAACCACCTCTTAAGAACCACACAGTAAGTTTTAATTCAGGTTCGGTGTGTGTGAATTTGTGGAACAAGAACCTAGGCTTAATTTTCTTGAGCAACTGGAAATTAATAGATATAATCAATATAATAACCTCGTTCATGACCAAACCAACATTCATTCATTACCCTTGATTAAACCACTGCAAGAAGCACATGTAATTACGTATAATCAATATAATTTCGATTCATTTATTTTAATGATTAATTAATTATACCATGTAGGTATGCTACTTTTCCTAGAACAACTCAAAAACACAATTAGTACTTTCAATATTTTAATTTTAAATAAAAGTGTTTGACTACGTGTTGGAATAAGCGAAATGATATGGTATTGTCTACCTCTTCTAAAACAGTATGGATAACTTTAACATGTTAAATTACGTTAAAACATTGTCCTGACCATGACGTAAAGCCGAAATAGCTTTCAATAAAATGATAAAATTCATGTAGAACTGAATACTTTGTCATTTTTAAACAATTATAATAGTGTTCTACAAAGCAAACGTAAATTCAATCTATAAGTAGTATTAACTTAGACAGGAAAAGGTGTAACAACATGACAAAACAACCGTGTCATATTTATTATATGACACACCCTGGTTTTTGTTAAGTATAAGTGTCATTAGTGTCCTGAACTGAAATCAGCCAGCGGCAACGGCAATATTTCGCAGAATAGGCTCTTTATTGTTGCCAGGCGTTCAAACAGCCCCCGGTTACGTCCGCTGGATGAGTCCAATTTTACGGAAAAGGGTAGCTTCAACTTTGCCAGGAGTTTTTATTTTAAGTATTTGAATACAGTCGATTACGAGCTGCCGAGTCGGACGAGCGAGGTCTCGTCGCGACGAAGGTGAAGTGACGATGTGAACTGTTTGTTTTTCTTTTTTTGATTTGCATTTGACTTTATTTAAATTCGTTGTGTCATTTGTATTATAACTTAAAGTAAATTCAGTTGCTAAGTAAATGTAAATGTAGAATCAATTTTATGTGTTAAGATTTATGTATTTGTGTAATGTTAAACCACTGCATCTTGAATGGAAAATAAATAAGTTTTGAACCGGATCTGAAATGGTGTTTGTCTGAGATCAGCTCTTCCAGGACTCCGGATAACCAGCCGCTCGCCGACGAGGTCTTCTCATATATTACTTTTAATGACGAGATTTAAAGAAATATAATTAATGTGGCACGGTCGCCAATCGTGTATATATCTAAGCTAAATTAATTTTAAATATAGTTCTAAGGTCTCAAGTGATTGCGCGAAGCCGAACAAAACTGATAAAACTCTTGTAGAACAAAATACTTTCTTATTTTTACCCTATTATGCTATGATTTTCTATTGAAACCTTACCACTGTATTAATTTGTGACCTTGTGAAAAGTATCGTTTATATATTATAAGACAGTTATACCTAGTTGTTTTTCATTAAAAGCTGTGCACGAATTTATGAGATATTCGATTAAAAAAGCACTGCCGAGAAATGAAAAAGAACTCAATTTTTTTAACTGCGTACAACATTTTTTATTTCATAAATCAATTTTTAATACCATACTTCATGACAGGTACCTGTACATTCTTTATTTAAAACATCATTCGAATTCACGTCTTCTGCGATTAACTTCATGCCTGTCATTACCTTTGAAGCAATCCACGGTTTGAAGTTTTAATTTAACATGTTTTATTTTCTACTGGGTGTCAAATGGTTTTAAACAACCTTTTCCAATGGGCGACGGTGATATTATAAATTAAAATACATTTGACAACAATGTTTTATATATATAATATAATATGTAATTATATTATTTGTTTTTATGACATTTCGAAAAGACTCGATGGTATAAATATAAAACAAGAAAACTCCCTACTAAATGTTTTTGTGTCTATTTTTGTTATATATCTCTGTAATGTATGTTTATTTTATTTTTTATTTCTTTACCATGTTCGCTCCCAATGTGGAGTATATGGACTCCTAATGGAGGTATCTCAACAGAAGTTTACCTAATCGCTCTCGATACGCCCCGTTTTAAGGATTGGATGGGTGGGAGGGAATTCTAGTCATCACAAACATCCATTATGAAACTGTACGTACCGGGAGTTGAGCCCGAGACTTCCATAGCCGAAGCCAACGACGTTGACCACTGCACCACGGGCCTGACAACTATGTTTATTATGAGAAGCATTATCATTATCTATAGTATATTTTGATTTGTTGGCGGCGTTAAAGTGTAAAAAAACATTTTTTATAGTTATGCCATTTGACAATATAAGGGATTTTGGTCTAAAATTCCTTAAATATTATTTTACATTTGGGTAATGTCACCTCTATGGGAAAAAAGATTGATCAATTATTTTATCTTTAAGCTTTTCGTTACCTCAAAGTGTAACAAGTCAAAAATTTGCAGTTTTGATTTAAGTATGAGGTAATTATTAGTCGATGCGAGAGAAACCAATGTGCTCTGCAAAAGTTGCGGTCCGGATTCAGACTTTCCCTCTGACTAACGCGGGGCAAGACATCGAGAGAGTCGACGGATTCGGGTACTTGGGAGTACACATTGCGGGAGAGGCTTCCGCGAAAAGAGCTCGCAATCTGATTAGGGATAGTTGGAGCAACTTTCTACTCAATGCGGAAAGTCTGGGACTCGCTGTTGTACTCGGTCAGAACCTAGTGTCACCTGTTCAACGCATGCATTCTGAGTCATGGAACCTCAATAAAACACAGGAGTATAAGTATACTGTGCTTCGAAAACAGATGCTTGCGGCGAATACTAGGGGAACGGTGGTTTGACTTTGTTAGGAACTCGGAGGTAAGAGAGAGGATTGACCAGCCTCTTATTACGTTCAAAATAAAAAGGCAACGATATACTTGGCTTGGAAAGCGGATGCCTCAGGAGAGCCTGAATCATGCCCTATATTTTTTACCAACCGGATGGATTCCGTTGTCCTGGAAAGCCACTGATAACCATCCATCGGATGTACTCGGCGGAGCTACAGGACACTGGGATGACTTGGAAGGAAATAAGAAAGACTGGTGGAGAACAGAGTATCTTGGAAAAACCGTGTAATGATCATATGCTCTCCGAATAGGAAACGAATATGTTTTAAAATTAATCTTAGAATACCGATATTTAACAGTTCCAAAACGGACCAGGCAACGCCCTGTGACATCGGAAGTTATGGAAAGACGTTGGAACTGGCTGGGTCACGAGCTGCGGATGCCTACGGAGAGCTTAAATCCTGCTTGCTTCTTGTTCCGACCTGTGTTATTCTGGGGTCCTGGAAGACCATCGGGTACTATCCATAGAATGTACGCTGGCATGTCATGGGAGCAAGCAATGCTATTGGCGGGTGACAGGGAATCATGGAGACGCCGCGTGGTAGCCATATGCTCCCCATTGTGAGTGAATATGGAAGAAATGTAAAAATTGGTAATCTGTGGTTATTTTGGAATTATTAAAGTGGTTATTATTACTTCATATCCAAACTGCAACGTCTACGAAAATCCTGCAAAAACCTCTGGAAAGTCTTATTATTAATATCAAAAGAGAATGAAATAATTCTTATACTATTTAGAAAAAAAATATGTTTTTTAGTAGTCTTAGAATTTTATTAAAATCTACACAAATTAGATGTACAGTAAAAAATGAAACCTGACCAAAATCTTGTTTCCTCAATATCTCAGTACCATGCTTTTTAATTTTAGAACTGAGGTATCGATTTGATCAAAAATCTGCAGAGCTTCTAAAGTTGAACCTTTTAACGATTTTGCATACAAAAAATCACAGACGACGATTAACAAAAGACGATGACTCGCGTATCTCGTTAAAATAATTTCCGAGTATCTAAACAACCATTTGATTACTATGACGTAGTAGTTTTTTGTGATTTTTTGGCGTAGGAGATTTATTTCGGTGCATCGTTGTAAACAAAAATAGAGGAAGTGAGGGCAAAATGAGATACTAGCGTAGAAATTGAGGAAGGTTCTAATAATTATTATCATAACCAGGCTCGTCTATATGCACTGCGGAACTGCAGCACCCCCAAGCAAATTGAGAAAAATGTAATATTATTGTAATGTAATATTATTTCGCCAACACACCGATACACCCAATAATTATCATATACCGCAGTACTAATATCAGAAAGTGTGGCATCTTCATGATTTTGTGCAGTACGGTTTTCGATTGATTATGCTCGCGAGGGTGAAGGAGGGGCGTAGGGAGGAAGAACTCGCAGCTAGAAGCTTTATCTTAACTGTGAATGTGACAGTATTTCGTGTTCTGCGTGCGGGTGCATGTGAAGCGGTCTGTCCACGTGCTTGAAATCTGTCTAAATAAAAGCGATATTTTTCAAGGAAAAAAGACAGAAGAATGAATTTTATAATGAAATAAAAATACACGTAATGCTTAATTTTAATAATTTTGATGTTAATAGTAAAATATAATACAAATAACCATTTTATTATTTTTAATCAACCACAGCACCCCCAGATCATAATCCAAAACTTAAGTCACATCAAAGACTAAATTTCCTATAATACCTTGCGTTGTAATATTTAAAAATAAATGAGGTTATTGAGTAGCGGGAAGGAGCTATTGTTGTCCATCCGTGTGTGAGGTAGTCCAGCTTATCTGACGGTATTGCGCATTTTGCCCGCGTCTATGCTTCTGATATTGTATTTCCGTGTCATCTAGGTTGCAATCGGTATTGAATCGTTCTCCACATAAATACGGATTGAATTAATAGTGAAGGAAAGGTTGGATTGTTTTCTTCAGTTTTTAGTCGTCGTAACTAAATGTGTATCCTCGATAAGTTTGCCGTGATTATCAAATTATTATTACACAATATCCACTACATTAATAAATACAATTTAGCGAAAAGCGTCAATTATCGGTGGAAAAGCATTAAATTTTAAAAATAAAACACTTTTTTGTCCCTGCTTCCATATTGTTATGTGGTTCTGTTCATTATACAAAATGTAGCAATATTACAAAACAAATTTTGTTTTATTATTAAAAAATAAATCACCATTTTCACTTAAGCCATTACAAGAAGCTCATGTAAATACGCACCAATAAAGTTTTAACGATTATTTAATAATACCATTTATGTTCCTTTTCCAAGAACAACTCAAAGGCACAGTGAGTAAATGCGTTGAATATTTTATTTTAAATTAAAGTTACGATGAAAGAATAAGTGAATTGTCTATCTATTCTAAAACAGTACCATATATATATATATATAAACCATATCTGCTCCCTATTCGGAGTATATGGCTATCACGCGGTTCTTCTAAGCTTCTATGTCCCCCGACAGTCTCATCGCTTCCACCCAGGGCATCCTGGCCATCAGTGGTCTTCCAGAGCGACGGAATACATCTGGTTGGTAGAAGAGACAGGCAGGATTCGGGCTTCCCTGGAGCACCCGCAGCAGGTGTCCAAGCCAGGCCATATTCGTTGTTTTTTATTTTGGACGTAATAAGAGGCTGGTCAGTCCGCTCTCTTACCTCCGAGTTCCTGACAAAATCAAACCACCGTACCCCTAATATTCGCTGCAAGCATCTGTTTTCAAAGCACAGTATACGGTTACCCTGTGCCCCTGTTACCATGTTATATATATAGCTTAGCTAAATTAATATAAAATTAAAAAGTTAGTAACAAAGCTAGTGGAATAAGTTACCAATTTTAATTGTTTATTAAAAATGAATTTCCCCAAAGTTACCGCCGAATCCATAGAACTAAACATAGCTAAATTAAGTTTAAGCATAGTTCGGACAATGGCATGGAAGCAAAATACATATTAACGAATTGGTAATATCTTAGTGGAACTAAAAACTTGTTTTTTAAAAAATATTTTAATTGTAAACTATTTAATTTCGTTTACATTTTTATATACCGTGTATTTGTTAATATCCAATGTATCTATTATAAATAGCCCTGTTATGATTTTATTTTTATCAGTTTGATAATGCTTGTGGTCCTGATCATTATAAACATGTGGTAATAGTACGAAAAATTGTATTTTAATTAAAAAATATAATGCCTTTCCACCAAGAGTTGACAGTTGACACCTTAAAAGTGATAAATACTTGTTATTTTTACCTTACTATAATGGAGTTCTTCCAAGTAAAGGATATAAAAGATTAGTGGTAAGGTAATCTGGCGTCCGTGGCGCAGTTGGTAGCGTCGCTAGCTACGGTTACGGATGTCTCGGGTTCAATTCCCGATGCTTGCGGTTTTCATAGATTGACCTTTCAATCGATTTATGGATTTCTGTTCGTAGTCTGAGTCCTCCCTTCCACCCATCCTATCTTCACGGGGAGTAGCGAAAGCGATTAGCTAACCACTAGTCCTTTCCTAGCCCTATCCTTCTATCCCTACTCTCTTCCAAAAAAAAGAGAGGTTGGGCAACTGAGTAACAAGCAGTTATAATAGAAAATTTCTGTTAAGATACCATTAGGAGACCATATGCTCCACATTGGGAGCGGACATGAAAAAAAAATCATCAGGTTTCGTTTTTAGGATTGACATCCGTGATGAACGACCAACGACCTTTCGGTTACCTGCTGGGAAATTATAATTTACCCTTCAGAATTATCTCTAAGCGATATTTACATCGTTCTCCCGTGGGTTCCTCTAGCCAAGTGATTGGCGAACGTAAAAAATATAATTACGTGTAAAACCTTATGTTATATAACACTCTGCAATGAATAATGCGGATACGCCATTTCAAATATAAAATATATTTTTTTGACCCAGCAATTATATCATTATATTTATTAGCTCATCTTTATTAATGATTTCATTGGAATACAATATAAAAACAGACTGAACACAATGCAACTCTTTTTGTAATTAATGTGTTGTGTTTTAGCCATATATGTCATGTATGAAAAGTTTTATTATTGAAAAGGTTGAACAACTGAGTAACAAGCAGTTCTCGTAGAAAAACTTTTGTAATAATGATTATACTCTCCACAAGGTTATTGTTTTTACTACCCTTATCAGTAGTGTTTACATATATAAAAAAAATATCATTAGCACAATAATTAATTGACCTGTACTTATTTTTTTTAAACCATATTCGCTCGGAGCATATGGCCATCACGCGGTTACTCCAAGCTTCTCTGTCCCCCGCCAGTCTCCTCGCTCCTCCCAGGTGATCCCAGCGTCCTGTAGCTCCGCTGAATACATTCTATGGATGGTCATCAGCGGTCTTCCAGGGCGACGGAATCCATCCAGCTGGTAGAAGAGACAGGCAGGGCTCAGGCTCCCCTGGGGCATCCGCAGCACGAGTCCAAGCCAGGTCCATCGTCACTTTTTATTTCGGACGTTATAAGAGGCTGGTCCGTCCGCTCTCTTACCTCCGAGTTCCAGACAAAATAAAACCACCGTACCAATAGTATTCGTCGCAAACACCTGTTTTCAACGCACAGTATACGGTTACCCTGTGCCTTGGTGAGGTGCCATGACTCCCAACCGTAAAGCAACACATGCGTTGCGTTGAAAAAGTGGCACTTGGTTCTGACCGAGTACAACCGTGAGTTCCAGACATAAAAATATTTATTTAATGAGCAAACTTATACTTTTGTGACCAGAAAATAATAATAATTACATCAATTTTATTTCAGGTAGTCTAATAGAAGCATAAATGTATTCAAAAAAAAATTTTGTATACCTTCAGCAACTAATACTGTTGGTTCCACTAAAGAGTTTTTTTATATTTGAAATGTTTTTTTGTACTCGTCATAAAATAATTAAAAATGGAGTTCCACTCATAGGCATATCGTAAATAAATTACTGTTAATATTTTGCAGAAAAATTGATAGCACGGTTGGAAATCCCAAAAGATTAGCGAGACTATATTTGTTTTATTGTGATAATTATTTCTGTTCTGGCAAAATTTAATTCACGTCGGCGAGTCTATTTTTAGATTAAGAAAAAAATATATTCGTAGATCAAATAGCAGTACATAACAACAATATCTGTAGATGCTTGACATCGACGGTGTTTTGGTGGATTGATTAACATGAAAATGAGTTAATTATTGAATCTCATTTTATAGACGACAGAGCAGGTCTCGACCAAATGATGTAGATTCGAAAAATAAATTGATCACTTTTTGGAAGGGGAACAACATTTTACATTGGTTTTAGGTTTAAAAATTCTGACCCGGCCAATTGATGTAAGTCACTATTCTATCGACACTCCCCATGTATAATCGCTTATCTGCGAACATGATAATTTACATGAGTGCATTTCAAGGATTCAGAACGAAACTCACCGTATAATGTTTTCGATAAAAACAGTTTTTACTCTCTCTTGAACAATTTCATTTTTGATGGTTACATCAATTGGCACAAAACATCATTGACACTATGTTTTGTCACTGGCGAGTGAGCCGGTTGCGTCTTTCAAAATCGTCTGTAAATACTTCCATGTACACTCGGTTCTCCTTTTCCACGGGAGATACATTCCAGAGACTACAGTGCAAAAGAAAACCGTGTAAAAAAGATAATGTGCCCACATAAAAAAGGAAGATGGTAAGAATAATCCGAATTTATTATTTCATTAAATATAATAATACAGTTTCATAAGATTCGACTGCACTAAGCTGTAAAAAAATCGTAACATTCATTTATTCAATTAGGTAAACAGACATTAAAAAATAAAATCGGAACATAGAAAATCAACATAAATGTGCCAAAACAATAACAAGTCATGCATGAGTCATGAGCACCTGCATCTTAAATTTTATCAAATGAAAAAAATGAGGATTCCAATATTCATAAAGTGTTTTTTAATATATACGTATTCTGTATTTAATAATACTTTTCGTCTTTATAACCGTATAAATGCAAAAAAATCAGTAAATAAAAACAATTGGTCTTTGCTCCAAAACACCGTCGATTATATATTATGAAATATAAGACTTTGTTGCCTTTTGAAATTTCTTGTGGTGCATAATAAAAGAGACCTAGCCGTTTTTTGTCTATAGTCTAACAATGCTTAAAAACGCAAATTTTTGATATTACATATTTTTTTTGATATTACATAAATTTTTGTGAATGAAGCTTTAAACTTTTAACGATTATCCTTCATTCTTCATTTTTTTCCCATTACCGTAATTGTGCACAGTTCCTAATAACTATTATTTTGTATCATCATTTACTCTGAAGAAGTTCAATTTCCAGTGTTCTTTCGTTTGCTCAGCTAGCTTAGTTTGCTGTGAACAACGTGTGTTTTATACTAACAGAAATTAATCTTTCATCTCATCTGATTAGTTTTTTATACCACATTGCGTATTATTAAATAATAACAAGTAACAATCGATTCCTTTAATAATTATTACGTACGTCGGCGTCCGTGGCACAGTTGGTAGCGTCGTTGGTTACGGTTACGGATTTATCGGATTCAATTCCCAGTGCGGACGGTTTTCATAAATCGATTTATGGATTTCTATTCGTAGTGTGTGTTTGTGATGTCTAAAACTCCCTCCAACCTATCCGATCCTCACGGGGCCTAGCGAGGGCGATTACCTAACCACTAGTCCTGTCCTAGCCCTTCTATCCCTACCCTCTTCGAAAAAAGAGAGGTTGAGCAACTGATTAACGAGCAGTTCTCATAGAAAAATTACATGTTCCAACTTGAGAGCGGGTATGGAAAAAAAATAATTGTATAAAAGTGATAAAAATCAACCCCTTTCCCGGAACAGCGCGAATAGTTCTTAGACCACTGCGCTTATGTTGAAATTGTATTCTGAAAATGTACTTATTATGTAGGAAGTGACTGATATTAAAAGATTTGTTTAATATTCATTGCTTAGCAATTTAATATACAGTCAGCAATTCTCCTTGCCCACAGTGGCTGGTAATAGCGTCTAGTAAAATCATTTATTAATATATATATATATTTTTAACCATGTCCTCTTCCAAAACGCATCTATATATTGCGTCCAGATAGCGAACCTCCTCGCCAGGAGACGTCTGAGGGTCACACTTAACGCTAATTGATTAGTAAGCTAGTTACTACACTAATATTTTTCGTAATATGGTAGACCAGATGGACTGCATTTTCCAAGGATCGCAAAACGTTCAAGTTTTCCCCGTATGTGTCTTGCAGGGTGGCATTAAAATCACAAACACCATACCATTGAACTTGTCAGTTTCTAACTGGCTGTGGCAAGTTCAATGCACAATTCTTCCCGCTTGGCAAGTTGGTTTCAAGGCCGATTTGAACTTGTGGGCATGCAGAACAGGACATTAATCATGTTTTGTAAGACTGCCCTGAGATGGGTTTTGAACTGTTCGTTGCAATCCGTTCTCAGTCGGGTTCAATAAGCCTCGCTGATTTGATTGCAACCAAGGTTTGCTAATTTATTTAGGGACCGCCATAACCTTGATCCCTCGCTGGAGTCAATAAACTCGCCTACAGTGACGGGCTCTCAGTATACAGATTATACACAGGATACTTTTAAAGTGTTAACTGTCAATTCTTGGTGGAAAGGCATTATATTTTAAAAATAAAACACAATTTGTTTGTAATCCCAGATCATGACGAGCATTACCAACTGATAAAAATAAAATCATAACAGGGCTATTTATATGAATCATCATTCCCCATTTATCATGTATTGTTTAATGTTAATGCTAATTACATATTTCATTAAATTTAGATTATTGAGATTTTGTACACTTCCATGTATTTTGTCACTAACGACCTGGGTTTCGCCTTTCGGCATCTTCAGGCATTCGAGCACACGAATGGACTCGAACTGGTTCATTCGTGTGCTCGAATGCCTGAAGATGCCGAAAGGCGAAACCCGGGTCGTTAGTGACAAAATACATGGAAGTGTACAAAATCTCAATAATCCAAATTTAATATTGAAATTCCGTCAAGCACCCTCAGTCGATGTCTTAAATTACATATTTCATTATTTTTAATTGGTTCACTACTCTCATTAACAATTCCCCATTTGCTATTTTGAAGATGAACATTTACGAATTACTTTACTGCTCATTTTTTATTTTAGGTTAGTATTTATTGATTTGTAAGAGGTTCTTAAAATTTTAATTATGATCTATTTAATTCCATTTATATATAATTTGTTTGATTCCATGTGATTGTAAACATTCAAAATTATATAAATACCCCTGTTATGATTTTATTTTTATCAGTTGATAATGTTCGTGAGGAGCGAAACCAATTCTGATCATTATGAACATGTGGAAGTAGCACAAACAAATTGTGTTTTATTTTTAATATCCACAGGATACTTAATAGCAACTTTAAGTAGCTGAGCTAGTCCACCTTTTAATGTTTTTCTATTTTATCAAGCATACTAGAGCATGGTACAAAAAAGCTGCATGCTCGGACCATATATATAAATAAATCGGAAACACGCTGCGGGCTATGATGTTCCCAGAGTCAAGAAAACAACCGAAAAATTATAAATGTACAGAGTACTAGGCCTTCTGGCCTCTTCACCTTACTACTTCTAAGTACACCTACCTCAGTTTAAGCCATGATGTGAGGGAAGAGTAGACTCATTTTTTTCTGTCGATAGCGTTGTGAAGGTGGCCATTAAACATTGGCAGCAGATACACAACGGGTGGTAAGGGAAAAACCAACGTTGACCATCTAAAGCAGTAATGCAGAACCTGTGAACCAAAATGACAAGTACTTCGTCACAAAGTGTTTCATTATTAAAATATAATTAGTGAATAACAAAGTTAACCATTATGGTTCAAGGAAATACACAAAAGTATAATGTAGCATACGTAAAAAACCAGGAATTTTTGCTTAGAAATAGACATACCTTTGTATTATATGTTATACTTTTTAAAACGCTAAGACGCCATTAATCATCTATGTTTTTACAAAATTGAGTGTCCATGTTTTGTCTTTGGCCATCGAACTTCGCTCGTTTGATGCGCACTAAGCTGGAAAAGGGATATACGCACTACCTACTTAAACAAGTTTTTTGACAGATTTATAAAAAAAATTAACAAATAAAATAACACGATTAACACTTGGTATATTTTATGTATGGTTGGGATTAAGGACTCCAACTCGAATATTCGAAAACTGAATACCCGAATATATTCGGCACTTTTTTAACTATTCGATGTTTGACTATCTGTGAAATTATTATAATAGGATTCGTAATAATTTTTAATGAAATATTTTACAAAATCAACGAAAAATTACATCGCAATTTCTCCTGATTTCAAGAACAATAATGAATACCCCAGGCAGTGGGTTTTTTTGCATTCACTTGAGTTTGATGAATGACTCGGGGATAAAACATAACGTAATTTCAGTAATTGAAGAACTACCGTTTGAGTAATCCGACACAGCAGCAAATTCTAAATATCGTAATACAAGAAATCGGGGTTTTCTGTGTGTTGTCTCTATATGGGACTTGGCAGAAGTGAGAAAAGATTTAGTCGTTAATTATTATAAAATGTAGATATTTCATCGATAAAAACATATTTTATGATATGTAAATATATTAGTGATTTAAAATTTGAATACATCTAATTTTTATTTTAAACTTGCGAAAACCCGGCATGCTCTGCAATGCCACTCAAAAAAGAAAGTGCGTTTTAATTCTGTTTATTGATGTGCTTCCGATACAAAATATTTTTTTGTTTTTCCATCTGGTGCGTACACGAATAAATCAGAAGGTTTTCGAGATGTCCTGTTTGTATGTATTTGATTCTTTTTTTTAGAAACCTTCACGGGTGTGCGGACAACAACTCAAACAAAATTTCATCGAAATCGGATGACTGTTAAAGGAGGACAACAAACAAACATTCATTCATTTATATATATAGATTATAGATGAACTCGTTTTTTATAAATTTTAATGTTCCATTTAATGTATTATTTTAGTATATGTAATGTTACGTTATTAATTATTAAAACTTCCGAATCTATTCGCATATATTCGAATAGTTGGAATCCTTGGCTGGGATACAATAAGCAAATACTGGTAGTTACGCACACTTCAATGACTTTTGGATGATTTTTGGTACATTTTGTTATGTTCACATCACTTGCTTTTTCGACGTTTGTCTTCGTTTCTATTCTTCTGTGACAAACGGCAGTCAAGCCGTGTGAAAAGCATTTCAAATGAATCTAGCTAGAAAATTCAAACTTGAACACATCAAATGTGAATGTTGCTGTCAACATGATATATAGCAGGACGAGTGTTAGTTATTACGCCGAAATATCACAATAGTAGACTTCATGGTTACTGAACTTTATTTATCTTTATATGTAGTTTTAAAATTGATTAAGTATTATTGTTGTTTTATCATAGAAATAGAACAATAATGAGCAATTCAGTAAAAACTTGTCATAAACTGTAAGACGCCTTCACATATATTATATTACCCTTAAGCAATAAATAGGTTAAACGTAACAAAGAATTTACTTTTACAATAAGTTTAATGATAACTTTTTTGGCGTCACGTCATCGTCTGAACTATGTAAACATGGCAATATCAACATATATATTTTCTAAAACAACAAATATCTGGCCAATTTAAGCGTAAGATAAGTTTTTATTAATGGAAATATTACCAACTTATCAAGTACGTCTTATTTAAATTCAAGGTTACTGTCTGTTTGATGATAATCTATTTTAAATGCACAATTAACAACACTATAAATATTATAATCACCGTTTTTCCCCACTCAGTAAATCGCTTTAGGAACAAAGTACTTTTCATTACTGAATTACTTTAAATGCCAAGGCTTGTTTTCATTTTGTGTAGGCTTTCTAAAGAAATGGGGTGTAAAAATAAAGTGTTTAGTTCTATTGGAGTTTTTTCAATTTGTCGATAGCTATTTCGGCTTCGCGCTATAGTCAAAACTATGTTTGAACTTAGCTTAGAAATACATTTATTATACGTATACTGTTTTAGAAAAGAGAGACAATATTTATGTCATCTCACTTTTATTTAAAATTACAATATTTAATGTACCAATTGTATTTTTGAATTGTTATTAGAAAAGGAGCATAATTGCTTTTATATATTAATCAAAACTTTACTGATTATGTTTAATTGCGTTAGCTTCTTGTAATGGTTTAAGTAAGGGTGATGAATGAATGTTTTGTTGTTATTTTATTAGGGTATTTATTACCTTGATTATATCTATTAATTTCCAATTGATCAAGGGCATATAGCCTAGGTTTCTTATTACAAAAATGCAGGCATACTGGGCCTGAATTATTAGTTATGTGAAATGATTCATTTAAGAGGTTTTTGCCAATTGAAAATAAGTTTTTTTTATTATTACATTATATAAATCTAATAGTATAGTGAGTCACTCAAACCACAGACATTTTAATAAATTCCGCTTCTATCTAGTTTATCAATTTTACCTTTGCCAATTTTCGATATGTATACCAAGATTATTATTTTCTAAATTAACTTTAAACATATTTGTGACGAGTTTTAAAAGAAATAACTACCAACAAACTAATAAAATTCTTGTAGAACTAAATAGTTTTTTTATTTTTACCTCATTAAAGTGGAGCTATATTAAGTAGATTCCAATTCAATCAACATTTTTTTCTTCCTTCTTTAGTCGTTTTCTTTACTGGTGAGGGTCGCGACCTTCGCCTATCGCAACAACTCCTTTACCCTTGACGATTCTTCGCCTCTCGCTCCTACACGTCGCTGCTTTGATGGCCATCGCTAAGGTGGGGCCCGTCACGTCCTTCCTCTGGTTACTCAGTTAGCACCCATCCCCGTCCCCTACTTCTTTCGACCTTTCCTGTGATGACGAGCATCTTAAGACTGTCGGTAGGCTTGCGAGGGATTTGGCAGAAAAAAACGATTAGACGACTTTTTTATACGGACGAGAGTCTATCCTAAATTTGTTAATCTTTCAGGATTTGTGCGTTTGGCCATCCAAGATATTCAAAGCATTCTTCTCCAACACTACATTTCATTCAATCAACAATATAACGTGTTACATGTACGAGTTTTGATAATGTTATTGTTTTAGATAGTTTTTTGCCGTGTTGGGTCCCAATGTGGCTCATATGGACTCCTAATAGAGCTTAGCTCAACAGACGTTATTTTACAAGAACTACTGAGTCGCTCAAATTTCTTGTTTCGGATGGAGTAATGATATAAGAATGTGGCTAGGAAAAGACTAATAGTTAGCAGATTGCCCTAGTTATCCCGTTTATAGGACAGGATGACTGGGAAGGAATTTTAGATATTAGAAAAAATATCCGTACCATTCATTGAATAGGCCAATTCCAATAGGAAATTTCATAATCCAAGAAGAATTCCAGGCTACGTAACTAAATATATTTTGATACGAATTACAATAGCAACATACAATAGTCAAGCCTGTAGAACAGGGGTTTTTAACCTTATTGCGGTAGGGGGCACATTTGAGATTTAAGATAATAGTGATGGGCGCAAGTCGGATGTCTATCTTTCGTATTTATTTATTAAGTATTTATTATATATTACACATATTATATGTTTAGAAAATTATCATAAATCGATTAATTATATGTTTATTTAGATTTATGTGTGTGTTAGGGCATTTAAAAAAGAATCACAAAAAACCCATACAGTTTCATATCCAAAATAAAGATAGATAAAATAAAATTCAAAGTAAAAAATATATTCAAAATAACAAAGCACAACAAGTGCGAGCTTTGACATTTCATTTCATTTGATAATTTCTCATACTTGGGAAAAGTGATAATCCCAATCGTAAAAAATCATCAAGGTTGGTATTGGTAAGTCGAGATATGGTTTTTGATTTTATTATGTTCATGGTGAAAATAAAGATTCGCACAAATAAGTGAAACCAAAATAGGACTTAATTTTGTAAGATCTTTTTTCGAAGAAGGGTACTTTGTATAGTTAGCTAAATTCCACAAAATTTATATTCACAAATTGTAATCGAAATCGCTTTTTCAATTTTTGATATTTATTGAAAATTTAAATAGGAAAATCATAATTTTTTCTAAAAATAACCCGTCGAAATTGAGATCGACCGGTTGCGCACCCTTGACCCTACAAGATGGGTGCCGAACAAAAAATGTATAAGACTCTAATAATGCGAGTTTTATACCTTATTTTTAAAATCCCAATATAAAATCCCGAACTTTAAACTGATGTTTTGAGATGATTTCAACAGCGTGTCACACGTTACAAAATTTTTGCGACATTGCCAGAACCACACGACGTTATTTCGAGTTATTTATTTATGGAACTGAGAGATTGTTTGTGAAGTTTGTTACTATATGCAAACATCTGTAATTTTAAGTACAAACCAGTATGCTTTACTAGCTGTACTTTTGTGGATCTGTAGAAAAGCGGTAGATATTCTAATATGATGGGTAACGTAACTCAAAACATGACATTTTCAGTTTTCGACCTATGAAACTGGGTCATCAAATGTCTTGTGTACAGATTGTCATATGGCTTTCCATAGAGGTGAATACTGGCATTATTATTATACAAAATAGAATTATTGTAGTCTTTTGAATAGTCGTAAAAAATATAATATTTACAGTACTTTAAAACAGCCTGTAAGAAAAGATGCTATTCTTCAAAAATAAGCCGGGCACAAAGTATAGTTTTACCGGTTTTTCAGTTGTGCCGGAGCCGGACCTTACACTGTTTTAGAAGAGCGCGGGACAGTTCATGGTTAAGTTGAAACCATCGTGTGTACTTGTTATTAACGAAATAGCATTACAGATTTTTTGCAGGATTTAATGATTGTAAGATAGTAAATTTTTTTATGGTTGAGGTATGTTTTTATTGGTGGCAAAGTTACATTAGTACGTGATTGCTATTTTACGACTGTTTCGACGAAAAAAGCAATTTATTATATATATTATAATATCTGACTGCCAGAAATAATCAATATAGTTTATAATTATGATGCAAGTGGCGCACTATGAATAGTCAATAATACCTGTTTAAATATCTGTAATTATTGCGCATTTTTTTTCATTGAACAATTTAACGTATCATGCTAAAAGAACCATCGTCAATCTTTTAAACATGCTTAATATTGCAAGTAAATGACTTATATAAATTGTTTTATGTACGCTTTAATAAGCTGATCAACCGTCCTCCTTTTTGAGTTCTGTCCTCCCTTGAAAAGTATCCTCCTTTTCGATATTTGAAGACTGGTCTTCGTATTCAATCTATTCCACCCTAGCCGATTCTATGCTAATGATTTTTGGGAAGTGTGAAATCTAGATTGAATGTTGATGCTAAAGGTCAGTGACCCGCAACCGGCACATACAATATATCGCGGCACAGCACTTATCAAATGACACCGCCCCGTACTTATGGGGCGGACAGGGGTCTTCAAAACCCGTCTTTTCCCCAAAAAATCTCTCCTAAGGCGTTCAAAAATAATTTGTCATATTTGTTTGTTTACCGTTAGAAGTAAACAAAAAGCGGGCAAAGAATCACTTGTCCCTCGGCCTAGGGGCTAGGCGGTTAGTGGCCGACACAGCCCCGCGGTGGGTCAAAGGGATGACCCTATCATAAAACCACTTGCTGTGTTTTTAAATTGAAATTGTGTATTTTAAATCTGTTTGTGTTTGTGTAACTGTCGTCGAGGAATTTATAAGTATAAACTAACTGCAATTAAAGAGAAAGTATACTGAGTACGACCGAGTTTTAATGGAAGATGAAGGACCCTGTGAATGATCCTTTGTCGCCACGCCGGACTTGGGGCGGTTGAAGTGTGTTGACGCTCCAACCTTCCCCTTGAGTAGTGGACATTTTAATTCTCTCACAAAACAAACTTTAGATATACTAAGGGCGGCATTTTTGAAAATGAGTAGAACATTATTTAGGTAATAAACGAATAAGAATTGTTATGCTTTGTGATTCACTGACAAAATGTATTTATTTTCTGAAAGATCTAATAAAACACATGAAGCTCCAATGTCGCAGATATTGAAATGGTTTTAATTTATTTTCTCACAATTGTGCTACTAGTTGTGGAA
Organism: Himalopsyche phryganea; assembly: GCA_022494535.1. NCBI lineage: Eukaryota > Metazoa > Arthropoda > Insecta > Trichoptera > Rhyacophilidae > Himalopsyche > Himalopsyche phryganea. The sequence continues at coordinate 544,766 of JAGVSL010000142.1, read as the reverse complement.
GAACTTTTCCGAAAACGAAATGAATGAAAAAATAATTTTATATCAACAGTGAGCAAGTTCCGATTAAAAAAATAACAGCACACCAACTGGCAGATAAAATTGATTTTGATAATATTGCTGGCAATTTTGCTAAGAGCAAAGCGAGGAAAAATATTTTTTTATAAGTTTTTTTAATGTTATTTTAATAAACTCTACTGAGTATCTTGTTCTAAATCAATTCACAATGTTTAAATCGTATTAATGTAGAATATATGCTTATTGATGTATTGTACATAAATAATTTCATATTTGCTTAAATATTTTTTGACATATTTGAAAAAAAAACCTGCGGAACTCGGAGAATTTTGAAAATGTAATACATATTTTTAAAAAAGTTTGCCTGCGGCACAATCTTTTGCGTCGTAGTGTTAATAAAAAAGAGTTAGTAGTTTAAAAAATAGCTTTAACCTAACACTATTGTCAATATAAAATCAATATTTGTGGCGAAAATTTTTTAATATTAAACATAAAATTTGTCAGGATTGTAAAAATATTGTATTTTTTTCAAGAAATTATATTTATTCTTCATACAAAATTTTTCTATCTAGCTACGCCACTGTTTTTAAACAAAAATGAAATATGCATATTATTGTCATAATATCAATATCTCTACTAACAAGCAGAAAATACATGTGTAAATCTGTGTGTCTACTTATTACCAGGACTTCTCCCAAAGTATCGACAAGAAATTTGCATATGTCATTCTGGCTGCCATTGAACTAGAGTTCAACTGTGATATTTTCAACTTTAAATTTTCAACATTACTATTATTAATTCATTGAGAATAAATATTTTGATGGATGTCACATGAGGCACGGTCCGCAGTGATATTTTCAACATTCAACATTACCTTCCATTCAAAATAACTTCATAATAAAGCCAACGTCTAAATGCTAGCGTTCTCCATCTTGAACTAAGCTGGGTAATACATATTTATCAGTAAAAGATAAATTGGTGTTAGAGTAAAAATCACAAATTAGCAAAAAAGTAAAATTGTAACGTCTCTCCAGCCCCATCGTGCACCCCAGCGTTCCGGTTATGCGAGTACCCTAGCTACGCCACTGGGGTCAACTGCCTCTTTCAAGGCGATGTACGAATGTACGTACTGCCTCTTTGATGTACGAATGGCAGTTTTATATACGTGGATTTTCCAAGAGCGAGAACTCTTGCGAGATCATAAAGCGGATAATAATACTAGGCAATTGATATCCTTTCAAAATAACCACGTAGTCACATTCCATTGCGTTCAAACGCCAATCGAAGTTTAACTTTTATACTTTTGACATGGTGTCTCGATACTCCGGGCACGAGACACAACTCTGGCGTATTCCCGGATAAGAAACCAAAGTCAAGCAGCTAAATATCAATTAGGTCATTGAAATTAGTGTGCATTGTGGATTTTAGCTTAAATGTAACACGTAGTATTTCGAAATTGGAATACCATAGACAAAATCAACTCAACGACGTCGGAAAAAAATTAAAAATCATTTATTTTGGAAACAAGCTATTTAAAAACACCGGTGGTGGATTTGATAATAATAAATTTCAAATTTTAATTGGCAAAATATTCGCATAAACAATATATTACAAAAGCATAGAATTTTGTAATTGCAGCATTATAAGAAGCAATTACTATTAAAATGTAATTGGAAAAAATATAACATAGGGATCAGGGGCGTGGGGTCGTCCAAAGAAGGTGCGACTCCGATATTGACCGACTCCGACTCAGTTATGACTAAAAAAATGTTCAATTTTGTCAGGTTTTTTTCTACCTTTCCTATTTATGTGTAATCGGTCTTCAAATTAAACAATAACCAACCAATCCGGCATATGGCCAAATTTTTCATATTATACATACAATATATATATGTCGGCGTCCGTGGTGCAGTTCGTTACGGCTACGGATGTATCGGGTTCAAGTGCGGACCGTTTCATAAATTGATCTTACAAACGGTTTATGGATCAAACTCCCTCCTCACCCACCCATCCGATCCTCACGGGGTGTAGCAAGAGCGATTAGCTAATCACTAGTCCTGTCCTAGTACTGGCATAGCCCTATCCTTCTATCCCTACTCTCTTTCGATAAAGAAAGGTTGAGCAAATGAGTAACAAAAAATTCTCATAGAATTTTTTTGTTGAGATACCTCCACTAGGAGAAAAACATACATACATATGTTTATGTATATTGCAGGACAAGAAAATGTTATAGGAATAAATAAAAATTAAACAAGTACATTAATACACGCAGAAATGCAAAAATGCACTTCATAGGAAAAGCAGATGGAGTGGTTTTCCGGCCAAAACAGCGTGACTCCACGACTCCACAGCGCCGATAGAGATATCTGAATTTAAATTGGTGGGTTTTGTTAGGGTAAATATCAGATGATGTAATTATCAGATAAGTAATTTATGATTATTTTACGAATTCATCTCTCGCAAAGAAAACAATAAAGGCGAGTTAAGGAGATTAAGATACTCGTTCAAAATTGGGTAACAATTTAGCTGTGCCCTTTTATTTCAAGAATGTCTTATAAAATAATTAAACGTTTTGATGCATTATTTTAAGGCCACTATTATTTTTGTCTTATTAACTAAGTAACTAATTCGATAAATGGTCAGTTAATAATTATATTTGGTCAGTAAATAATTACCAAATCAATAAAGGTTAGGTTGAATTAGGTTTAATTAAAAAACTGACCGTTTATTTCATTAACTGACCATTTATTATTTCTTACTGACCGAAAAATTGAAATAGTTAATGACCTATTAAATGCATGCCATAACACCTTTATCAAGCTTGTTACATCATCGTGGAATGCCATCAAGCACCCTCAGTCGATATCTTAAATGAGTAATTCTTTGTTATTTTTTCGTACTCATATATGACGATTGGATTGTCAAGTATAACGGGTAAAGTTATATGAAGAAAAAGATTTTGCATAACTCATTAAAACGGGATGTTTTTGATAGTTGGGCTATGTACATACTATTTACGAGCTAGGCACGGAAATCACTCACATAAACCTGTTCCTAAAACATCTAAACATCCAGCGTGTTTTGTATTCGTTCGAAATTTACAATAAAGCTGTGTTTCCCAAACTATATTAAAAAAAAAACTGAAATGATTTTATATGTTGCAACAGTATCTGGTGTGTTCAAGCAAGTGTTACATAATTCGACGGTGTTTTGGCCAAATTATATAACCCTCAAAATTGAAGTTGTTCAGAAGACAATAAAAACTGTTTTTATAGAAACAATTATTTGGTGACTTGCATTATGAATCTTTGAAATGCACTCCTGTAAATTTTCATGTTTGAAGATGCGGGATTATACGTAAGGAGTGTTGATATAATAGTGGCTAACATCAAGTGGCCGCGTCAGAATTTTTAAACCTAAAACTAATGTAAAATGATCTTTCCCTTCGAAAAAGTTTTCAATTTATTTTTCAAATTTACATCATTTGGCCGATACCTGCTCTGTCATCTTTAAAATGAGATCCAATCATTAACTCATTTTTGTATTTTTTGAGTGTTACATCAATTGGCCAAAAAATAGTCGATATTATTGTTTTACTTCCGTATTTATGCGATGTAGGATTTCCTTATTATGCGGCAACGACGTCAAAGTATAGGAACAAAGCCGACATCGCACCAGATATGGTAAATCAACTTTCAAATATAAATCAAGAAGATTTGCAATTCAAGGAACCAAAATCATCGAAGTCACTGAGAACTTCGTTCGGCTTATATTTGTATACTTTTGGTTTTAAAAATAATAAGTACGTACTAAATAAAATCAACTAATTATTTTGTCAGTAACTAGCTTGATAAATGGTCAGTCAATAAACGCCTATTGGTCAGGATAGGTTTAATTAAAAAACTGACCGTTTTATATAAATATTTGGCCGTTTAATGTAATAAGTGACCATTTCATATAAATTACTGACCGCTTATTTTTATTGACTGACCATGTGTATACTGACCATTTATCGAATTAGTTCTTTACCATTTCGATTAATTCTTGAACTGATCAAAAATTAAAATACTTGTTGATCTAATGAATACATACATATTGTTTAATTGATTATGTATTATTACTGACTCTATAAAATAAACAAGGTATTCCGTTAAAATTTTGGGAAACCTTGCAATAAAGTAACATAATGATGAATTCAAATACATTTTTAGTTGTTTTTTTCCGTCTCTGAAATGTACTGTAAATATGTACTGAAGAGTTCATGTTGATAAAGTTCCTTTTGCTCATTTTTGCTAAATACTATACAAATAACAAAGTTATATATTTTTGGTTTTATAATAAACAAAGATCGATGTGTTGATGCAAAATTACCATATTATAGAACTGTTTTGGTAAACCTCTATGAAATCCGGAGTGCAATTTGTAAACAACATGCTTCATCGTTTCAATTGCGAAATTGTATATCTTCAAAATCTGAATTTTTCAGTGAAGCATAAAAACAGTTTAAAAAAGGCTTACAATTAAATGCACTTTTGTTTCGATGATATTCACTTTCGTAAAGAAAGTTTTCAATTATAACTAATACATTCCACAAAAAACAAATTATTTCACTAAAAATAAAGTGATGCCACATAATAAAATATATTTAAACATTTAAGAAATATGTTGCACTTACGAAAAAATATTATCACATACACAAAATAGTTTTCACTAAATATAAATACTCACACTTTGAAATCGATGGTTTCACAACGCTCTTTCTTTATTCTTTACTACTTGCAACATAGGATTTTCCACCATAGACTAGTTTACTTGTCGAAACTCTATATTAGGCCGCCTGTATTGTCTTTGCTCCACTCATTTGAATTTATTCACTAGTATATTATAGGAGTAGTATTTATGAAGAAGCAGGGTTCTAAGTGGACATGCAACATGTTAATATAATTTATTTCAATGTCCATTACATACAAAATTAAAATAATCCGTTTCAAAGTCAAACAATCAAAATTAGTCTGTGGTACTTTGTTAAAAAGAATCCGTTTCGAAGTGAAAACTATTAAAATCAAAGTTTGAGTGTACTAAGTTAATACTATCTTATACAAAGTGCCAACTATCGAAATAAAAGTTCAAGTGTACCCAAGTGAATACTAGCTTACACAAAGTGCAAACTATTGAAATAAAAGTTCAAGTGTACCAAGTGGATACTACCTAACACAAAGTGCATTTATTTATAACCCTTTAAAAATAAATTAATAATTAATATTGAATATATACATAGGTTAAAGTGATAAGTCATAATTATTGATAGTTGCGTTACTTTTCATGCATTTAAGGGCGATTTTTGCAGTATTAATAATACAAAAATTTGAAATCGATAAAATTTTCATGGATAGGTTTGTAAAAGTACAAATCAATCTTATATATAATAGAACTCTGTGGACGCTTTAGTGCTCGGCCAGAGTCAACGCGCAACGGCGGGGTGGGCGCGACGTTTGAAATTGAAATACAAAACCGCTCAAGATAAGAACCGTGAAGTTCCAGTACCTGCGTATTAACTACGGACATTGCAAAAGCATGCTATGAATTTCAGTTTTAAGGGCCGCGCCCGCCGCGCCCGCCTCGCCGTCGCGTGTTGACTCTGGCCAAACACTTATTATTACCACATATCACACGTAGGTATGAAAGTTTTTCATGACCTAAGCATCGCAGTTCACGGTGTATAATGTAAAACAAAATGTTATGCAATGGACACACAGTTCCGACGTACTAGCTACTTTAGACATTCAGTATTTCAATTTAAATTTCAAAACCGTCATCTATGACGGGTACGTTTATACTAGTTTTAAACAAGATTTTTAGGAAAAGTTATTTTAGGTATATAAATTTCTTTAAATGAGCTGTCAACAATACAAGAGAATTTTATTTTGAGTGCTAATATCGACGCTTTAAAGTTCCACAAGCTAAAGTCGAGATTGTACTGCGTGCTAACGCCGGCGTATCGGCTAGGACATGGCTAGTGATTAGCTAATCGCCCGATATTATCATAACGCCCCGTTTTTAGAATCGGATGGGTGAGAGGGAATTTTAAACATCCATACCTTTGACCACAAATTCATAAATCGATTGAAAGATAAGTTCATGAAACTGTTCGTACTGGGATTCAAGCCAGTGAGATTTGTTACCGAAGCCAACGACGTTGACCGTTGCACTATGGACCCGGAAGCATCATAAAGGCATATATATATATCATGAACATGTTTCGAACCAATATTAACAAAAAGATACTTCACTGGTCGTAATAGCAAAATTAATGTTTTAAAAGGGAAATAAATAAATGAAAAAAAAGATTTGTATGCAATTAATTAAATTATAGTTATTGAATAATAATTAATTGCTACCATTAATAAATTTTATAGATTTGAATGTATTTATAAAAAAGTAATTGAGACTTGTCAGTATAAATTTTGTTTTTCATTTATTACGAATAGAGATAAATCAGATTTAGAGCAAAAAGTAACTACGCCACAGAGCACGTAAATGTTTTAATCAAATATTTCGAAAAATTATATTGTATTTATTAAAAAAGAAAGTAAAAAACCAAAACCAATCTACGTCTTTTGCAAATCAAAGTAATAAGGATATAATCGAACGACACTTCTTTCATGAATAAACCGAAAGCCGGATTCATTGTCAATAACAAATATTTTGAAGATTTAATCGAGTAAATCGTTAAGGATCATGACAGAATACATTGGGTATCAGAGGATGTCAACCTTTTAACATCTAACACTGGAGGGAATTGAATTTTTTGATTATTGAGTGGTAGGCTCTAAGCCACTTTTGTATATATTTTGTCGTTGTTCTGGAAGACACTAAATATTACTTTTGAGTAATTGGAGTTTGAAGTTTATCAAATGAAATGCTATACCTTTTTCATTTCGTTTGTTTCTACAAAACTGTTTTTAAGTAAAAGTATAATTTATAAAAATAAGTGTATACCATACACGGTAGAATTTGAAATAAGAAACATTTTGGTAGAACTAACTCAATATGTAATTTTTTCGATCTAGTGCTTTCTTATAGAGCAGTGACGATTTGTTGTTGGATAAATTTCCTCACCCAGCAATAAATGGTGTCGGGTCCGTGATGTAATGGTCAACGATGTTGGCTTCGGTTACGAATGTCTCGGGATCAAGTTCCAGTACGAACAATTTGGATGCTTGTGATGTCTAGAATTACCTCACACCCACCCCATTCTAAAAGTGTTGCGTAGTGAGAGTGATTAGCCAAACACTATTCCTGTCCTAGCTATATCCTTCTATCCATACTCTTTTCGAAAAAGAGAGGTTGATCAACTAAGTAATACGCAGTTCTCGTAGAAAAACTTCTGTTGAGACACCTCCATTAGGAGTTCATATGCTCCAAATTGGGACATGGTAAAAAGTCCTTTCCACCAACCAGCGCCGCAGTTATTAAATTAGAGCTTGTGAGAAGTAATTTTTAGAGGAAAAACTTCTTAAAAATATGTACTCAAATTTATATATACAATATAAATGTAATGATCTCCAGTAACTTCATCGATACAGCACCTTATATTGCGAGAGCTGCTTTATTTGAGGAAAAAAAAGATACTGTTCAATAAAATTATCTCTTATGAATGACATTTACAATAGTTGAGGTTGAACCATTGTCTACAATTATATTTATGAAGTCATCGATTTCATAGCTTTTTTCATTTCATCCTTCAAAAATGATAAAAAAATAATCGATAATAATGAATAAGTGTTTTCCAGATGTCCACGCCGACCATTTAAAGTATGACATATTCTAAACATAGGATCTCTTATATAAATGACTGTGAAAATATTTTTTTCAAAACCGACTTTTTAAATGTTATTTGGTATCATAAATGGTCAAAAATAAATATTTGGCTTTTTGTCAACTGAGTATGCAGTGTCAAACTCAGGTATACCATCTACAGAAATAGTTTAACAAACTTGAAAAGTTCAACATTATTCGATGAAAAACACGTTAAATATTTTTTTCATATAAAATATTGTCTATTTTGAATCGGCAAACGGTGTCACATGACCTAGGCTTAGTTTATAGTAATTAACACTAATGCTTGACAGCTTATGGGCGAGTAGAAACTTTGTATCAAAGGTAAACAAATCCACACGATTTCGTTTGAAAAGTGGTCAAATCCTCGATTTCATATCATAGAAATTTTCAAATCCAAAACTAAATCATTTATAATATAAAAAAGTACTAAATATTAGTTTATTTTACGGGTCAATAATATTTGCTTTATTTAAAATGTTCAACTTGTACTAATTTATAAAACGTTTTTTCTATTTATTGCATTTTCTGTAATGAGATATTTGACCACTTTTGATACCAGAAAACATAAATATACACGTAATTTTCTTAACCAACAAATACCATTACAACCAATGAAAATGAATTATTATTGAACTGTCATGACGGACAGTTTTTGTTTGTTTGTAGCTGTTTTCCATCGGCTTGTTCAAGTTTTAATTAGTGTAAGTGAATTGTAGTGAGTTATTTTCTAAACTTAGATATCATTTAAGTATATGCTAGTACATGTGACTGGCAGAAATCAAGAAACCAAAACATCACCAAATATTTATTGCTTATTTTCTAAACTAACATTCTCCATGTTAAAAATTAAGGTATTTTGTATCTCTAACAAAACATAACACTTTTTTATTACAGTCAATTACTTTACAACAATAAACCATACTATTTATTTGAAATTGTACTGAGAAAACGGTTTTATTCAATTTTCCAAAAATAACCATTGAAGGAGATTGTGCGCTATGAAACCCGAGCTTTCATATGTCTAGATATGTCCAAATTATAGTTGGAATTAAAAATAAAAATTTGTGATAAAATTTAAAATGTGGAATTATAGCGTGGCTTCTAGAATGTGTGATAGAGCCTAAAGACAATGCTTTTCGCCTGACTTTGATAGGCTTTTAAATGAGCAACTTAAACTAAAAATTGAAGAGTAAGTTTAGTTCCCTAAACGGCCACAACGGACCATCGGCCAATTAATAAAAGTTGGAGTGTAGTGAAGCTGAAGAGCAAAATTCGCAGCAATGAGCAAATCATCGCCCGTCACAAGAGCTTGAATCACTTGCTTTAAATGTACCAATTTGACTTGGCCGCTAGTGAGGGTGCCACCATCACTTTTGGATTGTTGCGATACTCAACCAGAACTGAAATTTCAATAAATTCCAAAACTGATATTTTAATGACGTTTATTACAAGTAGACAAACTATTGCATAAAACGGTAATTGGAGAAATTTATTCTAGACTGACGATTCTAGTTTCAAATTCGGGCCGCAGCCAAGTGATGTTGTTAATACTGTAGTGAACGGTATGGGCAGGTTTACGACCACTGGTTTTCATGATAATTTTTTAGTTCACTTGCTGTGCAACGTTGCTTCTGACCTTGTCAAATGCAATTGCATCAAAAATTGAAATAAAAAGTTTCGTTTTTTGTTGTCAAGAAAAATAAATAATACTCAAAAAAACATTCAAATACTATGACGGAAGCTCAAATGAAAAATAAATAAGTAACAGTTTTTTAAGTACGTTGATTTATTATGTAATAAATAAATGCGGGAAAACTTTGTTCAGCTTGATAACATAATATCATGGAATTTGTAAAGGTGTACGTTTTGAAGTTTAAATTATATTGTTGTACGATATAAAAATCATCATAAAAAATGGGTGATGTTTAAATAAATTAATGATTTTATTACGTCAGTCTTCTTTTGTTCAGTTTTTGTATAGCATCATTTTATTTTCGGATTGTGACTATTGCTTTATAAATGAGGTGGTCAGAAGCACAGGCAGCTTTCTTGAAAGAAATCATGAAGCCAGAATTATAGAGGTAAAGATCTGTAGCTTTTGAGCTGATATTTCACTATTAAAATTGTTTTTATTCTGTGGAAAATCACTGTTTACAATTCACTGCAGAAGAGAACACAGCTTTCTTCGCTCTAAATGTTTCGTTCGATACAACAAGTCACGTGACAAAATGGCCGCCCAGTAAATTTTGGTTAAGAACTTAGAAGCAAACACGGTTTTCTTTCAAGTAATCGGAAGCAAAGTTATACTTCTTGATGTGTGACAAGCAAGTGCAGTAATCTAGAAATTTAATATTATTTTATCTTGGAAATGTAATGAATACAATGACTTCTAAAAGTTTAATTGTATTTGAATCAAAATATTATATTCTAAAGTATAGCATACACAATTTCAATCAATTTGTAATGTTTTTTTATCAGTTTTTAATGTTTTTCTTAAAAAAAACTTCCCTGGTAGTAAGCTGCCCTTGCTTGTATACCCCTCGTACAAAAAAATGTCAGTCTTAATTTCTGTCTACGTCATAAAGTTTGACGATGTATTTTTTGTTTCGATTTACTGTAGTTAATTTTTTTATACATCTCTATTATACAGCTAAAAATACATGTAGACATCTGTACTCTAGTCGGTCACAAGAACTTCTCCCAAACGGTGTACAGTGGTGACGTGAAATTTTCACATGTAATTCCGGTTGCCATTTCTAGGTCAGCTGTGCTATTTTCAGCATTCAACTCTCAACTTTTAACCTCAAACTGAAAACGCGTTATTTTTGACGTCTCAATAAAAAGCAAGAGAAAAAATAATAGCAAATAGTTGCACAGCAGCCGCTTCATACTAAAATAATCCGTCACGTCATCATAACAACTCAATTTGTATGGAATTTGCTTAGCGACTATAAATTTGTTATAATATAAATAACAGAAATAATAACTTTTAAAAATCAGAAGATTGAGCGGAAAATTATCCATCATTTAAAATTATAAAACTTAAAGCGATGAAATCTTCATCTCGTGGGTTTTACATGAAGTATATATAAAAGGAAAATAAAAGTGTTAAACGAACTCATATAAACGATCCTTATCTAAGGCGAAGTCAATAAAATAGTTGGATACTAAATGAATTATTCAAAAATTCTACGAAACAATGTGGTTTTTCTAATTCAGCTCTTCTTTAACTATTTTCCTTCGACAGTACGATCTTCTTTATAATATTACGCCACATTTCTCTTACTACGTCATAGGTGTCCAACCTTTTGGTTATCTTGGGCCACATCTCACAAGTCAACTTTGATTAGTCTGCAGATATAAGTTTGTTGTGTTTTATTTCTGCAATATGATTCCTTTCCACCAAGAACTGATAGTCAATGCTAAAAATTATTTGTGTTATTTCTTGTATATCTAATTTTAAAGATTTTTATGTAAGTGCAGGAAAATTTTTTGTTGTATCAAAAGTATGTTGGATATAACAAAAGAAAAATTAAAAGTGAGAAATTTTATGCTTAAATGCAATTTTTAGTTAAAAAATCTTCACAATAATAATGTATATTATAAATTGTATGAAATAAAAGTACGAAAAATACTTCATCAATATAGTAACTTAACCTTTTCCAGTCTGTGCTAAGAAAATCAACGGTGAACCTATGGCAACGGGAAGGTTATCGTTTCTAGGAATGGGCGCGAAAAAAATTGTGAGTGATTACATATTTTTTTTATTTGGTACACAAGGTGATCTCAACGAACGATTGAACGAATGCCAGGAAATATAGAACCTAATTGAGTTAATATTTATATTCTAAGCATTTTTTGTGTTATAAACTGTTATTTGATTGCATGCCTAAATAAATGAATAATAAATTATATTTTATTTGTTTTTCTGATCTGATTGGAAGAATATCAATATACGCATGACTATTCGCAAAATCAGCGTAGAGACCTTCAAAATAATCTGATAAAATTGTCGGTCTATTTAATCAAAATAAACTCGTTTTAATTCTTGGCTGTCAAAAACAAATTATATGTTAGTAGGGGAAATATTATTAATTATTATAACTTTTCAATACCAATTAAGAGAAACACACTGCAAAAAACTGATAGCTACTTTTATAATTGAGCTGGTATTTGGGAGAAGTCCATTAAAAAAATTTTTGGTGACAGTTTAATCTGATGTAATGAAATATTTTTTTTTATATAAAAACATCGCATACATTATGCTCTTTCATTGTAAGTGTCTATTCAAATACGAATTTGATGATGATTGACACATCGGAAAAAAATAATTAGCTGTCGAACATTGTTCATCTTAAGTCGGTCGCAAACGAGCAAATTTTTACGGCAATGTTCTGCCGAACATGTCGATAGCTTAGTTCCATAGTGATAATACTGGAAATTGGTAGTTTTGAGATATGACAGATCAAAGATTTTGACTCATCTAAACTGACTCGTATAAAGTTATGGTCTATTATTTGTATTACTTTTTTGTTCAAATATATGGTTAATAGTTTATAGTTTTGGTATTAAAGGTTGTTTTTTTATGGAACGTCACAATTTATAAAAACATATTTCCATAATACAATATTTCGATATGTATGTATATGGCACTGAGAAATTATTTAATTTTGCCGATTTCCATATGCAAATATTTGACTTTTGAAAGAAAACCTGTACATTTTACAATCTGCACTTTTGTAGAAGAGCGTTGTTCGAATATAATGGCTAACGTAACTCAAAACATCAAATGTTTGACTTATCGTCCTATGGAACTAGGCCATCAATGTGTGGTCGTGTATAACACAGTAGAGGACGGTACTATTGCTGCAAAATGGCCGACTCACCCGATACTACTACCGTATGCTGCAACGTATTGGCCTATATTACCCATACTTGCCAACTGCATGGCTGAAATATATTTTAAATATCGAACGTAATCGATATTACAGAAATCTATTCCCTTCTCGTTCTGCCAGATATGTGCGTCTCTGTTCGAGATCTGTCAAACTGTTTACGCACGTCAATAGACTTCAAATATTTGTATTTTCGATGTCAAGTTTTTATTACATTTTATTACATCTTCAATTACTTTACGATGAATATATGTCGTATGAACCTAAAACTACTGTATGAATAGTTTGTTGTAGTAACTAAAAACGCATTGTTCCGTTGTATTATAATCCTAATAAAAAATATTGTATACATCATAAAATACAAGAAGAGTTCTTAGCAGTTTTATCATATCAATATTATTTCATTTAATTATAATTGTAGCCCCTTAAAAATAGTGTTTAAGTATCGTAAATCATCTTAAAAGGTACGTAATTTTAAGTGAATTTTGAATATTTTAGACGCAAATTCGAAACGGAAATGCAGAAATTGCATTCAAATAATGGAAAACGTGAATTATGGTCACGTTAAACAAGAGTAGCATACGGTGCGGAAAAAGTGGCATCCGTCAAACGACAAATGTCGACCATTTTCATTTTGGCTCACTTCACGTATCCACACAAAATCATCGGCTATACTTGACCACAGATGATGTAGGGCCATACTCAGACACACATCGGCTAGACATATGGCCGCAATAGTAATATCAAAAATGTTGCAGTATCGGCAATCTTGCAGCTATGTGCTATTTTTAATGCTCGTTTACAAGCAACTTTAGGTGTATAAGTTGTTAAGTTACATTACAGTAAATATTTTTTGTGACATTTTCTTATGTCTGGAAATTATAGCTAGTCTGAATCACTGCAGAACTCTGACTATCTGCCTCCATGACAGTTTTACCTCTGTCTTTTTCAGATATAAAATCATGAATATTAAAGGTTGCGCTCAAATTATATTGTAAAATCAATGATATTTATGAATATTTTCGATGGATTGGGCGGTAACTTTGTGGAAATTCATATTTAATATAAAATAAAAATTATTAGTCTGATGATTCTAGCGAAACGCGTTACATTAGTAACAAAGTCAATGGAATAACTAAGTTATCAATTTTATCACTTTTAAGGTGTTAACTGTCAATTCTTCGTAGAAAGACATTATATTTTAAAAAATAAAACACAATTCATTTGTACTACTTATAATTCATTTATACTACACATATTTATGCTCGTGATGAGCGAAACCGGTCCTGATCATTATAAATATGTGGAAGTAGTACAAATGAATTGTGTTTAATTTTTTAAAATATCAATTTTATATTTGATATTTATGAAATTGGTTATGCATTGAATATCGAAAGAATATTACCCGTTAACACATGTGAAGTAAACGAAAAAAAGCAATAAACTTCGGATTCGAAAACGAAGAATTCTTGGAGAAATACAAAGATTTGTTAGCGGTTTTAATATAATCGCTAAAAATGGTATGAGGATAAAATTGCAGGTGTGAAATTTATTTGGAAACTCACAGTTTAGACAGTTTTTGCAAGGTTGAAAAAATAAGCAACGATATAATTATTTTAGTTTTCCTACATTATCGGTAGTATCAAAAGAAATCGTGAGCACCTCGGAGTTTAGCGAATGAACCAGATGGGGTTCTGTTACGTCGGCTGTCTTGGTGGGACGTTGGAGCTGGTTGGGTCAAACGCGGCATCAACCCTGTTTACCTCTTTTGCCTAGCGGCGGGATACCAGACGACCGTCAGGTACTACACATAGTCTATAGACTCTATAGCAGCGGTTTCCAACTTTTCAGGTTCTTTTTGGTCCGTACCTCCCTACCTTTTTTAATCAATATAATAATATAGACACGTTTTAAATAATAAAAACTTTATTAAAAAAAAACTGAATTATAATTAAAAAACAATAACAATATTTTGCTATAACATATAAGTACGTGCAGAGGCGTAGTTAATGGTTTCCCCTTCTCCCCTTTTCATCTTAAGAATGATTTAATATTTACAATAATGCTGGATAAAGAGTATCTTGAAAATTATTTACTATTTATTTAATTTATAAACTATCACGCTACAAAAAATTGCGTTACAGGCGCAAAATTTTTATGTGTCTGCATAATTTTTTTAAAAACATGTACTATATTTTTACAATTTGTCATTTACAAATGATATATTTAGTCCCGCAGGTTTGTTGCTCACTGTCGGTGTTAAATAGTTTTTTTTATTAATTTCAACCAAAAAATGATAATTCAGCATACGCATGTTCACGCTCACAACAATTTCTTCTTTCTGTTGCGACATTTAGGCTTCATGATCATCCTTAGATAATTTTTCTCTGCTTATTACCTACGGAATATTCTGTTCAATTTTAAATATACTGCCTCCAAGAGTATATTTTGCCAATGAGTAAAATAAACATTTATTCACTGATTTTGTACTGTTATTACGATATGAAGATTTATTTATTTGTAGATATATTGGTATGAAAATTACTTTTTAATTACATTACAAACTTTTGACGCCTCCCCTGGCGATCGTCCGCGCTTCCCCGATTGGAAACCACTGCTCTATAGGATACATTTGGAAAAACTGAATGATGCTTGCATGCCATGGAAGGAAGCAAATAGATTGGATAGTGATAAGCAATGTAAGCGCCACGTGCTGGACATAGGATCCATAAAGGGAGCAATATTACGGTCCAATGCAGGAATATTCTTATATATTTTTGCAGATGGCGTCTGAAATCTGAGCAATCTAAGCAATTTATTATTTCGTTATTCGAATCATTTTTGCGGGATATTTTTAAAGGCGTAACTTGGAAAGACGCAACAAACTTGGCGATAAAACAGTCACTTGATGGCCGTCTAAAGTTCAGCAGTAGATGAATAATTACTTTGATAAATATGCTTTCAATCTTATCGATACCTGTGTCAATATCATTGAAGACATTTTTTTTTCAAAAAAAAATAAATGTTTGGCCTACGTAAGTCTAAGATGAGTTTCTATTAATGTTATGATTTATGATTTACAAACATGTCTTGATTAAATTCATGTTTACTGTCTGCTTGATGATTATCTATTTTAAATACACAAGTAAAAACAATATGCATATTATGGTGGTCGTTTTTCCTCACTCAAATAATACAAAATAAATGGCTCAAAGAAAAAAACATCTTTCATTATTAATCACTCGAAATGCCAAGGTCCATTTTTCATTTGTGTAGGCATTCCAAAGTACATAACTAATATGAAGCCACAGATAAGTAAAATTATATTTGAATCCGAATATTAAATTGTAAGGTATTTTTTGGTGATAACTCAGTAAAAGTAATTAAGCTATTACGCTCTCTTGAAAGTCGATGCTATTTTCGATGCAAAGTCAAAGAAATAATAGATGCATATTTTCAAAATAAATACTTATTATTAACTAGTCCGTCCGATGACGTCGTGTCTGTAACGTGTGATATGCGACGTGAAGTGGATATCATCAGTTATAATGTTTTTAAGAAAACATCATAATGGATTCAACAAGAGGTGGGTGTGAAGGTATGTGAGCAACATATACATAAAGGGTTATAAATAATTGCACTTTGTGTTAGGTAGTATTCACTTGGTACACTTGAACTTTTGTTTCGATAGTTTGCACTTTGTGTAAGGTAGTATTCACTTGGTACACTTGAACTTTTGTTTCGATAGTTTGCACTTTGTGTAAGGTAGTATTCACTTGGTACACTTGAACTTTTATTTCGATAGTTTTCACTTCGAAACAAATTCTTTTAACAAAGTACCACAGACTAATTTCGATAGCTTGACTTTGAAAAGGATTATTTTAATTTTGTATGATATGGACATTAAAATAAATTATGTTAACATATTGCATGCCCACTTAGAACCCTGCTTCTTCATTAATACCACTCCTGAGCGCATGTGCTAATTAAATTTATTAACAAATATATGCTGTCAATTTTGTTATTGAATAGCTTTCTGTTTACCCCTGAAATGCGTTATTTTCTTCTTTTAAATAAAATAAATATACTCAAATGCAATAAATGGTTGTGATTTCAGGAAATATAATTTATAAATATTACATAGTTTTTTGTACATTTTCACCTAAAAACACTTTATACTTATTAAACGTCACCTTCTACAAGCTACATGTATTATAGCTATTATGATACAGACACACAATTTTTAAGTTAAATTATTGTAACAAAATAATATTGACATAAAACTACAGTAACAGTTTTATGCTTTCTGTTGTATAAAAGAAAATTAAACAGTTTTTTATTAGTTTAATGTTATATTAGTGTTTACTAAGATTACAACATAATGACATTGCATTGTTTGCTTAATACTTTGGACCTGTTCTTGCTAAACAGAATTAATATCGTATGCTGCAAGTAGTAAAGAATAAGTGACATTTCATTACAGCGTTGTGAAACTATCGATTTCAAAGTGCGAGTATTTGTATTAAGTGAAAACTATTTTGTCTATGTGATAATCTTTTTTCGTAGGTGCAACATATTTCTTCAATGTTTAAATATATTTTATTATGTGGCATCACTTTATTTTTAGTGAAATAATTTGTTTTTTGTGGAATGTATTAGTTATAAGTGAAAACTATCTTTACGAAAGTGAATATCATCTAAATAAAAGTGCATTTAATTGTAAGCCATACATAAATGGCTATAAATTGGATATAAATCTATATCTAGAAAAAAACATAAGTTTGACTACTAGCTTACTTTTTGTAGCAATATTCTTCTATCATTACTAGTGATTGCATTACCGTTTTACCAATAAATCGGTAAAAATTTGACATCGGTATTTACCAGTAATAAGAAAATTTACCAGTTAACACCGGAAATTATTTTATCAGTAACGATAACTTGTAAAAAATATTAACAGTAAAGATAACTTAGTCTGAACTGGCGTCTTTTGACTATTTGAATCACCCTGAAAGCTTAAAATCTGTGAAACATCATCATCAGCACGCTACTTTTCTCGAGCTTATCACACTAGACTGACTAGACGAAAAGGTTCACTTGGTAATAAATAACAAAAATATAACAATAAATGATAAAAATATAGTAGCTAAACCAAAAAATAGTAAATACAATGTTATTGGAAGCGAAATGGAAAATTTTTAATTTGAGAACAATCGAGGGATACAATATCTGATGACTTGCCGACCTAGTATTGAATCCTGAACGAGTGTTTTCAGCTACCGGAAGAATGTGTGCAAGATTCAGAAGACGTCTTAAATATGAAAGTATTAATGTACTTTGCTTTCTGACAGCTCCATTTTATTGAACAAAAATGATTAAGCCCTTCACAATGAATATTATTTCAATAAATTCAATAAAAATTCTATTTGCTATATTAATTTTAACTACGAATTTGTATATGGTCAATTAGGTGTATACAGAGTAGAGGTCTGCACGGGCCTGGGCATGGCTCGTTGGCGTCTACCCGGCCTAGCCTGTGGGCCAGGCCCGAGCCCGGGTAAGGGATTTTTTCTTCAGAAAAATATTTCGGACTATGTTCGGATCATGAGTACTCTTGACAACTAAATACTGCTGATAACAAAAATAATTTATTACGTTTTGAATACCATTGGATGCAATAGAGTTTTTTATTTGATAAATATTGAAACATCATTTTATATTTTGGTAATCTGAAACTGAGTTCATAAAATTGTTATCGATCCGTGAAACAATGCTTTGTTTATTTAATTATCACCGATAGCAAGTTTAAATAGTTTGTAAATGAATAAGGTGTGATATTATTCAATATCTGCTTTCTATTCGCTTTAGATAGTCGACGGTTTCGTGTGCCGAAAAATTCATTATAAAAAAGTACAATAGATTCGTTAAAAATGAGTTTCAACGATATAAAGAAAATGTTAAAAAGTGGTGATGTGTGGAAATCATTTCGTGAAATAATAGATTTTTCTACATGTGAACATGTTGGGTAGGTACGTCAAGTGTGTTAAATTTCAATAGATTTTATGCTATGGGGTTTTTTTTTAAATTGGGTATTTTTGGGTCTAGATATATAAATTTAGGCTTTGGGTCGGGCTCTGGTAATAAGTGTGGTATTTGGGCGGGGTAATTTCATCAAATTTCGGTCCGTGCAGACCTCTAATACAAAGTATAAATGCATCCACCCAATTTTTTTGTAATTGATAAATTTACAATAATTTTTAAAAAGAATATTTAGAATTTCATATTAATGAAGCTGAAGAAATGCCTTGATTATATCAAGGATGTTTTGGCCAACTGATGTAACTCTCAAAAAATACGAAAATGAGGTAATGGTTGGATTTCATTTTAAAGACAACAGAGCAGGTCTCGGCCAAATGATCAACTTTTTCCAATGTGCGATGGCAATGCTATAAATTAAAATACATTTCAAAACAGTGGTTCCTTTAAAAAAAGTGTTTTTGTACAATATATAACTATATTACATATTGGTATGACGTTTTAAAAAGACTCCATTGTATAAAACTAGACAAACCACCTATTAAATGTTCTTGTGCCTTTTTTTGTTATATAACACTCTAATAAATCAAATTTGAATTATTGCGATTTTTACACTTCCATGTTTTTTGTCACTACCGACCCGGATTTTGTTTCCTGAAGATGCCAAAAGGTAAAACCCGGGTCGTTAGTGATAAAATACATGGAAGTGTACAAAATCGCAATAATTCAAATTTGATATTGAATTTCCATCAACTACCCTCAGTCAATGTCTTAAATTACTGTAATATATAATTTAAGACATCGACATCGAAAGACATCGAAAATTAAAAAAACAACTCGCTGATAGTGTCAGACCGGCGTTCTATTGCAAAAATTCTCTAGGAAAATTGCTTATTAACAATAAAGATAGAGTCCATTTTAAGAACAAATCTGGTATTTATAAATTACAATGCAGTGATTGCCAACATTTCTATGTGGGTAAAACCACACGTACATTAGATATAAGGGTATCAGAACATTTAACTGCCTTTAGATTAAAAAAAAGAAACTTCGACATTCGCAAATCACTTACAATTGGAGAACCATGACCACTTAATGCGGATGATGGGGTTAAACTGTTGCATAAAAACATGGGGGATCATAAATTATTTTATCAAGAAATTTCGGAAATCAATAGAGCCCAGTTAAATTCAAGCCACTCCTGAATGAGAGCAGCTGAACCTTCCTAATTCTTCGTTATTATATCCTATACGTTGAAACACCTAACAGATGTCACTAAACGTGGAATGATTGTATATATTTACCCTTTCGTCGAATTGCATCCCGTCGAAACCCACAATACTATTATAATTGTAAAATCACTGGTAATTCCATAAGAAGTTGGAAAGCGACAATTCGCCACTCTGTAAATGTGGTGTTTACAAAATAAGGATTAAAGCAATTCTCGAAATGTTAACTCAGGTATCAGTGTGGCTCTCAGACGTATAATATCTTACCTCGTAAATAATATTTGTCGTATTTGTATCTTCTATATAAGCATTAGACACTGTTTACTGTCTGTCAGTTCGAGTCCATTCGTGTGCTCGAGTGCCTGAAGATGCCGAAGGGCGAAACCCGGGTCGTTAGTGACAAAATACATGGAAGTGTACAAAATCTCAATAATCCAAATTTGATACTGTAATATATGTTTTTTATTTCTTTACTATTCTCACTTAATGCTCCACAAAATATAATTTATTGATTCGACTGTGAATTGGTCAATTGATGTAACCTTCAAAAAATACGAAAATGAGTCAATGATTGGATCTCATTTTAAAGACGACAGAGCAGGTCTCGACCAAATGATGTAAATTAGAAGAATAAATTTACCACTTTGTGGAAGGAAAACACCATTTTACATTGGTTTCAGGTTTAAAAATTCTCACCCAACCACTTCATGCAAGCCACTATTGTACCAACATTACCTACGTATAATTACATATCTGCAAACATGAGAATTTACAGGAGTGCATTTCAAAGATTCGTAATACAACTCAACATACAATGTTTTCGATCAAAACAGTTTCTACTTTTCAATTTTGAGGGTTTCGATCGGCCAAAACACCGTCGATATAATATAATACTTTTCTGTATTTTTTTTTAATCAAAAACTTTTAATGTTGGTCATGTTACTCTTGATGTCAGTGTAATTCGCGATTCGCACTTTGTTCAAGCAGCTTAAATGCTATCGGTATTTTGATAAATCCTTGATTAATGACATTGACGTCATACGATACAGCACCATAACAAAACCTTAATGGACTTGAAATACCATCATGCGATACTAAAAACTATGATGTGTGCTTAATACTATAATTGGAAAAGGGTAAAAAATAACAAAGGTATTCAGTTCTACGAGAATTTTATCAGTTTGTTAATAGCTATTTCGGCTTCACTATGGTTTAATTTAACTAAGCTTAGCTTTACGCAGACGGCTCTCGACGCGAGCACAACTCGCTATTTTGGACAATTATTAAAATATAGATTTTTTACGGTAAAAGAAAAACTTCGATGCAGTCGCTTTTCTCTCCACCGTTCCCCTTCACATTCTCAAATACGTAAACAAGGTAAGTCTTGTGTTAGGACTAGAGATTTCATCTCGAATATTCAATATTTGAATATATTCGGCTCTTTTTTACCGATTCGATATTACAATATTTAGAAAACAAAAGATCACATTACACTGACTTCAGATTTCAAGAACGATGATGAAAACTTCAAGAAGTGGTTTTTTTCGTCTTCACCGAATTCGGGCGCTTTCAGTATCTTATCAAAATTTTTGAGTTTGACTAATGGCTCGGGCCTAAAAAAACTCTTTAATACAGTAATTTCAGTAATTAATAAAATACATAGTAATCTGACACAGCTGCAAATTTAGTATTATATAATCTGCCGAGTCCGCCGCGAATCCCAGACCGTACAGTTTCATAAATTGATATTTTCCGTAGATTCGACGGTGACTGGCTGAGTTACTAAATGTAACGCGTTTCGCTTCTTTAAGAAGAATCTTCAGACTAACTATATTGCAAGATTATTTGTTTATAAGGTAAGTAATGATTCTAATTCTTAAATTAAGCATGAAGAGTAGGGTGGGCTTGTTTCCTTCTACTGGACGTGCGGAGGGGACATTTCAAATAGAACAGTTGGCTTACCATTATTAAAAGGATTTTCACCTTCAAACACCTGTAATTAGTTTTGTAATTAGTAGTGTTATTGTAATTGGTACTGTTATTGTTTGTGTCTTACCCGTTCGCCGCGGAAAATCCCATAAATAAGAAACCATAGAAATTTTCTTAAGGTTGGTTTCTTTACATTATAAAACGAATGATTAATTTCCTCGCTCATTCACATATATATTTAAATGTGTGTTTTTTTTCATTTTTCTAAGTATAAAGGTTACATCATTAACTCCTTGCCATCAAAAATGGAATGAAACTAATATTGTCTTAATCGAGAAGGTGTTTATGACGAACATTACGAAGACCTTCAAAGTTTATTAAAAATAGTCTATAATATAATATTTATTAAGATGGCAAACTGCAACAGAATGCAACCGGAAAACTTTTATTTGCAAATTTAATTTTTAAAACGAAATGTGTTTTGTACGGACGTAATATGAGAAAAAATATAACAACTGTTTCCAGGTAAACCTCGATCGACCACTGAACGAAGCCGATTGACGTTAATTGAACTGTATTTGTACTAATTTAAAAGAAACTTTTAACGTTAAAAAATTCTCTTCATCTTCTTTCACCACAATCCCTCGCTACGTGGAGCACATGGCGACCACACGGTGCCTCTATGATTCCCTGTCACCCGTCAGTTGCTTTGCTTCCTCCCATGACATGACATAATCTCTCAGATCCGTCCAGGACACTGGAATCCCACTGGTTGGAAGAAGAGGCAAGCAGGATTGTTTCTCTTCCAACTTCTCTCCATGACAACTGACGTAACAGGGTGCTGCCTGGTACGTTATCTAATCTCCGAGCTCCTTAGAAAGTCAAACCACCTCATCTCTAATATTTGACGTAAGTATTTATTCTTGAAACCCAGTAAACGAGTCTTCCCCCGGTAGAAAGCAAGCGTTGACAAATGACACTTGGTTTTAATAATGTACAACTGCGTCTCCCAGACGGTCTGCAGTGAGTTAAATGTGGCTTCAGCTATTTCTAAGGGAACGGCGAGATTTTTCTTCGTGTTACCATCTTATGAGATGTAAATACCGAGGTACCTGAAGCTGTCGACCTTCACGATGATCTGTCCCACGCTAGTCAGGGTCCTATCAGAGTCATTACGTGCATGGTCACACGTCACATTGGTCTTATTGCGTTTATTTTCAGACCAATGCGACCTGAACAACATAAATATAACAATATATTAATGTTTTATTTATTTCGTTTTTGGTTCATTTCATTTGAAATCACTTTAAAAAAGAAGAAATGATAATTTACGGCAGTGGTCAGCAACCTACTATGCACGGGCTTTACGTTTTGAGTTACCCGCAAATTATTTATTTATTGAAAATACCAATAATTAAAAAAATAAAAATGAATAGATAATAATGTTTATTATTACTTAACGTGTTGTGTGTACTATTTGTTCGGATAATTTAGCTGCAGGAACTTACAATGTTGAACGACATTATTCATCCAAACATAGCACTTTACTAATCAAAATAGCCAAAACAAATTCAAAACTATGGAAGCCGCTAGTAAAAATATTATATTATAATTCGACATTCGATTTTTAAAGATGACAGAAAAGGTCTCGGCAAAATGTAAATTAGAAAAATAAATTGACTACCTTTTCAAAGGGAAACATCATTTTACATTGATTTTAGGTTTAAAAATTCTGACCTGTCCACTTGATGTAAGTCACTATTATATCGTCACTTCTTACGTATAATCCCGTATCTGAAAACATGA
Organism: Himalopsyche phryganea; assembly: GCA_022494535.1. Classification (NCBI taxonomy): domain Eukaryota; kingdom Metazoa; phylum Arthropoda; class Insecta; order Trichoptera; family Rhyacophilidae; genus Himalopsyche; species Himalopsyche phryganea. Next base: position 521,014 of record JAGVSL010000142.1, on the reverse strand, counting down.
GAATGTACAGGTGTGCATTTAAAAGATTCACCGTATAATGTTTTCGATAAAAACAGTTTTTACTCTCTCTTGAATAATTTCAATTGTTAGGGTTACATCAATTGGCCAAAACACAGTCGATATGTATGTTATTATAAAATAAATTGATAAATCTACATATATATTTATATTTTTTATACAAATAGAATTGGTTTTTAAAAAAATAGTAAAAGTTTTACCCACTAACCGAATAAATTTTTTACCCAGTTTCTTAAAAGCCGACTACTGAGCTACGGTAACATTTTCATTTTTATTTCATTTGTCCCTTACTGTAACCCTTACTATTTATGTATTTTTATAAGGCTTACAATTGAATGCACTTTCATAAAAATAGTTTTCACTTTTAACAAATAGATTCCACAAAAAACAAATTCTTTCACTAAAAATTAAGTGTTCCCACATAATAAAATATATTTTAACATCGATAAAATAGTTTTCACTCAATATTACAAGCTTACACTTTGAAATCGATAGTTGTACGAAACTGTCATAAAATGTCACTATTCTTCTATCCTATATTAGGCAGTAAATATTGTCTTTGCTCCATGCATTATAATATATTACACAAACTAAACAAGACCGGGCCTAACATAAACTACTATAACTTAATTCACTTTGTTAAAAGAAGCCGTGCCTAAGTTGAAACTATTAAAATCAAAGTTCGAGTGTGCTAAGTTAATGCTGTCTAGTCGAAAGTGCAAACTATCGAAATAAAACTGTACCAAGTGAATACTATCTAACACAAAGTGCAATTATTTATAATCCTTTTTATAATATCAAAGACTTTTAATGCTATAAATTATTATTATAACGTAATCGTAATATTGAAATAATTATAATATAACCACTTGAATGTTGTTAAATGTCGAAATTGTTTTATCTGACTTTTTATTAGTTTGAATGTGCTTTTTTTATTAATTCATGTATCAGTGTGGGTCCTAGACTTATAATATTTTGTTATATATTTTAAAAAATAAAACACAATTTGTTTGTACTACTTCCACATATTTGTAATGATCAGGACCGGTTTCGCTCATCACGAGCATTATCAACTGATCATCAGTTGATAATGGTCGTGATGAGCGAAACCGGTCCTGATCATTACAAATATGTGAAGTAGTACAAACAAATTGTGTTTTATTTTTTTAAAATATAATGTCTTTCCACCAAGAATTGACAGTTAACTCCTTAAAAGTAATTTTGTTATATATAAACATTAGACATTTATTGTCCTTCAGTTCGAGTCCATTCGTGTACTCGAATATCTGAAGATACCGAAAGGCGAAACCCAGTTCGTTAGAGACAAAATACATAGGAAATAAAATATTAAATCTCTACAATTTAAATCAAATATACCTGCATTTGTGAAACAAATTCCTTAGACTTAATTTTCGCAAATAACTAAAATTTAGAGATATAATCAAGGTAATAACCTTATTAATGACGTTATTATGCATAACCAAGAAAATTTAAAGGCATTTAATTTAATGTTTACTTAAAAATACTCCATATGCTCCTTTTCTTAGAACCATTCAAAAACAATATAATTAGTTAAATTAAGTAAGATGAAATAATATTGTCAATATCTTCTAAAACAGTATATGGAGTTAAGCTAAATTAAGTTTAAACATAACTTTGATGATGACCCCCAGCCGAAATAGCTATCAACAAAACTGATAAAATTCTTATAGAACTAAACACTTCGCTATTTTTACCCTATTTCTTTAGAAAGCCTACACAAAATAAAAAAATGCAAATTTTTCATTTAAAGTGATTAAATAATGAAAAGTATTTTTTTCCTAAAATAATTAATTATGTGGGGAAAAACGAACATCATAATATTCATATTGTCGTTAAGTGTGCATTTAAAATAGATTGTCATCAAATACACATTAACATTGAATTTAAATAAGACGCATTTGAAAAGTTGGTAATCATTTATCATTCCATTCATAAAAATTTATCTTCCGCTTGAATTGGCGAAATATTTGTTTTTGTTAGAAAATATATACGTTGATATTGACATGTTTTACATAGTTCTGAAAGAAAATAATGAAAATCTAACGTCGTTATTCGTATGAATTTCAGTTCACTGTAGACGATAAGGTGTTAATTGAGTTTCGTTGATCGAGGTTTCCGGAAAATCCTTGGATATTCCCTAGAAAGTTCACTTGAAACATTTTTTACTACGTATTTAATTTATTTTTTGTCTATTAAATTCCAAATACATGCACAATAAAATATAATGACTTTTTTAATGTTCGTTATTGTATAATAAGTATCTTTCTGCTTTAATTTACAAAAAAAAAATTACATACATAAATATGTATATAATTGAACCGGGTACTGTGAATGACCGCTCATTCATTTCCTTAAAAGTCGTCCTGTTTGATATCTCACCGGTATGGCAATAAGATGCGTATTTTAAATTTAAATCACAGGGAAGTAATTATCGTCTTACTGCGTAATTATATTATACGCATCGAAATCTTTAAATGTTTTTTGAATTTGGAAGTCAGTAGTGTGTGGTTAACATTCATGGATGTCATTAGCTTGCTTTTATATTGCTTAATTATTTTATTCAGTGATTTTCCGTTATGTTGTTATATATTGAAAAGCGCACGATCGACTTTATAAGCCCGACCAGTTAGTAGACTATCCAAGAATTGACAGCCAACACATTAAAGTGGATTGAGGCGCTAAGCACTTCCTGGCGATTTTTCACAAAACAAGTATTTAATATACGTATGTGCTCTATCAACAGATCTATCAATTGTTCCAGATAAAATTCTATATTTTTTCAAACTGAAAAATGTTGTTTTTTACACGATCTCTATCCTCGTTTTACACGGTTGGCACGCTCCGAAAAAACGACAATATAAAAGAATATTATACTTTTCGTTACACACCGGAAGACACACAACTTAAATTATACTTAAAACAATCATACCGACTGCCAAACTCTCTATAATTGCAAGCCATGCTGTACGGCAAGTCAACAAGTATTTTGCGGACGAGGGGCCCGTTACATTTACTGTGAAGTCATGAAATCGATATTTTGGTCTGATTACGATGAATTCTAGCATCTTTTAATAATGTGACACAGTGGGTAATTAAATCTAGTTTCTTCAATGTTAAAGATAAATTCGATGGATTCGGCGGTAACTTTGGTGTTTTAATATAAAATTAAAATTGATAACTTAGTTATTCCAATGACTGTGTTACTAAATGTAGCCCGTTTCGTTTCTTTAAAAAGCATCTTAAGACTTACTATATCGCAAGGTTATTTATTTCTAATGGAAACAATGGTTCTAAATTAAAAATGAAGGGTAAGGTGGGTTTGTTTTCTTCTACTGGACGTGGGTCTAAGCCCAAACGATGATAGTACTAATAACATAATTAATTACTGGTGTTTGGAGGTGAAAATCACAAGGGAAATAAATTTAAAAGTGGTGAGCTACATGTCTTATTTAATGTTATTTACTAATAATCGATTAGCGTTGATGATTTCATTAATTTAAAAAACTTCTATTTAAAATTATTCATTTTAATACCTTTTTGCGATACAGTTAGTCTGAAGATGCTTCTTAAATAAGCGAAACGTGTTATATTTAGTAGCACAGCCAGTGGACTAACTAATTTATCAATTTTAATTTTATATTAGGAATAAAGTTGTTTACTTTCTTTGAAAAAGTATAATTATAAAGCCTAGTCGTTATCAAAGACTGTTATTAATCAACAATTCAAAGTGTGTATTTTGCGGTAAATTACGATTTCAATAAATTTGCCCAGCCACACATCGCATTTTGTGCCATTCACAACATACATTAAGACAGCTATACGATATAATTTATTGCGACGATTTAATTATTACTTAACATACATATAAGTTGGTATTCAGTGAATCGTAAATTTACGACATCGACTGAGGGTGCTTGATGGAATTTCAATATCAAATTTGAATTATTGAGATTTTGTACACTTCCATGCCTTTTGTCACTAACGACCCGGGTTTCGCCTTTCATCAATTCGAGTCCATTCGCGCGCTAGAATGCCTGAAGATGCCGAAAGGCGAAACCCGGGTCGTTAGTGACAGAATACATGGAAGTGTACAAAATCTCAATAATTCAAATTTGAATCATAAATTATATGATTATAGTAAAGAAACACTGAATAAACTCACAAGAAATCTTTTCAAATATATGTTATATTCGACGAAAAACGGAGTTGAGTGACGATCTTCGTACAACCGCCATACAATTTGTTCGTAGAGACTGGGGCTCCCAGGACTACTCGTCAATTGCAAATTTTCTTATGCACGGCTTGTAACTTAAGGTTGCTATGCTACTGCCCATAACAGTTTTCAGTGATTTACTTAAAACAATAAAAACCTTCGGGAGCGTGTTTAGTGACTCAGCGCATCATTCATGACATTAAATATCGTCACACTGTTGAGATTGCGCTACACTCGAAATAAATAAAGAAAACAAATGGGAAAACACAGAGAAATACATGAGTGCGAGAATGTCAATGTAGAAACCAGCCATTCTGATGCAACCTTCACTTGAAGTATATTTGTATCTATCCTTAACCATTAAATGCATACTGTAATTTGTAAAGTACATACCTTTGTCTATTTTTTTTTCAAAAATTACATAGATTTTACCATTTATTTTCATATCTTACAGTATAATACATATCAATATTCCATTTTTCTCATTAGATATCGTGATGACACTTGGTTGTTCGTTTTAATTTGAAATCAAAGTAAGCTGGAGTTTTCAAATTTATTGATTTTAGAAAATGTTCAAATTTGTTGGATTCATTAATGTACGTTGATTGATTATTTGTTATAATACAGTTGTTAAAATAATTTCGACTAAGCTAAATGTTCAAATGTTTATTTGTACTTTTTGTAGTACACCATGCATTTGACGTATCAAAAAGATGTGTCATTGCTAACAATATAAGTTTTGATTTCTGTCGTTTCTATGTCAGAAATACGGTATTTTAATGATGGTTAGCTTCGAGAATGCGCGGTAAATCTACTTCTCTAAATTTAAAGCTATTTCAGCATCGCATTTGAACATATTGTTTTTATTTAAAAGTAGAAAACCATACATTTAGGGGCTAAAGGAGGTTATCCACTGAATGAAGCTGCTACCAAGGATCGTTAGATAGTCATTTTATGTCAATCATGATACAATTCACTTAAAATGTCTTAACTGTAAATTCTTGGTGAAAAGAAATTCAATTTTAAAAATAAAACACAATTTGTTTATACTATTTCCACATGTTTATAATGATCAGGACCGGTTTATTAACTATTAGAGTTTTATTAAATGATATTTTTAAAAACAAATGATACAATTGATAATAAGTTGTAGAATAACATTCGAAAAAAAAAACATTTGCCAAAAAAATAACAGGTTAAACGAGAATCTATATTAATATAATTTGTTACAGAAATAAAATTTATTGTTTATGACCAAAACATCTTTTAAACTAAAAATAAATAGTGGTGTTTTAAAGTGACTTGTCAGGTTTTTCCTTGACGTCATGTTTCATCTTTATTTGTTCAATTATGCAACACCATAATCAAAACAAACGATCAATGATTCGTGGTTCAAGTACTAAGATACAAATATGTACATAATGTTGTACATTTTAACGAGCGGTTGTAAATTTCTATTGTAAAGTGTATTTATAAAAAAGAAAAAAAAAAATACTAAATCCGTAATGGAATATCATTATGTGGTTAAATTATCTCTCCTTGCAGTTATTTATCTCTTATCCCTATAAAATAAAATAAAAACTCCAAAAACCTTTTCTGCCTTATTGTCATATTATTTGCAAATATTATGCGAGTACTAATTTTTTATTATTTAATTAGTAAGTATTATAAATGGTCAGTATCCACAATGACCAGTATACAGGTGGTCGGTTAATAAAACAAACAGTCCGTGATTTATATAAAACTAGTGAGTACCCGACATGCGTTGCAATGCCATTCAAATAAAGAAAGGGTTTCTGTTATTATACTTTTGGATAAGAGGTCTGCACGTGCTGAAATCTCATAAAATTACCCGCTCCGAGCCTGTCATCTTCAGGCCCGGTTGAGCCCGAGACTCAATATCACACTTGTTACCCGAACTCGATCGGATTTATTTTTCTCAACCCGAAAAAGCCCAATTTTTTTAAAGTATAGTAATTCATTTATACTTTTCAAACAATATATGTTATTGTTTCCATATTTGAAACGATATTCATAGCACATGTGAAATAAATTATTTAATTTATCGAATACTATTGCCTTATGGATGGCTCATGACTCGAACATAGTAAGAAATATTTTGTCTTAAATTTGAATTCCTTACCAAGGCCCAAGCCTGAATTGTTTTTATCCGCCTGAGCCTGGCCCACGGGTCGGGAAGAGTAGAAACCCGTAAACCCCTATATTGATACACAATAATTTTTGTTTGCCGTCTCGTGCGTACATGAATAAATCAAAAGGTTTTTCCGAGATGTCGTTAGTTGTACGTATTTGATTCCTTTTTTAGATTTTAGATTTCGTTTTTTTTCTTCAGATACCTTCTCGGGTGTGCGAACAACAACTCACAAAAGTTTGATCGTAATCGGATGAATGGTAAACGAACGCATAGAGGACAAACATTAATTTTAATATATTGACTGTGGAAAGCAAAAAGGAGGTAACCCACACCAAAAAATATTGCGTATAACTCACACAAGAATTGCTAATACACTATATGTATACATAAAAATATAATATATCGACAGTAAAAAGATAAAACAACTTATCCCTGTATCTTTTCAAAATATTTTTTCCGATAATCACAATGAACATAATTTAATACACGTTTCGTTTTTGCTACAAAAATTATTTTTTGTGCTTGGGTTACGTCCATTTTCCTTTCCGCAGTCGATATATAATACAGATGGTCAGTTATGATATTAAAAAGTCAGATATTTATATGAAACAGTTAGTTTTGTAATTAAACCAAACTTAAACTAATTTATATGACAATTATTTGCTTTCCAAACATAATTGTTAAGTGACCATTTAATATTTCTTTCAAATAATTAGTTGCTGTTAAAATACTCTTAATCGAGTGCCAAGAGCGTATAATATGAATTCATCCTTTTTTATTAAATCGAGAAGTGTTTTTTTCTACGATTTTTTAATGTGATCTTACAAAGCTGCGTAATTCGTTTACAACTTAGGTGCTAAAAAATCCGGAAGAAGCAAATAAATACATTAACCTTCTGAATTAATATTTAAAACAAATAATAATCAAATAACATTATAATTTAACCAGTGATTATCATCAATCCTTCATTGTACTAAAAAGTTGACCATGGAATTGTTAAATTAAAGTGCTAATCCTGGTGATAGCGAATTTCCGAAATAGCTTTTATTTTACAGCGGCCAACGGCCGTTCAGTAAGTTTTGTCATCCGTTTCTGCTGACGGTATTTCGCGTTCTGCCCGCGCCTATGCTTCTGTTCCAATATTGCTATGTCATCTGTTTTGATGAAAGTAATTATGCTTAACATTTTATAAGCTACCCAATTGCAATGTAAATTATACCGCGAACAAAAAACGTCAAGCTAATTCTGTAAAAGCATGATCACACTTTATACTAAATGCGAGGATTAAACTTATTCTCGAAAGCAAGCTGTTCCTCTATACAGCAATAACTCACCCATCCATAGTGTACGCAAGTCAAGTATGAGTTTATGCTCAGCACAAGCATCTGAAGACCCAAATCTAGACTGTTCAAAATAAATCATTACGACAAATACGCGCAGTGGTTGAAGCCACTTAATAACACAATATCACATTTGAATTTCTCAAATTTTATACATTTCAATGTATTTCGTCATCAACGACCCGGGTTTCGCCTTTCGGCATCTTCACGAATTCAAGGATACGAATGAGCTGACAGTTTGTAAATAGTTATATCATTTATATATCTATCGTGGAAAGGAAAAAGGACGTAATCCACAACTAAAAATATTGTGTATAACTCACACAAAACGTACTAATACACTATATATATATATATATATATACAATACATCTACTGTAGAGAGGCAAACGAACTTATCCCTCCGTCTTGATGATCACAATGTATTCAATTTCATAGACGTTTTGTTAGGGCTATAAACAATATTTTTTGTGTGTGGGTTACGTCCTTTTTCCTCTCCGCAGTCGATATATAAGACAAATTAACAAAAATATTATCACTGTACAGAATTTGAATAATTCAAGTTTGATATTGAAATTCCATCAAGCACCCTCAGTGGGTATACTGGGGGGTACAGTATACGAGGAGGCATCTTATATATAATAGCCCAGACCGTTCTGTATTATCACATATCCCATGTAAGTATGAAATTTTCTTATTACCTAAGCGTTCGCGGTATATATGTAAAATAATATGCTATGCAATGTACACACGGTTCCGACGAATTAGCTACTTTAGACATTCAGTATTTCAATTTCAATACCGTCATCTATAGTGCTCACGTGAACTGGCAGCGAACACACCTTTCTGTTGGCAACGATGGAAGTGGAATACAAAAAAATAACATTAGAGTTGAAGACGACTCGAAGAACTCTGACGCTAACGGTAACTAAAAGAATATTGTTTCATTTATTTCTAATAAGAATCGAAACAAATCCTTTATGTGTAACATGACGTCATTGAAATAAAAGCAGCTGATTTTTATTTTTTTGTCGAAGTAAATTTATTATATAGTTTCGAAACGGAATCTCATACAAAGTGGTGAGCGTGATGTTTTTGATTTTATGCTGCGTAAGACAAAAGAATAACAAGAAAAATATTAAGCAAGGTTAAGAAATAAAAAAAAACGGTTGTTTTGAAAAAGTTCGTACTGAAATTGTACTCCGTGGTCATTGCAAACGAGTTGAACAAATGCCTAAAAGCATCGACCACTCGGCTAGGGTATCAACATACATATATATACAATAAAAATAGCCAAGTATCCAGTTCTACAGGAATTTTATCAGTTTGTTGATAGCTATTATATTTCAAATTTACGCTATCGTCATAATTATGTTTAAACTTAATTTGGTTTATTTTTGATGGATTTGGCGGCAACTTTGTGGAAATTCATTTTTAATATAGAATTAAAATTTATTGATTTTAATACTAGAATTATAAGATGTGTCACAAGAAATAAATTTTAAATTAAGATTTTGCGAAACACTCAATTGAAAATAATAACGTAGAAATACTTCATGAAGTAAATAAAGAATGTATTAAAACAAATAATTTAGAGCAGTGGTGCAGAACCTATTTGAACTAAGGTCCAGTTTATCTATTTTCTACTTTTTCACGGGTCGCAGATTGTAAAAGTGTTGAAAAATGATGAAAATTATACTAGACGAGATATGCATTTTATTATTTTCAATGTTATATTGACATGATTTTACTACTTATAACATGTTATTTTGGGCCCTAACAAATGCTATTTTGGGCCACATGTGGTTTGTGGGTCACTGGTTTAGAGTTTTTAAAAATTAATAGAACCATTAACAGTAATCGTTTATTATAAATAAAATTTTGAAGAGGACAGGTGGCTCACCACTATTAAATTTCCTTCCTTAATTATTTTCACATTTAAACACTTGTAATTAATTTGAAATAATGATTGTTATAGTAATTAATACGATCATTGTTTGTGTCTTACCCCCTCCCCACGTCCAGTAGAATAAAACAAACCCACCCTACCCTTCATTTTTAAATTTAAGAATTAGAATCATTGTTTACCTTAGAAATAAATAATTTGCATAAAGTTAGTCTGAAGATTCTTCTTAAAGAATCGAAACGCGTTACATTAGTAACCCAGTCTGTGGAATAACTAAATTATCAATTTTTATTTGGCTTAGCTATATATTAACTTATATTATATACTGTTTTAGAAGAGATAGACAGTATTATGTCGTCTCACGCATTTCAATATCATAACTAAACTATTTAATCGTACTTAGTGTGTTTTTGAGTTGTTGTATGAAAAGTAACATACATGCTAGTATTAATTAATCGTTAAAGTAAATGCATTGAAGTGTTACTGATTATGTGTAATTACGTGAGCTTCCTGTAGTGGTTAAAGTAAGGGTGATGAATTATTGGTCATTAAGAAGTTTATTACCGTGATTATATTACTATACTATTAATTTCCAGTTGTTCAAGAAAATTAAGCCTAGGGCATTTATTACAAAAATTTAGACATACCACGCTTGAATTATTGTGTGATTCTTTAAATGGCGGTTTGCGAATTGAGAATAGAGGTTTTTTTATTAAATGAAATACTCCTTCCTATCTGTCCAATGTAAAGCGCAGTGCTCCGAAACCTTTTCTCACCCTCGGCACACCTAAGCACTCATTAATATTTCGCAACACACCATAAGTCAAAATATCTAAATTTCATAAACAAAACTTACTATTTATATATTTTTTTATATGATGAATAGTAATAAATATATTTTTAATAAAAGCCAATTAACACCTTTTACATTTTTAAAGTTATAGAACACTTAACACACACAGAAAACTACGGTAAGATTTTGGTTTTACACAGGAGACAAACCCCATTTTATTTCTCATTGTTGCTAACACTAATACAATTATTCCATTAAATATCAAAATAATACAATATTTGTTTCGACGAGAATAATTTAAATGGAAATCTTAGCTAATTTTTTTCTAATACAAAATGATTAATTTTTTCTTATTTTAAACGCACTGCACCGCGGCAACAATGGTTGATGAGCACTGGTATAGCAAATCACACAACATTTTGTAAATTCGGATTCTATCTAGTCCAGTATCTGCCAAACTGCGTGCTGCAGCACACTAATGTCTCAGGTGTACCGCGTCAAATGAAGTTAAAAGCTCACGCTTAGTTGCTGTGGTTTTTGGAAAATGCAATAAAAAAACGAGGGTGGTTAACTTAGAAAGACGTTTTGACATAATTCTTTCTGGAAATCAATTGCACCATTCTCACTAATAAGAAATTTACCACCTCTGCATATCTACATTATATATGCTTATAAAACAATATTGTGTATACCTACGCTAATATTTTCTTTATTTTTACGTTTTAATAAAGTATATTAAATTTTATAAGTAATTTTTATTTGGTGTGCCATGGAAAAATCCTCCTTTCACAGTGTGCCGTGAGGTAAAAAATTTGACTGGCACTGGTCTTGTTTATTAATATTATCTTTGCTATTTTAAAGATGTCTAACAAAATTATTATTTATTTTAAATGCTACTAGAGTTTTTATTTCTTGGTGGATTTTATTACTAATTCTCGCTAGATCAGGGATGACAAATAGTAATTGATTAGTGTGCCACTTTTTGTTTTTAATTCGTGGCGCATGCCATTTCTATTTAGATAAACATAAGCTTAATTTTATTTATTGAATTTAAAAAAACAACTCGTAAAATATTAATACGCATGAAGGTAAATTGCAACTATATTATGAAAGAAAATAAAGAAATATTAAACACACTAATTTTGATTTAAGGTTTTTTGTTTCACGTTATTTGTGAGACTTTCATTTCAAACTGATATGTTGTTGATTGCAAATTAATACATGCTGCTGAATCTTCCTCTATCAACCTATTTCTAGTGTTTAAATGTAAATTATTTAATATAGAAAACATAATTTTATATGAGTACGTGGAAAAAGATTTCATCTTCGTTTAATTTTTCCAGCTATAAATTATTTTTTTTACCATGTCTACTCGCAGCGTGAATCATATGGCGGGCTAATGGAGGTATCTCAATAAAAGTTTTCTATGAGGACTGCGTGTTACTCGGTTGTTCAATCTCTCTTTTTCGAAGAGAGTAAGGATTGATGGATGGCTATGACAGGAATAATGGTTAGATAGTCGTTCTCGCTACTCCCCGTTTTTAGGATCGGATGGATGGGAGGGAATTTTCAGAAAATCAGAACAGAAATCCATAAATTGATTGAAAAATCAATTGATGAAACTGTCCGTACATAAACATGAACCCAAAGACGTCCGTAACCGTAAATAACGATGTTGGCCATTGCACCACGAGTCCGACTCCACTATAAACTATTACATATCATCGTTGTTCGAAAAAATTACATTGTGAGTTTTACCAAAATGTTCCTTATTTCAAACTCTACCGTATCAAAGAACACACTAACTTTTATAAAGTACACTTTTACTTAAAGCCAGTTTTGTACACACAAACTAAATGAAAAAGGTATAAGATTCCAAACATTTGAAAAGCTTCAAATTGAAACTAGTATTTTTCGGTTAATGTCTTCTTCCAAAAGAACGACTATATGTAAAAAAATAAAAAAATGTATCTTTTTGGTGTACTGTTGCATTCTTACGTGTCAGGTTGGGCACGCGTGTCACGTATTTCTCCTCGCTGACTGGGTATTTAATGTTCCAAAACACAATCTGGAGTTGTAAATGCTGTGGCGGTAACCCGCAACTCGACTTTTCAAGCTGGCTTCGAGATTAAGACAAGGTTAAACGTAGGTTATCGTGCTATCACGTCGAGACAAAACTAACTCGTACAATATTATATTATCGTCTTTTCTTGTTGCCGTCTTCTATTGAAGGTTTGGCAAACAAATCGAAGTTTGTTTTTAATTCCGTAATTAGTAAAAATATTGTGTTCAAAAAAGCTTCATGTACATTCGCTTTCAGGGGCGAACACAGGATTTTTTTATAGGGCGATCCAGCCGACGTGAGATTTTTATTAAATTCAGCGTCTATTTTTTGTGATAAGACAGTAAAATCCGTGTTTGTTTTTATATAATATACTTACTTATTCGGCAGTTTGTATTTGAAAATTAAAATTATGATATGATTAAAACATTAAAATCAGCGACGGAACTTTAAACTTTGTCTGTCGTCCTTATAACAAGAAACAAATTTATTTCCTAGGAAGCTTTATTCTACATATTTAAAACATAATGAAGAATACTATTAACCAAAGTAGCCCACTCTTAAATGAGAAAAAAATTAGATTATTGACACGTGTTTCGCTTTTTTAAGAAGCATATTTATAAAGCAAGTCCCGGTACGAACAGTTTCATAAATTGACTTTTAAATCTGATTTGTGAACTTCTGTTGGCAGGAATGAATATTTTTAATGCCTTAAATTCCCTTTTATCTATCAACCCATCGATCCTAAAAACGGGGCGTAGCGAGCGCGACCAGCTAACCATTAGTCTTGTCCTAGCCCTATTCTTTTATCGCTACCTTCTTCAAAAAAGGAGATGTTGAGTAACTGAGTAACAAGTAATTTACTTTTATATTAAAAATGAACTTCCACAAAGTTACCGCCGAATCCATAGAACAATATTAGAGTAACAAGCAGTTCTCACAGAAAAACCTTTGTTGAGATACATCCATAAGGAGGCAAAATAGTCCACATTGGGAGCGTACGTAATTAAAAACATGTTACCAATATTTCATTAGACAAAAAAATTTACCATTGAATAGTTTAGTTAAAATAATTAATCTGGTAGCATATTGCTGAAATAGCTGTCAAAAATAAAACGGCGAATGATTTAAACAAGCAGTTTAAAATATTTTTTACTGACATTCAAACCGGTTTTGGCTTATATAATATAATATGAAAAGAAATGCCGTTCAAAATTATATCCTTATTACTTTTTTTGATTTAAAAGATGCCCATTTTATAGTCCATATTGTTGTTGTTCTGGAAGAAGACATTAACTGAAAAATACCAGTTTCGAGTACTCAGACTTTGAAGTTATTCAAATGTTTGAAATGCTCTTCCTTTTTAATTTAGTTTGTTTATACAAAACTGTTTTTTAGTAAAAGTGTAATATCTTATAAAATAATAGTCCAGACCGGTCTGTACGCGTAGATGTAGACGTTTTATTATTATCACATACACATGTATTTATGAAATTTTCTCATGGCCTAAGCGTCCGCGATGTTTATAAACAATAGATACACTTCCAACGTGACGCAAATTCTGAGGCAAACAAACAAAAATCGGTACGGCAGTATGGAAACTAAAGAATAGCTACTTTAGACATTTAGTATTTCAATTTCAATGCCATCACATATGACAGGCGTTCCCACTAGTTATTATTATGATGATTAAGTTCAAAAAATTAAGTGATTGATTTCGAGAACAAAAGTTAACCACACCTGTTTACCAATTCTATTTCTGGTACAATTAATTGTTGTTACAATTAAAATATTGATTCTTATCAATTGTTATTATCGTTAAACTATGAATAATATTTCGAATAATAACTATATTATTAATATATATATATATGGAGATTGTGTACATACATACTTACTCGTTTTTATTTAATGATTTTCTAAGTAAAATTCTTCATGTGAAAAAGCCCAATTTGATCCGAAATATGAGTCCTCGAGAAGCAAAACTGTCATATTCACTTTGCAATTTTTGTAGTAAACGACTTTTTTACGATAAAAACCATTGTTTTAGTTTTGGCGATAGTTTATTGTATTTCCAATTAAGTAAAACATGCATATTTTTTGTAGCTAGCCAATCGCTTGTTGCAATAGATATAAACGAAATATATTTGGACATATTTACATTTGATTGTAACTATTGGCTTAGAGGCAGCCCATGTTGATCTCACATGGTTTTGGCTATTTTTGAACACTCCTCCCAACGTCAAATTTTGTGACAAATTTTTACTCATCTGCCTACATTGCGTCACATTTTTGATACCCCACCCCCCTCTTAATGATAGAAAAAGAAAAATTGTATTTTCCTTTAATATTTATCCTTAAATCCCCGATCGCCGAATATTGTGTTTTCGGATTCCCCCCCCGGCTACTATATTAATGATATTTTTTATATCATAGGCTTCAATTAATTATTTTATATTATTCATATAGCATATGTAAAATTCGTAGAATAATATTGGTTAAAAATGAATTTAATGAATTTGAAACTCTCATGAACATTTTGGGAAACACAGTTTGCTGGTTAAACCGACGATATTATCAAATTCTGCATTACATTAAAAGTTTAAACGTTTTTTCAGGTCCAATTCACTCCAATACTGTGTCAAATGTCGTATAGTTTATAGTGTATTATAAATGTATTTTAAAATGTGAACATATTGATCATTGCTTTTAAACACCCCATATTATATATTTTTGTAACGGCTATTATTTTTTTACAATTATAAAGAAGTATTCTTAAATAATAAACGAAATTCTGTACTATTATCTTTATGAAATAGAGTTGTAATAAACCGCTTAGTATAATATATGAATTAGCAAGCCACGATTCGGTGCCCGTACCATTTATTTACTGTCCTTGTACTACAAAACACTTCAAAAATTAAATATTGTTTTAAAAGCAATACAAAATATGTAATTAAATTCAATTACGATACTGAATACTATACAAGGTTTATGAAGTGCAAAAAATGTACACTAGTCTGCATTTGCGAAGGAATTAGATATCTAAACGAATTTAAAAAATTTCAGATGTCATTGCGTAAATTTGAACAACAAAAAACGTTAAGTACATAGCTGTTTCATCATACCCAATACAAGTTCTCAAAGCGTCGCACGCAAAACAAAAACTGTAAACAATAATAATTTTGCATAATAACTATGGTCGAGGGGTGACTTCGTAAAAATTCCTTTATTACATAAGATTAAAGGCTGATAACTTTGTTATTCCACTGGCTGTGTTATTACATCAAACATGTCAAAGTTGTTGCTGGATAGCTTATAACCGGCTTTATAAATATAATATGAGGAGCTTGAGATAAAAAATGACCAAGTTCACTTTTTCCTTAACAGAGATAAACACACTTTTTGCATAAAAACTTTTAGACAAACTATTCAAATTTGAATTGTTGAGATTAAGGACATTTACATGTATTTTATCATTAACTATTCATGTACCATCAATCAGGGTAAGTTTGCCTATCAGTCTTGCCAAGATTGGCCGGCCCACTAAGTGGGAAAAGGTTTGAAATTATGCTGTTATAATATCATTATTATACTATTGCCATTTGTATATGTTTTAGTTTATTAAAGGTATAGAGAACCTCCTTAGTGGTAAAAATATCGAATTAATATGCAAAATATTTGATTTATTTATATTTATGTATGTAACTGCTTAATTTGATGTATTTTTTGTTATTTATTCATGGGAAATTGAAGAAGTCTCTGAGAGAACATATAAAACCAAACATTAACATCGCAATAGTCTTTCACTTGGGTAGGCTGAGTGAGCTGAAATTTGACCAATTATGATACAAAAACTCTCCTGGATTTGGGCAGTTTCGATTTTATGGTCATATTTTGACATTCAATTTCATGGAAACTATGAGAATTTGAGTGATGTTGAAAATGCGACTATGTTCTTTTGAATTTGTCCTTTAATATCTCGTTTTTTCTCAAAATTTGAGGTTGTTTGATGCCAAGCTCTTAATATATCATCTCCGTACTGGCATAAGTTGGTAAGTAGCATATTGACAGTTTTGAGTAAGCAGCAGATGAAAATTTTAGCTCGTATGATAAAGTCTTTAGTCTCGCTATTTAATGTTACAAAGATAATTATAATATCAAAACACAGATGGATTTATGTCAATCTAACACTAATCAAGTAAGGGATCAATATACAGGGACAATTGGGTGCCTAGAAATCTGAATTTATATTCTTATTGATAAAATAAATTGCTGTGTTTTTCCAAACTGGTATAATTAATGCACCTACTGAGTTATTCCAGATAAAGAATTGATATCTTTTAAAAAAATAAAACACAATTCATTTGTACTACTTCCACATATTTATAATGATCAGGACTGGTTTCGCTCATCACGAGCATTATCAACTGATGATATCTAAGAATCACAATGTGTATTTACCTAGTATTCGTCAATTTTGTTACTCACCAATTTCTGCTAGTACGGTGACGATGTATTGTGGTGTTTGCCGTAGACAGGAATAGAAAATTTTACAACAATAAATTTAATTGTTGTTTTGCATTATTAAAAAAAAAAAAAACAATTTGAACTAGTAGGTAACTGTAAATAAAATCTTCTCAATAAATAAAAAAAACCATTCTGATGCCTAAAAATATATATATTATTGTATAGTCATTCCACTTGAACCAATAATGAAGACAAATTTATAATTTAAATATGAAAAGTAATGGTCAATCTTAGGATTGAAAAAATGCGAATCCCGGGGTCATAAAAATGGTCCGGGATTGGTTGTTCTAATTATCGTCATTAAAAATAAAAATTGTATGTAAATTAATTTGATTTAAAAATAATATTAGTAAACAACTTTGAGAGGTTCAAAAACAGTTTTTTTTATTCTTGCGTCATGACACGAATAAAGATTTTTTTGTAAGTTGTTCTTGAATATTTTCGATTCATTCTTCGGCAAGTGTCAATATGCTAATTATTTTTAATATATTCAAACTAAACGGATTATTTTTTTATTGAGTATCCATAGGAGACTCCCTGCGATTAAATATGATTTTTTTAATTCGAGATTTTCTGAAGAGTGAGGGAATATTACTTATTATTTAAAAACTGATCTCTTGCCGTTCCATTGGAAGTATAATAGTTGTTGAGGTAAGAATGTTTTAAAAGAGACCCTTGCTCTTATACGAGCGGGTTTAAATTGATGTGAGTTAGTCCAGTGCATCCTAAACTTTTTCATGCTACGGTCCCCTAAATCTGAAAAAATAATCCGCGGACCTCCGAAAAAAACATATTTTAGTCGTCAAAATTTTTATTTAACTATTATTATTTCTATTAATACACACATATTTATATTTTATCACGAAAAATAGTAACTTAATTATAAAAAAATTTAAAAATAAAATAAGAACAACTAAACATTGCATGAAGCTTACAAATCAATTTAATGTGATGGATGCGGTAGCATGTTTTTACACAACAAATCAATATCAGGTTCAATGTCAGAAATGCTAACTCGCAAGGATTCTTCCAAAGACGCCTTTCTAGGCATGATCTATGCTTATTATTTTATTAAAAGTAATGACAAAAATGCTGTTTCACATATGTATGTCGTCACAAAAGGAATTAGGTTTACCAAGGCTTCTTTTCAAGAACAATGCGAGGAAAAATATATATTTGTTATAATTTTTTTAAACGTTATTTAGTAAAATCTACTGCATATCTTGTTCTGAATCGATTCTACAATTTTGAATTCGTTTTTATGTAAATAATATATATACCTTTTAATGGATTGTACATAAATAATTTTATATTTTCATATTGATAATAATTATAACATTTGTAAATGACAGGATTATAAAATATTGTACATCTTTTTTAAAGAAATTATATTTATACATTTTTAAAAAATTGCGTAATCTTTTACGTTGTAGTGTTAATAAAAAAGGGAGTCGATAATTTAAAAAATAGCCATAACCAACACTATTGCAAATATAAAATCAACATTTTTGGAGAAAAATTATTAATATTAAACATAAAATTTATCAAGATTGTAAAAATATGGCATGTTTTATGTCGTATAGCTTACAAAAAGTTGTTGTTGAAAAAGAGAAATGTTGGGGGGAGTGGGGCGACAAATTCAAGGTTCGCCCCGAACGGCACAAACCCTAGCTACGCCACTGATGTCAATTCATTGACAGTAATCTCACAGAACTATCAACAGCTATTGATACGATTTTTTCAGTGAAGTGTTTATGTCCCGTTAATGTAATCTAGAACTAGTTTTTTTTCAGACGTGAAACGTAAATCTCGAAAAACACTAGTGGATGACACTATCAACGTAACCTGTCTATATCAATTTTGATTGTATTTAGATATTTACAAAATTTAAAAAAATGTGCAATACAGATAACAGTCAAGAAGCCAGACATTTTGAGATTTATAAATCACATTGAATAAACTCAAATAAGAACTGTTTTAAAAATCACTTGAAATAAACTCGAGAAGAAAAGAGACCACAAACACCCATCTTCGCGACCTTAAAACTAAATATTTGATATTGACCTTGCAGGACTTCAACCCAGACCACATGATCGTAAACCTTTTATTACTAGACTACAGAAGCTGAAAAATTTATTCTGAGTGTTTTTATTTATAATATAAAAAAAACGTTAAATTCTAATCGATTTGTATATTTTGTTAAGAAAGAAAAGTAGATTTTTACCTCAATTCGCTAAAATCGTTAATTGTTCACCGTCGCCTTAAATCTTATGAAACGTTGAAATATGTATTTTTCAATAATTTATTGCACTTTCAGAATGTTTGTTTACACTATCGCACTTTTATTTACATGGAAATAGTAAAGTTTTTAAGCCTGTCTAGCAAAGAGTTGACACCTGTTTTTCAGATATGCTTTTAACTACTTTACGCCCTGACTAGATTAGAGTTTATCGCAGGTTACCGAGGTTTGATAGCTAAGACAAAATCGTAGAAAAAGATTTGTTTTATAAAGTGATCGAAATTTCAAAAATCTTTATTGAATGTAAAGATTTTTGAAATATACCAAAAAATCGTTTTTTGGCATTTGTCTGACTTATATTTAAAATAGAAATAAACTAAAAATAATTTAAAAAAATAAATTAATAACAAACCTTATGCGATTCATTGGTTTCAGAAATTGAAGCTTAAAACAAAATCACATAAAAACATACCTTACTTCTATATCATTAATTTGATATATTAGTTCCAAAAATAAATTACGTTAAAAAGTATCAAGAGTGTATGAAACAACGTATGTGACAAAATATATTCGTTTGCGATTTTGTGAACGGACCTATTGAATTTCACTCTCGTTTGAGTTTTGCTTTCACTCATTTGATGAAAGGCTTATAAAGAGAAATAATCTCGGAAAAGTAAATAAATCGCGTAAAGGTGCCATCCAAAAAATCGTGTAAAAGTGGAATGAGTGTACTATGTGTATCATCTTTCGAAGTAATAAAAATTACTTTCCATTGTGATTGAATCAGAGTCCGTCATCTGCCTCGACACTACGCTCGTTATTTATTTTAATTGTGTTTAAATTGTGGGTAGACGGTATTATAATTTGTATAAATTACATAATATTACCCTCTTAAGGTATCGAATTTTGCGACAAAGAATACAATAAGATTATTGTCTACTGTTTGACATAACAAATGCCAAGTAATGGTAATTAAATATACACGTGATTCACTTCCTTAGCAAACATGTTTATACGCGTATGTACGACAAATATTTTTAAATTGAAAAAAAAATAAAATAAAAAGAAATACGATTGCAAATCCCTGACGTGTCTACGCCACGCTCTGGCAATTATTAAATTAAATAATACGCCGGCCCTTACATACCACCAGTTCATGCCGGCGCATCATCACAGTTGGAGGTGGATGCGACGTTTCTCATTCAAATTTCATTATTTAATCAGTGTGTTCCATTTATTCTGTTATCAACAAGTGTTCGCAAATCTACGCGATAAAAAATTACAACAAAAGCATATTACCGATGAAAACATATAAATAAGTTACGTTATATTTGCACAATATTTTTAAAGAGTGTCATATTGTATAAAAACACATATATATATTCATATAAGTTGAACTAAATTAAATTTTGACAACAATTTTAAATTGTCAACGCTTTGCATACATATTTGAAAATTCTCAATTCAATTTAATGTGTTGATAAAAAATAAAAAAAAATATTTGTGTGTGTTTTGAAAATATAATAAGTACATTAAAAATAGGTTTTATAGTACATAATATATAATACTAATAGTGTCTCGCTCGATGAAATGCTCGCATTTGAAGTGGAATATCTAAGGTAATTGTTACTTCATGTTATTTGATTGTTTTTGTTGTACCTAATTATAAAATACGTTCAATTTGAATAACTTTTATTGTAGTCATACCCGTGCTGGTAAAATGCGTTAAATCAGAATTATAATATATTATGAATATTTGTATACACAACTACTATTGAATGAATGTTTGTTTATTTAGTTAAAATATTTAAATTAAAAATGGTTCACTTTTAAAGTGTTAACTGTTCATATTTGGTGGAAAGGTATAAAGCACAATTTTTTTGTACTACTACCACATGTTTACAATGATCTGAACCGGTTTCCCTGGTCGTGAGCATTATCAACAAAATTGAATGTTAATACATCACAAGATGTATCAAACAGTTGGTTCAAGAACATTAACAAGAACTTAAATTAAATAGTCTACAATTAAAATGTTAAGGACCTCCTACAAAACAATAAATTCTAATCTGAAATAAGAAATTAAGCCACTTTAAAAATCAATTATCAGAGAAAAATATGCACTGTTTAAAAATAATAAAGAGCACATGATAAATTAGAAATCAAGATCGGTCAGGAGCATCCGAAAAATAAATTTAAAGTGAGAAAAATCAATTTTTCCAAGTAAAATTAAAATAAATTTGTTGATATAAGTATGCTTAGATTAATGAAACAGGTATAAAAGAGGAGAAGACGTTTAGACAAACTGTTAAGGCAAATATTCATTACAACATGCTAACATTTTTCTTCCTGAAAATTTACTAAATGCTGACAATAACAATGCAGTTTTGTAAGAAATTTAATTACAAATAAGATAATGCCTAGTTATTTTAGATGGAAATCAGGGAAACCGATAATTTACACAAAATGCGAATATAATCTCAGCATGAAAAGTCACTATAAGATGTCAAATGGAATTTCTTAGAACACACTATAGAGCAAATTTGACATTTAGTGACCGAATTTCTTAAATAATAGTTTGTTCTTTCAATTTCCTATCCTCAATTCAATTGCCCAGAGAATGACGTTGTTTTTAGTAGAATTAAGTAATTTTCATGCAGAAAAAGAGTAGCATGTTGTTAAGAATTATTTTCGTCCATTTATTTCACTTAAATTTATGGTAAATATGTTTTACAACATACTCGAAAATTAACTTAATGCCGCTAATAGTAATGCACTTCCCTAGTATCACCTAGGTATATTTTCGGATAGAAAAATATTGTATTTTAGTAGCTTATTTACCTAAATTATATTGTAACATACGTTTATTAAGCAGCAGACCTTGCAGCTTGACAAAAGTTAAAATTATTCAGAAACACATCATTTCCGCCTTTTTCCGTTTTTGGCTATAATGGGGGAAAAACAAGAAGATTACTGTAGCTATTTCTTACAAAGATCTTTAATGTATCTGTGTATGCATTTAATTGAATTTGATTGTATAATATTTGCCTTAAATGGTTATATAACGCAAGTGGGGAAAAATAATTCTCGAACTATTTTAGCTAATGACGAACCACTGATATATTTTATGTATTAAATGTAAATTTTGTGAATTAAAATGAATGTAAAAAGTCTTGGCATTTAAGAAGAGTCATTTATTGAACAAACTAAGATATAAATTGAATTCTATTTATATTCACAACTCGGTGTGACGAAAATAATAACGAAACAATGAATTTACCGAATAACTTCCAACGGGCTTATTTCCGATGTGAATGTTTTGAAACATACCCTTCCTCCAATTTGAAGACACTTATTCGATACATATTAAAAAATACCGCAATTTTCATAAAAAAATTAGTTAATCTCTTCAACGAAAGTTGACAAGCAATAAAACCCTCTAATCAGGATTGTCAGACGTACGTATTTAAGCAGGATTGTCCCGTTTATTACATTGCCTCTAATAATCCCAACCTAAAACAATTTGTATATATATACAAAAATGTACGTGTTTTGTTAAAGGGGCTGGCTTAATTTTTATCGGCAAAACTATTTTGAAACAAGCTGTTATGATTGCGAGATTTTGTACTAAAATCAAAATATAATTCCCCTAATTAGATCTAATTAATATATTTTAATTACGGTGATTCCTGTGCATAATTATGTGTGTTTTTTATATTTTATCTTCTACATGCATATATATATATTAGCATATATATAATAATTTAATTAAAATGATGTTTTTTTTTTAATTTCTTCCTTAATGCTCTAACTTCTTTAATTTTTGTTCGTTAGAAATAGTGAATGTCCCGCTTTGTAATTTTGGAAATCTAGCAATCCTGTCCCTAATACGATTAGCATTAATTAAGTAACACACTGCACACCAATAATAACATTAATTTAATTGAATAACTCGATTATATTATAATTATTATGTAATGGAAAGAATCCACAATTCTTATTTCACAAAAAACCAGCCCAGTGCTGCACTTTTTTCGATTCACAAAGCTTTTCAAAAGTCTTGTCATTTTGTCCTGCTCCTTACTTATTTTTAATTTAGTACCAACTCAATTGCAATGCCCACCTCTTTATACAACAAATACTACTTAAGGAACAACGCTAAAGTTGCATATGAATTATACTACAATAAATTAACAATACCATAAACATATCAATGTGAGATTATTTAAAACTTACGGTGCCTTACTTGGTAGAACTCCATTATAAATCGACAAAGATAACAAGTATTGAGTAACAACAAGAATTTTATCAATTCGAAAATTAATAAGAACACAGATTATCAATCCACAAACCACATGTTAAAAGAATCACACAATATATGTTCTAATTCAGGCCACGTATGCCTACATTTTTCTAATACAATACATCGACTTAATTTTATGGAACAACTGGAAATTAATAGATAAAATCAAAGTAATAAACTCCTGAATGAACAAACAAACATTTATAATTAATAGCCCTTAATTAAACCAGAAAGAAATAAGCTAACATAATTAGGCATAATCAATAAAATTTCAAGGCATTTATTTTAACGATTAATAAGTAATACCATTATGTTCCTTTTAATATAACAACTAAAACGTAATGAGTGCGTTAAATATTAATTTTAAATAAAATAGGACGATGTTGGAATAAGTGAGATAATATAATATCGTCGCTGTTCTGGAAGAAAACACTAAATCGAAAAAATGACATATTGAGTTAGTTATAGTTTGCCTTATTTCGAACTCTATCGTATGGAAGAAAAAATTCGATTCGGAAGTCAAAATTGACTGCCATTTTTGGTTATATTAATGGATTTCTATCAAGTTATACGCAATGCTAGAAGTGAGCTTTTATCTTATTTACGGTTCATGGCACCTTAGCACAAGGTAACTGTATACTCTGCTTTGAAATCCGTTTGATATAAAACTTTGTAATTATTAACACTCAATTTCATATAAATAACCTTTTTAAGATTTATATTTTATCAGTTGATATTGTTCCAGATTAGTGAAACTGGCCATGAGCATTATAAAAATGTGGTAGTGGTACAATATTTTTGAAATAAAGTTGGTATTCATTTTTCTTTGTAACATATTTCTTTCGTTTATATAGTTTATTACTACTGAGTTTTATTTTATTCAAGATGCAATTTATTATCGATAACTTTTACGATACAATTATTATGTTACAACATTTGATATCAGTTTTGAATTATAAGCACGAGAACATGCCTGGTATTCGTGTTTAAATTTCTTGATCAATATTCTGAATATTCAAATTGATTATTGAAATCGAATTTTTACAATCAAGAAATAAGAAAATGTACTGGAAATAACTGCAATAAAATACACTATCTGTTCAAAATAAAAATATCGCCAATTGCTTGACACCAAACAATTAATTAAAAAATTGATTAAAAAAATATTTTGTAACTAAATGTATTTTTTTAATAAGCGATTAGAATAATCATAATACAGTTATTTTTAGCTAATAATTGGTTTGCATTTCGTCTTGTTACTATGTATTTCGTTGACTGTGGACGTTAACATCATGCTAGTATTTATTACTCGACTTTATATACGAAACAAGATGTTAAAATTAGGTCATGTTGAAAGTTGAATGTTGAAAATATCACCGTGAACCGTAGGTAGCTCATGTAACAACCACAACATATAGTCCATCATTGATAATAATGTTAAATGTTGAAATACATATACAATACAGTGGATCTATCCTCTTGTGCCAACCACAAAAAATAGTCAATGAATTATTAATAATAATGATGAAATTTAAAAGTTGAAAATATCCCCGTAGAGTCTACGGTGTAGACCAATGGTCGGCAACTTAATATTCGCGGGTATTTGAATTATCCACTAAAACATTTCGACATACCAGCCAAGAAATTATGATTTTTTTTTCGTCAGATTATTTGCCATATTGAAAAACGTTCACTAATAAAAAATATAATATGTGTGTTTTTATAAAATAAATTTGTATTTACCCATAAATATACAAAAATACGTATTACATGTATATTATTTTATAAAAAAATAGCTAAAATTTGTTTTTAAACTTTTATTCATTAACGAAATAATATTTTCAAAACTGAAATGTTTTACACAGTCTCTCAAAATGTTGCCGACCACTGCCGTAGACCATGCCTCATGTAACAACTACAAAACATATTCCGTAAGTTAAATTTTGAAAATAGCACATTTGCCCTAGAAATGGCAGCAGAATGACTTGTGTAAATTTCACGTCACTACTGTTGTGCACCGTTTGAAAAGAGTTTTTGTGACAGATTTATGCATTCATGTTTTTTCTGCGATATACGTAGTATATAGATCATGCAAGCAGCGTTTTGAGTTTTTGTATACATATTAGAGGTCTGCGCGGGCCAAAATTTCATAAAATTACACAGTTATCTTAAAACCCGGCCCGGCCCGAGCCCGAGTCTCAATATCACACTTGTTACCCGAACCCGACCCGAAGCCCAGTTTTTTTTGTCTCAGCCCGAAAAAAGCTCGATTTTTTAAAATATAATAATTCATTTATACTTTTAAAACAATATATGCTATTTTTCCATATTTTCATATTTTCAACGATATTCATAGCACAAGTGAAATAAATTATTAATACTATTGCCTTATGTCTGACTCGTGACCAGAACACAGTACGAAATATTTTTAATAAATTTGAATTCCTTACTCGGACCCATCCCGAGCCCAGCCCACGGGCCGGGCCAGGTCAAAGCCCGCAGGCCAAGCCCGGGCCCGTGAAGATACATCTATATTTTAAATTACAAACTTAAATTGAAGATTGAAAAAGATCTTTTATGCTCTTGAAAATGATTTAAAAATTACGCAAAGATGTCATGCTGATTTTAATTACATTATTTAGTATAATTATTGTATTATTATAATATCTGCAAGTCGTTTAAAATGAATTAAATAAATAAATAAGGTAATTCACCTCTTTCAAACTAGTTTTTAAAATTAAATACTGCAAGTTCTAGTATTTTTTTTATTGAAAAATAAAAAAATAAGTACGTTGTATAATTGTAAATAATTAATTTATTCATATTATGATGGCTTATCTTATGGGTATAGTTTTGTTAATAATTATCTGGTTATAACGATGATATTTAAATTAAATCAGGATTATAAAATTTTTAACTCAATTATACGAACTTTTCGATCCTGTAGTCGAGGCGTCAACGGATTTCTTGAGTGTTCTTCTTTTTTGGTTGCAGTGACCACGGGTTCGGATCCCCAAGCGGACAATTTCAATGATTGATTTTTGTTGTAAAAATAAAGTAATACTTAACTAGACGAGATATACATTTCATTATTTTTAATTTAATAGTCAGATAATTTTATTAGCTACATAAATATATACAATTGCAATATAAATATATACAATTGTATATATTTACCCTTTCGTCGAATTGCATCCCGTCGAAACCCACAATGCTATTATAATTGTAAAATTACTGGTAATTCTAAATGAAGTTGGAAAGCGGCAATTCGCCACTCTGTTAATGTGTTGTTTACAAAATAAGGATTAAGGCGATTCTCGAAATGTTAACTCAGGTATCAGTGTGGCTCTCAGACGTATAATATTTTACCTGGTAAATAATATTTGTCGAATTTGTATCTTCTATATAAACGTTAGACACTGTTTACTGTCTGTCAGTTCGAGTCCATTCGTGTGCTCGAATGCCTGAAAATGCCGAAAGGCGAAACCCGGGTCGTTAGTGACAAAATACATGGAAGTGTACAAAATCTCAATAATCCAAATTTGATATTGAAATTCCATCAAGCACCCTCAGTCGATGTCTTACATCGGTTATAAATATTTACCCGTCAATATATAGTCGTATTAAATAATAAAATTAGCATATTTTTTCTGTCAGTGACGATTTTGATTATATTACATTGCTATTGCATAATTTATTCAGACATCAAACACAGAATTTTTTAAAATTGAAAGAAAAATTTGGTAACTAAGTACTCATTATTTCGGGCCGCGATTTGTGCATCACTGCCTTATCAGAACAGAGTGGTTTAGCGAGTAACGTACAAAACAGTTGATATGCCCAATTAGGATTCCATATATTTGACATATCAAATGGTTTTAAAAAATACAAATTTATATCAAGTTATCGAACAGAACATTTTGAACGTGAATTATTCATTTGCACCTATCGCTTATTTTCAAACAAACGGTTTCCACGATTTTCCTATGACCAGCAATGGCAACATGTTGTATAACGTTAGATGCAAACAGACCATGCGTAGGAAATGATATGCTAATTTGCAATGTCAATGACAACATTTTTATTTGTGTTTTTACCAAGCTGACATAAATTTGATTTCAACATTTTCATCGCGGTCAAGGTTGACTGTTTTCACGCAATGCGTTTCGATTAGGGCTTCCAATCCCGACGTCCCGGTCAATTAGTAAATACCGTTAACCCGGGATTTTCTGTAAAAAAAAAAAAATTCATATTTCAAATCAAATACTTTCCAATTAACTACGACGTACACCTCGGATCGTTTATTTTCATCAATTTATATTATACGTACATAATCATATATCTCGTCACCGTTCTGGCAGATGTTGGTAAGTAACATATTGACTATTGCTTGAATTGGCATTTACTTGGTAGAAATCCATTATAGTGGGATAAAATTACAAAGTATTTAATATGAAATACCTACAAATTTTTTTAGAACTAAATATTTTCTTATATTATCCTATTAACATATTGAAAGTTCTGAGTAAACAGCAAATGAAAATTTTTCACTGGTAAGATAAAGTCTGTAGCATCGGTAATTTATATTACATATATATAATTAAAATATCAAAATGGTGGTTTTATGCCAATCAAACTAGAAATCAATAGACAGGGACGATTACTCGAGTAAAAATCTATATTAATATAGTTACTGATAAAATAAATTGCTGTGTTTTTCCAAACTGGTATAATTAATGCACCTACTGAGCTATTCAAAATGATATCCAAGAATCTCATTGAGTGCTTACCTAATTTCCGTAAATTTTGGTACAGAGCAACTTATGTCAGTACGGTGACGATGTATTGTGGTATTCCTCCTTCTCATATTTCGTACCTAACTGCCGTAAACAAGATCAGATAATTTTGACAGCAAATTTATCATACTGTTTTAAATAAGTCTGATTCTCATAAATAAAAAAAAACTATTATAAAATCATATTATAATAATTCCAGTTGAAGCAATAATGGAGAAAAAATTAATTCTATGCAAGATAAAACCAGTCACTATTTTTGAGAAAATTTTGAAAAACAGATTTGAGTACCTGCTGTTAAGGTCACCATGAATTTAAAAAATAATGTAGCTAAATAGCACAACTATTACTATATTAAAAAGTCTAGAATATCACGTTACAACACGTATTGTTCAATGTATGGTTAGCTTGTCTCACGTGAAAATACGTTTCTGCGAGAAAATCTTGAGAATAGTTTCTGTTAAATATTGCTTTTTATCCGTTGTCAAATAAGCCAGTCGATCTTGTTATTAAAAGAAAAAAGTGTATCAGTACTGTATGGTCGTAATTCGTAATATGTTTTTTTAAGATACTTTTTTTAGGTACGCTTACAATGCCTAACATGCAATGTTATTGATTAAATGTTTGATTCAATTACATTCTTTTATTGAGAACATCTAAACAATTTCTGTAAATTTCAACTTAAATATTGTTATATATTTTACATTAATAATACCTTTTATTGCAAAAAATAAGCTGCAATCATTAATTAACATTTTTAACTAGTATATTGAGCAACCATGTTAAGGGGCTTATTTAGAAATAACTACATTCTTTTCCGATAAATAAATAGCTGTATGATAACACAATAATACATCTTCAGGAAAATGTTTGTGATAAATTATTTATGATTTATTACAATACTGTGCTTAACTCACAAGCGTGACCATTTCAATTAACGTCTTAGAATTCATTTTTTGTTGTATAAATAAGATACTAAAGCAAAGTTATTGATTTTAAAAAATAAAACACAATTCGTTTGTACTACTTCCACATATTTATAATGATCAGGACCGGTTTCGCTCACCACGAGCATTATCAACTGATGATAATGCTCCATCAGTTGATAATGCTCGTGATGAGCGAAACCGGTCCTGATCAGTATAAATATGTGGAAGTAGTACAAACGAATTGTGTTTTATTTTTTAAAATATAATGTCTTTCCACCAAGAATTGACAGTTAACACCTTAAAAGTGGCAAATTTATTGAATCATAATTAACTATCGTTTATATTTTTCTTTATGGAAGTTGTCGCATACAGAATAGTACAATATCGAGGTTATACTGACAGAACGCATTTTTACACAAGTTATTTTTTGATGGTTTTCTGTTTTAAATGTCAAATGTGTGCAATTTAACGCTCTAAGTACTGCTTAAAGATTTGAAAAAAGACAGTATTGAGTCATATTTTTATTTTTATCTTCTGCCAGGAAGCATAATATGACTATATCTCGTCGAAAACCAACCTTTTGATTTGTATGCCAAAAAGAAAATTCATTACAATTTACAGAACATTTTTTTAAATCACAAAACAATAAATTATACTTGGGAGAGAGAAAACTTAAAAAATAAATAATGCTTTAAATGCGACTGTCAGTATAACTTCGATATATTCCTATTGCAAATAAAATGAACGTATTTTTTAGTTTATACTTTTCTAAGAATTTATGAGGATAAAAAAATATGTTCTTCAGGTTTATTTTATACAATTTTGAATTAAAATTGATTTGGTGACAGCTTTGTGGAATATCATTTTTAATATCAAATTAAAGTAAATATTTTTGTTATTCCACTGGCTGTGTTAACGTTTTTGACTTACCCCCTCCCCACGTCCAGTAGAAGGAAATAATCCCACCACACCATTCATTTTTAAGTTGAGAATTAAAATCATTGTTTGCCTCAGAAATACATAAAGTAGTCAGTCTGAAGATGCTTCTTAAAGAGGCGAAATACGTGATGACGTAATCTTTAACGAATAATTAAAACAGTATTCCGTATTAGAAAACGTGATAAAGAGTTATTCCTGCAACTCACAATTAGAAGAGAGAGAGAGAGAGAAATAAACGTTACGTGTTTGACGATAATTACCCAGACAACAATATCCTTGGCAATGATTTAACTTAAAGAATATGATAATTGACATATATATATATATATCATTGTTGCATTTGCAACATCGATATATTTCATTTGGCAATGTTATATTTTGCGGGAAATGAATGCTTGTTATCTATCTCCCTGGGTAGAAGACCCTACAAATTAAATGTTGGCGCTGTTTTGCTGCAAGCTTATGTTGAAGACTCAGAAAATATCAATAGAGTCGCTGAGTCGCTACTTTTCAATAAAAATAAGTTTTTAATGTACGTATGTGCACTATCGATAGATCTATCACTTTTTCCAGTTGGAAGTCTAAAATTTCTTCTTATTTCCATGTGTAAATTTCCCGTCTTTTCTGTACACTATTTGGGAGGAGTTCTTGGGACATGCAGGTTAATACATGTAATATACAAAGATTGAGCTATACTATAATATTGTGACAAGGAGTGACCCCGAAGAAAACATTTATTAACGCTTTTAAGGTGTTAACTGTCAATTCTTGGTGGAAAGACATTATATTTTAAAAAATAAAACACAATTTGTTTGTACTACTTCCACATATTTATAATGATCAGGACCGGTTTGCTCATCACGAGCATTATCAACTGATAATGCTCGTGATGAGCGAAACCGGTCCTGATCATTATAAATATGTGGAAATAGTATAAACAAATTGTGTTTTATTTTTTAAAATATTTATTAACGCGTTAGGTACGGCGACCACATATTTTTTTTACTAATTTATACCTTGAAAACAACAAGTTTCACTGAATACCTGAAATAATACGTGTATTTATTTTATCTGTTTCTCTGGTGTCTCGTGAATTTGTTGGTTTAATGAGACCTGCGTATGTATGATGATAATACTTTTGAATGCAAAGTAGGTCACCTGAGGGCTGCGACTAATTTACTTGTATGCTTGCGCGTACTAGCCGGCTTGTCATAATTTAATAAAAAGCATTATAATAACATAGCGTGGGGCAAGAAATCGAGAGAGTGTTCGTCTTCGGGCACTTGTGGGTACACATTAAGGGAAATGGCAATCCGCGCAAAGAGCTCGCTATCCAATTAATAGCTGGAGCAACCTTCAACTCAATGCGAAAGATCTGGGACTCACGGTTGTACTCGGTCAAAACCAAATGCCACCTATTCAACGCGTGTGTTCTGACGGTGCATTCTCAGTCATGGCATCTCACTAAAGCACAGGGTAAACGTATACTGTGCTTCGAAAGCAGATTCTTGCGGCGAATACTAGGAAAACGGTGGTTTGTCTTTGTCGGGAACTCGGACGTAAGAGATCGGAAGGACCAGTCGTACATGCTGTGGGTGCCCTAGGGGAGCTTGAATCCTGCCTGCCTCTTCTACCAGTCTGATGGAGCTAAGAGACACTGGGATGACTTGGGAGGAAGCAAGAAGACAGGCGGGGAACGGATAATATTGGAGGAAGCACGGAAGAAGTTGATGAACATGTTCTACGAGTAGGTAGTGGATACTGTTTAAAAAAATAAATGATAGGTACTATTATAGATGTCCGATACTGTTCCTTACGGGATCAGTGCTGAAATTTCATCCAGCGAAGGTGACACACATTTTATTTTCGTTTGGCTTTATTTGGTTAACCAATATAGTACATCGGTGACAATAGAGTGAGAGATAAGATGTCTGCTCGACGGGGAGGTGGAGCGTCAACACATTTTGACTGCCCCAGGTCGAGTGTGGTAACAAGGATAATTCAAAGTTTCCTTCGTATTCTATTAAAACCCGCCCATCAGTTTACTTTCTCTTTAGTTGCAGTTAGTTTATACTTATAAATTCCTCGAAGGCAGTAACAGATACACAAACATAGTTTAAAATACACAATTTCAATTTAAAAACTCAGCAAGTGGTTTTACGATAGGGTCGTACATTTCGCACTAATCCGCTGTCGGTGAACGACAACCCTCGGGGTAGGCCGTTTGTGACCGTTTCCTTAAAAATCGCCCGCTTTTTGTTTACTGCTAACGGTAAACAAATAACGGTAAACAAACAAATATGACAAATTACTTTTAAACGCCTTAGGAGAGATATTACATATTAAATTTTAATGAATAGGAAGAGTCTGTAGACGGGTCTTGCAGACCCCTGTCCGCCCTGTAAGTAAGGGGCGGTGTCAAGAGGTTGTAAACAGCCACTGTGTGGAGATGGGGCTGATCTTGAAATGTATTTTAAATAAACGATGTATATCTAATGATTGTAAAATGGTAATTTATAATATTTCAGTATTTTCAGTTAATAGTAATGAATTATTTAAGTACTCATTATAAGCTTTTGTTCAATAAAGTAATGTTCTTGAGGAAATTTTGTGGATTTGTAAACCAATTGTGGCACGCTATCTTATAAAATCGATATGAGAACATCGTTCACCATTAAAAACGCGTGCCGATATGAATCGTTTTAATGTAATTTTTGTTGCATATAACTTCTCATTGAGCATACAAAAAAATTCACGCATAATATCTAGTGACAAAGGTTATCAACCTCTTTGCTACAAAAAACACAAACTGATTTTTTTATAAAACATAGTCGTTGATAATTATCACGTTTAAAAAACCTTGTAATGTGTGTTATGTCATTTTGTATGTCGACGTATTGGCATTTCAATTTACAGCTAGCAAATACATGTGGATATACACGTTAATTGTAGTCCGGGCTTAACGTCGAACATACCTAAATGTATTTATTGTTAAAAGCTTTCAATTTGGTCAAAATATGTTATTACAAAACATCGTAGGACAAAATGTCTCGGAACATGAACATGCTTCAAATTCATAAGAATATGAAATGTTATGATTTTATGGGATTAAAATTAGTTTTATAGTCTACAAAACTACATCCATAACTCATTTTGTCTAGAAATTGAAAAATATAGCCTCCGATTTGAACCCGAGACGTCCGTAAATGTAGCCAACGACTTTGACCACTTTACTGCAGCCCGACATAATATTATAGCTGTACGATATTGTAATGACTAATTTAGTTTGATAAATTTGTAATTTCACTGGTTGTGACATTTGTTTCGCCTTCAGACAAACTTTATCGTAAGGTTATTAATTTTTATTTTTTACTTCGTGAAATATAAGGAGCATTTATGTATGTATTAACAATTGTGACAATTCATTTACATATTCACATGGATTTTTTCATAAAAATATTTTTGTTAATATTTCGTTGGCCTAGTTCCATAGTGATACAACTAAAAATTGGTAGTTTTGAGATATGGCCAATAAAGTTTTGACTTATTTAAACTGATTCGTAAAAAGTGATGACTTATTATTTGTATTACTTTTATATTCAAATAGGTGGTCAATCGTTTATAGTTTTAGGATTAAAGGTTGATTCTTTATGCAACGCCACGATTCATAAAAATATATTTCCACAATACGATATTTCGATATGCATGTATTTATATGAAACTCAGAAATTATTTAATTTTTCTGATTTTCATATGCAAATATCTGCCTTTTGAGAGAAAACCTGTACATTTTACAAACTGTTCTTTTGTGGAACTGTAGAAGAGCGGTGTTCGAATATAATGGCTAACTTAACTCAAAACATCAAATTTTTGACTTATCGTTCTCCCGTCCAGGCCATCGATTAATGTCAATTATAATTCTAAAATAATTACAATAAATGAATAGTTACATTTAGTTTACTTGAATGGATACATATAAGCTATTAGTATAATTTAATTTAAGACATCGACTGAGGGTGCTTGATGGAATTTCAATATTAAATTTGGATTATTGAGATTTTGTACACTTCCATGTATTTTGTCACTAACGACCCGGGTTTCGCCTTTCGGCCTCAGTTCGAGTCCATTCGTGTGCTCGAATGCCTGAAGATGCCGAAAGGCGAAACCCGGGTCGTTAGTGACAAAATACATGGAAGTGTACAAAATCTCAATAATCCAAATTTATTATTAGTATAATGTTGTAATTTTAGTACATTTATAGATTATTATTATTATAACAGTATTGAGTTTATTTCCTTATTGATTAAAAGACAATTTAATACATTATGACAGCGAATAAATACACATTTACAGTGCACTACCAAAGATATATTCAGAAAACACGTGTCACATATTAAAGCGATACAACCAATTGGTAATTTAAGAGTCATTTACCGTAAATATTTTCCAAAATAAACATTTTGAATTAAAAATAATAAATATTGTTATAGTAAGGTGACTATGACATCATGATTTTTGTAAGACCGGAAAAGTAGCTAAAATAATTAAATTTTGTAAGTCGTTCGTTGAGAAAAACCCATCAATTAAATTTATCGCCTAGGGTTCGTACATATTTGTTAAATCGAATAAATCAGGTTAGTGGGTAATGAATTGACGTCATCGAAAACGTCTCGTGAAGATAGAAGCCAAATACTGATTATTTACAAAATAAAGTAATATACAGTAGAATCTCGATTATCCGAACTAATTGGGGATGAAAGTAGTCCAGCTAGTGGAAAAAATATGTAATTGACAGGGAAAGAAAAGGACATTTACGTTAAATGTATTTTATTGATAAATGTATGTTCATATCGTGCGATTTCTCTCTTTCTTGCTCAATCACATTTAAAGTGAAGAGTGCGAGCGAGATGCAAGTTGATAAGCTCGGAAATAACAGATGATGATGATTACGCGGATTTTTAACCTTCAGAGTGATTAAAACAATCGAAACACACCAGTTCCGTCCAAGTTATCTTTTATTGCAGTTACTCAATACACATTAAGAATTTACCATTACCAAAACAAAAGAAGAATGATTAGAAGGTTGACTTTCAAGCAGGTGTGGCAGGTGCCCGTACGTTTTCGCGAAAAGATACCAACTGCCAAGGAATTTAAAAAAGGGGCAGGCATGTTTTAGCAATACCGAGTAACTCAAGGGGTTGGTTAATTTCTCTCGACAAATATAAACTGGCCACTTCCAAACCCTCTTCGGTTGATATTATTATTGAATTTGAATTGAACGACTTTACAAACTGTACACACCGTTACCATTTCACGGCATATTTTTCTTGATGATTGTCTTGGTGAGAGATTATTCTATTTAATCACTTTTAAGGTGTTAACTGTCAATTCTTGGTGGGAAGACATTATATTTTAAAAAATAAAACACAATTTATTTGTACTACTTCCACATATTTATAATGATCAGGACCGGTTTCGCTCATCACGAGCATTATCAACTGATATGAACTCAGTTGATAATGCTCGTGATGAGCGAAACCGGTCCTGATCATTATACATATGTGGAAGTAGTACAAATGAATTGTGTTTTATTTTTTCAAATATTCTATTTAAGTCTAGTTCTGGGCACAGTTCACGGCTGGGTCACACAAAACACGAATGGACCGTGTCAATATATAATGTTTAATATAAACATACATATTTACGCACATATAGCTTTAATTTAAAAATTCTTTTTAGTGAGAAATTCGATTGTTGATTTTTGCCAAAGGTTTCGGAGCTGCCAAACTACAAAAAGTTTTTAGACACATAAATTGTCTTGAGTCACATTCTTCCTGACAGTCTCACCATTTCATAGTCGGTATTTATCTGAGAAAATTATGAATCACAGCGTGCTGTGCGCACACAAAATGCTCAGATGAATACTCACCATAAGCATTGAAAAGCTTCATTTGCAGGACCAATATTCCTCCCATCGGAAATCTCCTCTTCACCTTTCAAAACTTTGCCTCAGGACAGCCAACATATTTATGTATAAACAATCGGGATTCATATTTTTTAAAATAGTACGTATTTAAGGCTCATGGTTTGATAATGTGTATTATTTTGATACATTCGTTCATTATTTGTAATAATTCCACTGGGAAATTTTTCGCCGTCAATGCTTCCCAATATATGTAGTAATGTGTAATTTCTACCGTAGGATTTTTGTATTACACGTGAGACAAACTCCATTTTATTCCCAATCATTGAGGTTGCATTGTTACTAATACAATTATTCCATTCAATATCATAATGTTTTAAAATGTGTTTCAACGAGGAAAATTTAAGAGGATATCTTAGCAGCCGAATAACTTTATTATTTTAATATAGAAATACTCGATTTTTCCCATTATGATCGCTCTAAACCGCGGCACACCTGGGATCGTCTCGCGGCGCACCAGTGTGCCGCGGCACACCGGTTGCGGAGCACTGTTGTAGACCTTGCTTATCTGACGCAGATATTTCCTGAATTATTTCCTCATCATTAAAATTTGGAGTTTAGGATCGTTCATATCGCAATATAACCACTCGTTGATATCTTCTTTGTCACATCTGTTGCGTATTGAAAATTTTTCGTTTGTTTAAACATATTCGGATAAAAGAGGTTTTACTGTCTGCCTATTTTACTTTATTAAATCCAATTGTCATCGTTTTTGATTCCCTTGTACGAGCAAAGGTTTTAAATACACCTTTGGAATAAAAAAAACGAGTTATAAAGTAAAGATAGTGTTGCTTTATTATTTAAAAAGTAATAAAAGCTATGTACGTAGGAAAATTTCCAGAAATAAATTAAAATTCATTTTTGCATTCGTGCGTAGGTCATACACAATATATTATTGATTTGACAACCAGATTACTTCAGAAACATTAAAGAAACTTAACATATAATTAGAATTGATAACATAGATATTCCACTGGCTGTTCAGCTTTCATCCAATTATTTCATTCTAGTATAATCGTACCCGTCATAGATGACGGTATTGAAATTGAAATACATAATGTCTAAAGTAGCTAGTACGTCGGAACTGTATTTACATTGTATAACATTTTATTTTATATATACAACGCGAACGTTTAGGTCATGAGAAAATTTCATATCTAAATACATGTGATATGTGATAATAATAAATCGTCTACAGAGCAGTCTAGGTTATTATATATAAGAATAGTATAACCATACCCGTCATAGATGACGGCGTTGAGATTTAAATAGTGAATGTCTAAAGTAGCTAGTACGTCGGAACTATGTGTGCATTACATAACATTTCATTATAATATACACTGCGAACACTTACACCATGAAAAAAATTTCATACCTACATGTGAAATGTGATAATAATAAAACGTCCACAGAGCGGCGTGGGATATTATAAATAAGATATTCAGCCAGTGGGATGACGAAGTTATCAATTTTAGTTTTATATTAAAAATGAATTTCCATAAAGCTACCGCCAAATCAATCGAATTTTTTTTTTTAACGATTATGAATTGAATGACAATAAAATAAAATAAGATGTGTGCAAAAAGCAAGTGAGTCTTCTGACGTTTAAAAAGTAAAGTCTTCAATAAACACTTCATTACATTACATTTGCTCAAGTGTCGATCACAAGTGTTGTCACGTGAAAAAATCTCACAAAATTTTCCCGAATGAGATAATAAACAATGCACTTGTAGTTCTTTTTAAATAGCCACTCGATTTTAGAATACGAATACGATTTATAATAATCAATAAATATAATATACCGAGTATATCCTGACAGAAGGTCCTAAAAACCAGTTTTGAGATAATCGCATTTAAAGCCTTTTTTAATAGTACTCTTCCAAGTACAATTGTTTGATTTTAAAAAGATTTTTTGTACGTGATAAAGAATAATCTGTTTGGCATAGAAATCACAAGACTTGGTATCGACGAGTTATAGCTATATCATGCTTTTTAACAGAATAAAAAATAGCAATATCATTTCATACTGTTTTTAATTATTAAGAACCAATAGCACGCTTGTCAGAGATGGCACGTTCAAAAATTTTGCTGGCACGTAACTATTAATACATTTTTTAGAAATGGATAACTCATGGATAAAATATCTGGAATTTACTATATACTTAATTTTTTCTTACACAAATACATTACTATAGTATTACCGACATTACTTGGCCGCCGCCGAATTTGGAACTAGAGTTGTCATCCTAGAATAAATTTCTGCAATGACATTTTATGCAAAATAAATATCTTGTATACTTTTAATAACTATCGCTAAAATATCACTTTTGGAATTTATTGTAATTTCAGTTCTGGTCAAGTATGGCAACAGTTCTAACGTGACGGTGGCACCCTCACTAGCGACCAAAATAAATTGGTACATCTATAACACTGTTATTTTTGTTTGTTTTTTGCTATTCAGCTGACGTTTGCCGTAAAAAGTCTCGGTGTAGACAAGTTAGTGTACGTCTACAATTTTTTTGATGATAAATTCCACTTTATTAAACACTTTTTTTTCATCTTTTCCCTATTAAAAATTGTTTAGAACAAGGACAAGGTCTTCACGTTGTGTTTTTAACTAAAATAATAATTATAGCATAATTACTACTTGTATTCAAATAAATATATTTACAAAAAACAGCTTGGCACGTCAGACAGTCGATATATATTATTTAATGATTATTGGAACGAGGATGTAAAAAGGTTTGCCACCCCTGTTCTACACAATACGTATAGCGTTAAATTGCATACATTTTTACATTTAAAACAGAACATCATCAAGAGCTGACTTAATGCGTTCTGTCAGTAATATTTTCGATATATATATATATTCGTAAAAGGAATACCGTGAATTAATCATTTAAGAGGTAAACCAGTTTTTTACATGCTTATACATTTTTCTTTGTCACGCGAAATTTTCGCCTTTTCCTTAATATTTGGAAATTGGTATTTTTCAAAATGTTTCCAAGACGTGTCCTATCATAAATTATCCAATTTACATTCGTTCGCCCTTGATAAATATGCTACATTTATTTATTGTATGAATTAGTTTATATTTATTTGTGTATGTACTCCATTGAATAATAACGGAAAAGAGACATATTGACATATGGGACAATTGAAATTAGAAATATCGGTAAAAATTAGAAAGTGGTAACTATTGAATTCATCGGATTCTGTACGTAATCGTGAAGAGTTCAAAATTTTTTGGTATGCTTTTGTCAAGTTTTGCAGAATACGTTTATCAGGTTGATTATGGCAGGTAAGTAGGTTAAAAAAATCATTTGAGTTGCATAAAATCAAAAATGCCACTGTCCTTCAAACACATATCGTAAGAAATTAAAAGAAACCGATACTGCGGTAATTATTATACTTTATACGAACATGTGAGTTTTATGTGAATTGTTACAGAATATATTAATAATATCCATGTGACTAAATTTAATAATTTAGTAACAGTGACGAGTTTGCACGTATACGCAATTTATAAATTCATTCTTCATGGTTTTCTAGTGATATTTTGTGGAATTTTCTACGTTTTTAAACATACGTATATATTAATATGATGAAATCTCTGTCCCCGTAAAGCACCATGTTCACAAGAATTATGAATATTAATAAAATATTTGGTAAATTTAACTATAAGTTAGAAATGAAAATAACTATTGTATAATATAATCATTAAAACTGCGTGGATTTTTCATTTACAGTATTTTCTTTTATACTATTTTATGTAGTAATAGTAAGTATGAAAATGATTTGTTAAAGATAACCTGTTATTGGAGGAAAACATTGATGAAAGCGTTGAATACAGTAGTCAAA
The DNA here is from genome assembly GCA_022494535.1 of Himalopsyche phryganea. NCBI lineage: Eukaryota > Metazoa > Arthropoda > Insecta > Trichoptera > Rhyacophilidae > Himalopsyche > Himalopsyche phryganea. The sequence continues at coordinate 480,908 of JAGVSL010000142.1, read as the reverse complement.
AATAATTTAATTTATATAATAACAGTAAATTTACATACATTTGTAAATGAAGGATCATTAGAAAGTTAGCTTACAAAACGACAAAACAGAACATGACATAGTTTGCCCGATTAGCTACCAAGTTGACATGTCCTGAGTGTCCTACAGCTGATTGGACCGACTTTAGGAGCTCTTCTCGCTCGTTTAATATTAAATGAAATCCTAGAGGGTGTGGTCAGCATTCTGAATTTCGCCACGCCTGAAGTATGAAGAGTCTGGTAGCAAAACCACCGTGTCCCGAAATGGACTGTCACGTCCAGTGATTAGGTATTAACCCCTGCGTGATCTCCATTTGCCACTTAGTAAGAAAGAATTTATAAGCCTGACGCACATTCACCGAAGCGTCCCATCGCTTCAGCCAGATGTGAAGAGCTGCCTTCATCTTATACCTGGGACCGTTATATCGAGATTTCAATGTATAATGAAAAGCTAAAGATGAAAATGAAACAATGACATTTTAATACTGGCTGGAGTATACGCCGTATCACTTTATACTTTTTCTACACTGATATGCTTTCTGTATACTACACAGAGCGTGTCAGTATGAATCCTAGAGCCGAGTGTGGATGCCGTGATCCTAAACATGTAGCACTACCGCAGCACATGGTATATGACGTATACCTTCCTCAATATTTTACGTAATAGCACGCATATAATTAATGCATCATGTAATTATTGGCAAAATTAAATATATAAATTAGCATAACCAGTGTGAATAATGTAAAAATTGCTCAGGTTTACATATTTTAAACGTATGGCAAGCAGCTATTGACCAAAAGTTGTTTCAATAGTAATTTAAATTGTCAAGTTTAAAATATGTATTTACATTTAATTTCAATTAGTGCCAATCATGTTTGGGATGTTATTAGAAGAATATAAGTGTGAGCCCTTGAAATTTTTACGTCGTTTACATTTATTAAAATAAATTATACATTATATTATATAAAAGAGTGGACCTGTATTTTAATTACGTAACGATCACATTTAGTTGTGATAGTAATGAAGCTGTCATTTATAAAATTGTTTGTATGCCATAATTAATAAGATGCAATTCTACATTGAATGAAATATAAACTATAATCTTACGTATTTAATGAAATACAGCAGGAAGAAATCACATCAATAGACAAACATCAAATGCACGTTCACATCCAGCTCGGATCGACGTAAGGTGGTTCTACCGCATAAAATTTGGATTATTGAGATTTTGTACACTTCCATGTATTTTGGAATACATGGAAGTGTACAAAATCTCAATAATCCAAATTTAATATTGAAATTCCATCAAGCACCCTCAGTCGATGTCTTAAATTAAATAATTGGTAGAATGTTTTATTTTCTTCATGTAAATATTTGACTTTTGTAATATCCAAATAGCGGTCCTCGATATAAAAACTCAATTATAGTTATTTTGTTTGTATAAATTGAATTAAAGTATGGCCTACATATGAAGTTTATTAGTCAAAATAAATGTGCAATAGTTTAAATTGAAAATTATTCTTACTCTTTTAAGAATGTATTGCAATTTACTGATTTAAATAAGTAAATTTATCAACTGTCCGTCAGTATTATACCTTTTTTAAACAATATGAATGTTTAAATTAATATTAATCACAAAATATGTAAGTACAAAAAATAGAAGTATTCAAAATAGGTATGACATACCAATGTGGGAAAATCGCGAGCTAACTGTTTATAATATTATAAATATTTTAGTAATAGGGGAAAAGAAAATATTTATTTATGGTTTATAGATGTGTTTATAACTTTATTATCTTACTTACAAAACCATTAAAAAAGTATTTGATAGTTGTTCTAATGATTGATTGATTTGAAACGTATACACATTCTTTTTCAGTTATAAATTTTAGAAATGAAAACAGCTGTTTATTATAAAGAATTGTGAATTTTGTGTGTCTTGTTTTCTCTCTTCGCGCCAAAGTGAGTAAAATTTGGATCAGCATGTGTCGTTACATGTCTGTATTACCGTGATTATATCAACTGTCATAATTAGTTCGAAAATTTTCCGCTAGAGAAAATTCATTGGGTATAATGTATAATGTTCCTTCACGTATTATAATTCTTGAACAATAATATAAATACATTTTTTATTATTATTATTTAAGCATCCTGTATACATCCTTTTTCTTTCAATGACGAGGATCGTTTGTTCTGAACGAGATAACTACTGACAATAGTAACTCGTTTTATGAAACTGATCTTCTTATTTACACACACATAAGCTTTGCTCCTTTAATTTATTCAAACGTAAATAACATTATCATAAATGTATTTAAAAAAAACATCGGTCATTCATTCTACTAAAAAAATGGACACTCACTCATCTTTATAAAGTCATTTTAGACATTCTCATACTCCAAATAACTCATTTTAATCGTCCATTTGTCCAATCAGCGTCTATTTGGCTGTCCAACCCCAATATGCTTAATACCGACTTCGATAACTTTGAAATTTTAACTGTTGATTCTTGATGGTAAGACACAGTATGTAAAAAAGTAAAACACAAGTAGTAGCACATATTGCGGGTGATATTATAAAATTGTGGAATATGTACTACACATTGTGTCATGTTATAAATCAATCGTTTATATTATATAGGTGTCAAAAACGCTATTATATATTAGGTCATTTTTGATAAGATTATTAATTCAATATCGGGTCCGTTGTGCAATGGTCAACGTCATGTTACGGATCTCACGGGCTCGAGTCTAAGTTCAGACAGTCTCATAAATTGATTTTTCGATCGATTTATGGATTTCTGTTCAAGGCATGAATGTTTGTGATTTATGAAATCCCTCCCCCAACCATACGATTTTAAAAAACAGGGTGAAAGCGATAGGGATTAGCTTAACACTAGTCTTATCCTTCTCAAGTCGGTCCAACCTTCCGTTGGACAGATCGGCCACGCTGTCTTGGTGGCGAATAAGGCAAATTACCAGGCCTGAAAAAATGGCGTCAGTCAATTCATAGAAGCTTTTCATTTATCTGGTTTGTTATACCACCGGATACTGCCGTATAAAATTAACTGATGGAAAAGTAGTGGTGGGTGGAGGAGGGCAAGGTAGAAGTCCTATCCTTCTTTACCTACTATCTCCAAAAAAGAGAGGTTGAGCAACTGAGTAAAAAGCAGTTGTCGTAGAAAAACTTCTGTTAAGAGTAGCATTTATAGCCTCCTGATATGCCAAATGAAAGGATAAAGTTTTTTAATCGTCAGTTACTTGAGATATCATACAAATGTATTTTTTGTACCTGTCATTCTAGTGTAATAATTTTAGTTTTTTTTCCTTTACAGATTTTAAGAAGTATATAAATAAAAACTATTGGTTATTGAACAGTAAAAAGTCTTTCAAAAACAATGTTTCCTGAAAGTGACCAAAACGACTTCTTAAATATAAACAACATGGATCAAAAAGATGGAAGCTTGAAGAGCTGTAATATATTTCTTGCCAATAATGAACTGAATTCTAAGAGTATTTTGAAAAAAGACAATGATGAAGAAGTCAAAGATCCACTGCTGGATGACGGCGGGAACATAAGACTGGGGTCAAATGGAAACGCTCTGACGAGGCAGGATACGATCGTCGGAGGTTGCGCAGGGTGCGCTGGAGGAAGGCTGGTGTCGTGCGCCAGGATCAAATGTGCTCCTGTCCTTTGCTGGGAGAGAAAATCGCCAAGGCAGTCAGCTTGCAGTAAGTATTTTTGAAATTAATAAACAATGTTATAAACCTAGCTATCAATAATATTAGATAACCAGATAGAAGTGACACTTGTCAACGCTCGCTCTACACTAACTCTCACACACCTACTCTGGATCTCTCTATGCGAATGCTACGCGAACGCTGTGTTGTCCTGTGCGATACAGATATACAGACAGGCCAAAATAAATATTTTTAATTACACGATTAGTGCTGTATTTTAAAATGCTGTAGGTGCCGTATTAAGTATAGGGTTGACATGGAATTCATTATTAGCTAATCGCTCCCTCTGCGACTTGTAATAAGGATCGACAGGGTGGATGGGAAAAACTTAAGCAACTTACGTGCCTTTTGCCAAAACAAAAAAAATCGACTGAGAAATCAATGTGTGAGTGTGATTCTTTGAGGATTCAAATCCTTGATCACGCCACCTGTCATATTTTTTACTTAACTGTCTTTGACCTTTTATTTTTTCAAACTTCAATAAAAAAAAATTGACAGACTTCCTCTTCTATAATAAATTTATCAATGGAATAATGTGTTAGAGGTCTGCACGGACCCGGGCTTGGCCTTTGGGCCTCTATCGGACTAGAAATATATTTCGGACTATGTTCGGGCTATGCCTCATGCGTCAGCCATGCGGCAATATCATATCCGTTACTTACTCGGAGCACATCGGCATCACACAATTCCTCAAAAATTCTCTTCCCCCGCCAGTCTCATTGCTTTCATCCATATCATCCCAGCGCCCCGTAGCTCCACCGAATACATCTTGTAAATGGTCATCAGCAGCCTTCTAGGGTGACGGAATCTATCCGGTTATTAGAAGAGACAGGCAGGCTTCAGACTGCTTTGGGGCATCCGCAGTACATGTCCAAACCATGTGGCAATAATATTCATAACAATGAATGAAGAGCTTAAATAATTTATTTTACATTTCTTTATGTTCATCGTTGGAAACATTACCATCTTTTGTTGGAAATTTATGATGACGTCATCATACATACATAACTAGTTTACGGGAATTTGAATCTGAAAAACCAATAAAATTGTATGTGCTAATTGAAGCAAAATCTGAAACAAAGCTTTCTTTACTTACGAATGACTAATAGTTTATTATTTGTTCGTCTATAAATAATTTGTCTATATTATGTAATAGCTGCTTTTCGTTGGTTTTAGATAGTTGAAAGTTCGTTGTGCCCGAAAATTCAACGCTATACACGAGTAAACCATATCGTATTTTTTTAAAAAATCAGGCTTTTTCCCGACTGAAAAATAAATCTGTGTTTCAGGCTGGGTGATATTGAGACTCGGACTGGTTAATTTGATCAAATTGCGGCCCATGCAGATTTCTATGTAGTGTGTCATTATATTATTACGTAATATAAAAATTCGTTAGTTTTGTTATTTGTTGTTTTCGCGGTATACTTTTTGAATACCAAGGGAAATTAATTACTATCCGAGGTTGAAACACATATTATATTATTAAAGAGTTATTGCGTTGGTATCCTGTTAGGGCGTTAGTTAATGTGACCGACAAATCTCAGAAATTCTGTTCTGGCAAAAATTCAAGTGTTGAAAGAATTTTGTCATTTAAATTAATATAAGAAATATGGCACAATTGTTTTGTCATGCTGTAACGCCTTTTTCAAGTTTAATTTTACTTATTGATGGAATTTGAATTTACTTCGTAGACTCCATTATAATCGGTGGTGTAGTGCTAAATAAAAAAGTTGGAAATCGCTGATTAATTTTTATATTTTAGTACCCTCTATCCACAGTGGTCCAATTTCCGCACCATCCGTTTTCCAAAAAAACGATTTATCGCTTTCGTGTAGTATTCTGCAAACTTGAACAAAGATACGACCGGTATTTATGATATCGATGACTAGAGAACTGAGAGATATGCACTACCATATTTTTCTTAAATTTGAATTCCTTACCCGGGCCGGCCCGAGACCGAATCTGAATTGTCGGGTAAAGGCCAGTGCAGACCTCTAATGACTATTCATGTAGTCACCACTGAATTGATTGAGGGTCAAGCTTAATTTTTTCATTAATATTGAGCACCAAAAAGTCAAAAATTAATAAATAATTATCCTATCGTGTCTTTTATTTAATTTATGGAAAGCATGTGAAAACGGAAACACATCACTGATATTTTCGCATAAAGTTTTTTTTTAGATTTTAAATAAACAATATTTTTAAGACAGCACTTGTTGGGTCCTAAGCAAATTGTAAAATAATTCGTATTACACTAAATTTGCAAATCATATAGAAAAAGTGTGGGAGCGCTGACCCACACGCCCCCGCCCCACTACAACACTGATTATAACAGGGTAAAAATAACAACGTATTTAGCACTTCAATAATTTTATCAGTTTGTTGATAGCTATTTTGGTTCACGCGATGCTTAACCATAAGTTAGCTAAGCTATATACACGGTTTTAGAAGAGATATACAATATAATATCATCTCACTTATCACTCATCATAACATTTATTTCAAATTAAAATATTTAACGTACTAATTGTGCTGAGTTTTTCTATGAAGAGGAACAAAATGCAACAAAATTCTATTGATCAAGCGTAATTCTGTGCGTTTCTTGTATTGGTTTAAGGTTTACGTAGTAAGGATGATGATTAATGTTTGTTTGTTCATTGAAGAGGTTATTATATGTACTGATCTCCAGTTATTTTAAGAAATTAAACCTATGCACTTTATTACACAAATACAAGCATACCGGGCACGAAATAGAAGTTTAGGAATATGATTTCAATGTTGTTGAATGCACGATGCAATTAAAAAGTAGGGCGGATGATGTTGATGACGATTATGTAGTTCAGAGTTTGTTTGGCAAGTGGCCACAAGATTCACGTTCAGTGGCGACGTTCGGCGGTCGGTTAAAGAATGAATCCAGTTGTTCCCTCGTCATTTATTTATATTATCGCGTCGACTGTCTGTGACCTACTTTCGTCATCTCTTGCTTTGATGAGTGCCCACCTGTTACGCAGCTTCTGCATAATATTGAATATCGTTTAAATATTATTTTCCAATTAATTATGATTAATCAATAACGTTGACGAAAATGACAAGTATAATGTTTCGAGTTTTATATTTAATAATCTACAGCGTCATGTTTCATCACATAAGCTATGTTCTGTGATTCTTTTAGTTTGTGGTTCACCAAAAAATTTACTATTTAAAACGTGTGGCCAATTAGTAATCATTAAAGGTTTAATAATAATAAAAAACAATTCATTCCAAGATAAAAATTTAAATTAAACCAAATCCATGTTGTCACATGCATTGTGAAGCGTTTTATTTAATCAAATCACAACTTGACAATAATAACATTTGATGGTTGACACTCGAAATGCAAACATAACAAACTAACAAGAGTCGTTAGACCTTGTCATCGTAATTCAGCTGACCCATAACGTGTACAATAGAATAGACAGGGTGCTAATTTTTAAAACGACATATGTATGACTCCTGTATATTTAATGTTGGCCACTTTGGAAGGATATGTATACATATTTGCACAAAATTGACTTGAAAATATTCCTTTGTTGATATTGGTATAAGTATGTAGGTAAATCAAATGAATTTATTTACTATTTTCAATGGATACTGCGGTAACTTTGTGAAAATTCATTTTTAATATGAAAATTAAAATTCGTAACTAAGTTATTCCACTGGATTTGTTATTAACGTAACGAGTTATGCTTCTTTTAGAAGAATCTTCAGACTGACTACATCGCAGGGTTATTTATTTCTAAGGTAAACGATGATTCTAATTCTCAAAAATGAAAAATTCTATGATAAGATATTGTAAGCGCCCGAGTTGGGTGAAGACAAAAATAGCCGCAACCCGGGGTATTCGTTATTGTTCTTGAAATCTGGAGGATTGTGTTGTGATTTTTCGTCGATTTTGTAAAATAATTCATTACAAATTATCACGAATATTATTCGAATAGTCGCCCAAATATTCGAATATCGAATAGTTGAAAAACGGCCGAATATATTCGGATATCGAATATTCAAGTTGGAATCCCTATCCCTTATCGCTTACCATGGATACTGTCACTATAGTTAATTCAATGAATGGCCAACAGGTCAATTCGTCGCGATTGGTCAGCCACTTGTGCGCGAAAGAAGCCACCTTTACTATTATATAATACGACCTTTCGCGAACGATCTCGTGATAGAAATCGCCTCATGGTGATTCATTAACTCGTAATATATATTTGAAGTTCACCAAACAAGTTTATTTTGGAATTAGTATTTCTAATTAACCTTCTAAAAACATATTCAATAATTCATATTAATACGGTTTTTTTAATATTTAGGGAATATTCCTTATATTAGTTGTATTTTTTTCCATGTGCGCTCGCAATGTGGAGTATAAGGTCTCCTAATAGAGGTATCTTAACAGAAATTTTCTATGGGAACTGCTTAGTTACTCTATTGACTCCATACTATTCTTGCATTAGCTGTGGACTGCCACTTTAGATGCCTTGACGAGATTTTTTGACGATTGGTGCTATTATTGCAAGGTTTTGCTAATCATCTGTCGACTACTACGTCCACAATGCGAGGGAATGATTAAGGACTGTCTGAGGAGGAGGATGTTTATATCTTGAAATTAGAGTAGTATTGTAACAAGTGTTTTGTTTATTTTGCAAAAATATGGCCTATTTTCATCCGGAGTGCCGGGCATTCGTTTTTTGAACATTTCAAAATTTCGCCCTTTTGGGTATTTGACTTTCGGGCTGGTCGTTCGGGCCCTCGAAAAGTGCTATATGTATTTTCCACAAATCTGGACATCACTTATTTTCAGGTGCTCCAATCTAGAGTGGTGGAGTATTCATTTTTTGAACATTGGAAAATTTTAGCCTTTTCGGTTTTCGACTCTCGGGCCCTCGAAGAGTGATTTATTTATTTTTTGACTAGTCTTTTGGGGTCTGTCCAAAGTGCCGGAACATTCACATTTTGAACATTGGAAAATAATTGCACGATTTTTGGTGGAACGTATCCACCGTGTAAATAAAGTGTTGAATGTAAACTAAAGACTGCAAATAGATTTTATATAAGAATTGATTTTGAATAACACATAATAATAAAAATTGTAAATGACTTTTACGATATTTGTTCATGTTATTTAAATGGAATATTTGAGTCGCTAAGTCGCTAAACACGCTCTCGAAGGTTTTAAGAGTGTTGAGTAAATCACGAAAAACTGTTATGAGTAGTATGACAGCTTTAAGTATAATGTAAGTTATTTTGTGTCTTTCTGTGTATAAGGAAAAGTAAAGTATTCTTTTACACTGTGGTTTTTTCAGAGCTCGTCAACCGTGTAAAACGAGGACAGAAATCACGTAAAAAAACGACATTATTAAGTTTGGAAAATTTTTGAATTTCGAACAGGGGACGAAATTTTAAACTTGCAATTGGAAAAATTGATCGATCAATCAATAGAGCATGTACGTACATTAATAACTTATTCTAATGAAAAATCGCCAGGAGCGTGTTTAGCGACTAAGCGACTCATTTATTATATTACTTCTTTTACGTGGTTTTTGATGGAACGTATCTACCGTGTAAAAAAAGAGTCGAGTGTAAAATAAATATCGCAAATTGATTTGATATAGGAAGTGATCTTGAATAACACATAATTATTTTGGTAAATAGCTTCCATGATTTCACAGTTTGTCGGCCACTGTTATTAAAAAAAAAACATCAAGAATTTCAATTGAATTTTCGCTCTCATAATTAATAAAAAAAAATGTGTTTTATTTTGTGTTATCGTTTTCATTTAAGAAATACCAATAATTTTTTCAATATCAAAATTTCAATAATAATTATCTAACGCAGTTGTTGGTGGATTAAATCGCTCAGTAATAAGTAGATTAATAAATCAATATGCTCTGTGATTGTTGTTGAAAAATAACTGGTTGAGAATAACATTTTCATGCATCATTTCCTTAGCTTAACCCTTTATAGGGCAAATTAGTTTTTACGAAATCAACTGCGATCTATATTATTTCGTATTATATATTGTGTATTGAACAATAATTTTGCCATAAAAATGAAAAATACTTAAATTCTGGAAAATTGTAATTTGTGATGGTTTTTTTACTGAAAAAATACTGTAAATCGATAAATAAATGCATATCTAATAATTATATAAATAACTTTTCCCACCTTTCACATACTATAACCATCAAAAATATGATTTGCAAAATAAAATTTTATCCAAATATCCTCTTCCAGCTGTGGCCGCGAATGCACAATGGTCGATTTATCAACCACTTACGTATAATAATTGATTGCGAGCGATTGGTGCACACATCAAGTTAGATGGTAAATAAATACTCTAAAGAACTTTATCGATATTGTCTTTAGGTATTAAAGTTGACTTTCTATGGACACCGTATGAACTATAGCTCTTAAAGAAGGTGGTCGATATATCGACCGTTTTCGCGCCTTGTCATATAAAGGATAGAGTAATGTTGAAGTTTTTGTTACAGTGAAACTTAATTATCAGAAAAACAAAATGCCTACACAGGTTATCATTATTATTGGTAATTGAGAAATTGTGATAAAGTTCCCTTCCACTAATCCTATCCTAAAAACGAGACGTAGAAAGAGCGATAAGCTAACCACTAGTCCTGTTCTAGCCCTGTCATTATATCTTTACTCTCTTCAAAAAAGAGAGGTTAATCAACTGAGTCACAAGCAAGAGTGTCTCGTTGTAGATGTAGATATTGGATAGGGCGCCAGTGGCATTCATCAGCGGTACTTTAGCGCTGTCATTCGTCTAAATTATATTTACGAGAGAATCAGTATGAAAAACATATTTTTCAATTGAAATGCATTTTTTTATTACTTTTAATAATTTGCAAATTTTAATTCGAGGAAGAATGAGATTTAAAATATGAAATATGTATTTATTTTAAAATGAAACACAATTCGTTTGTACTACTTTCACAAGTTTAAAATGATCAAGACCGGTTTCGTACATCACGAGCATTATCAACTAATAAAAATAACATCATAACATGGCTATTTATATAAAGTATAATAAACAAAATAATGAAATGATACCCTTGATTGTATTTTTATAAGTTGATAATACTCGTGATGACAGAAAACATTCCTGATTATTATAAACATGTGAAAGTAGTACAAGCAAATTGTATTTTATTTCTAAAATATAATGATTTTCCACCTAGAATTGACAGTTAACACATTAAAAGTGTTATACTGTAAGTTACTATTTTAATTTTGAAAAAAAAAATTGGGGACCCTTAGTAACTTTCCCATGAGGCCCATTTTTTCTAGTTACGCCACTGTCTATATGGAATACTATGTTCACATTTATTTGTGTTTTTGCAAAGGTTATATTTTTCCACTGATAGTTTTACGAAATGTGGCACGTGTTTAGCCTCCTTGATAAGCATCTTTAGGCAAACGCCACTGGAACAACTAAGCTATCAATTTAAATTTTATACTAATTTCTACAAAGTTACCGCCGAATACATTGAACATATAAGTGAGGCTAGGTTTAGTTTTCGTCATAATTTAATATTAAATGTAATATTTTTGCTTTGTTATTTAGTTTGGATTGTCAAAGTTATGCGTGAAACATAAAAAAAATGTTCATTTGAATTTTCATTGGTTGTTTTTATTTAACACAGATTTTTTTCGTGGGAAATACGCAAATTTTAATAAGGACCGGTTATTTTGCATTTATTTCGGGCTTGACCTGCAAAACTATGACGCCTATTTCATTAATAACGATTAAAAAAAACAGGTTTGACAGACTAATAGTAACCACCAGTAATAGAAGAAAAATGCATGTTTTATTGTACATGGAAGAAGTGTGTTACACTACACGTTCGGTTAGCCTTCTAATCTTTTTTTTAATCGTTTAAATGCGTAATCTTAAACATAAATTATGGCAAAAGTTTTAAAATGATACACTTTATCAAATAAAAACTAATTACATGCTTACGTTAAAAGTAATAACAATATTTTATGTATGTTGGTACCCAACATTTAAAGAATTTTAATCATTGTGGCATGAATTAAACCAGGGCGGTTCAACTTTAGGAAATCCGACGATTGCATTGAAAATACAGAAATATTCGAGAGTTTCTATTACTATGTACCTAGTTAACATGACGTGCTGAAAATTGTGTTCTTCATTTCTTCAAAGTGTTTACAATTTGGAAAAAAGTTAATATATCAACAGCCAATTTTGATTTAAAATCTTCAATTAATTTTTAAAGCTATTCAAATGGCCAATAACAGGACAAATTAGAACAGTGAGAGTTATGTGCAATCCAGCGAATTCGTAAATTTTGTGCTCGCTTAAAAACAATTCAGATAATCAAAATTCCGGATAGTTTAGGTTCGGATAATAGAGGCTTTACATCTTGGGACGTCTTTAGATTCAACGCGAAGTAGATAAAACTCCAGCGCTATGAGCAGCGGATTTATCGCTACACTAGTTAATATCGCTTAAAATAAGTGGCAAAGCAAGTCACATTTTTTTTCTCTGTTCTTTTCTTTTTTTAAGCAAAGTAGTACGTGGTTAAAATATCGGTCACGTGCAGCTCTGCATCGGGCCAAGAGCACGAGGTGTAAATCTTCTTTTGATCATTATTGCGTTATAGAAAGCGGCCGTGAAATAATTGCTAGATACTCGTAACGGGTGTAGGTGGGGCAACCAACTTGTATTACGATTGGCAGTGACCAGAGAAGTGGATTTAAAAAGGTATATCATTTTGTAGTGGTATAAAGGTGGAATTGTCAAGGACTGATTTGTCATTGTCTAAGCAAAATTAAATAGAAGTTGCACGTGTTATTCTCTAAGAATACTCATCAGCTATAATTTATCTATATCTATATGAATCAAAATGAAGGTTTGTTTGTCCTCTATGCGTTCTTTTACCATTAATCCAAATTTCTATCAAACTTTGGTGAGTTGTTGTGCGCACATCCATGAATTCTGAAGAAAAAAAATTAAAATCTAAAAAAATGAATAAAATACTACGTACAACTAGGACATCTCTGAACCAGACGTTGGGGGTCATGAGTAAGCCATAAGGCAATAGTTTTCATAACTTAAATAATTTATTTCACATGTGCTATGAATATCGTTAGAAATATGGAAACAATAACATAATATTTTTGAAAAGTATAATGAAAATCTGGCTTTTTCAGGCTGAGAAAAATAAATCTGGCTTTGTTGTCGGGTTCGGGTAACAAGCGTTATATTGAAGCTTGGGCTCGGGCCGGGCCTGTAGATGACGAGCTCGAACCGGGTAATTTTATAAATTTCGGCCCGTGCAGACCTCTAATCCAAACGCATTTCGCGCATGCCGGGTACTCACTAGTATTGCATTTTTAAAGAAATGTTTGATTATAAATTAAATAATTAAAATTTGAATATTGATTTTGTTGAAATCAATAATCCGTTATATTCTCAGAATAGCGCTGTTAATTATTATATAATGATAAAAAACTGCTGACATTTTTTTATAAATTTTCATCGACCCTCCGGTCAATTGAATGTTTACAAAATATAATCGGTGATGTTTGTTTCGTGAAGTTCATGACTTGAAATGTTACTTCACTGTAAACGAAAGAAATCAGACGAGTTTTAATACGTGTCATGCGTAAGTTGGAGTCATGATTAAATGATAAATAAGATGATTGGTAAGCCAAAGGTCACTGATTCAACCACTGCGACGTTACATTGAAATTGCAAATTACATTCTGAGACATACATGTTGTGTAATTGAAATGAATATTAGCACAACAAATTGGGGGAGTGGTTAAACTAGTTCTTTCATTTTCGCACATAAGTGGTAATGAGTAGCCAATTTAGAGTGAGTTTGAAATGTGGCGTTTGAAAGCAAAAACCGATATCGATCGTCTAGGTCAGTGTTTCCGAAACTTTTTCATGCCACGGCCCCCTAAATCTGGATAAATAATTCACGAACCCCCGAAAAAAAAATATTTTAGTCATTAATTATTTGACATTTATTATTACTTTTTACATATATTTACATATCAAATTTGGATTATTGAGATTTTGTACACTTCCATGTATTTTGTCACTAACGACCCGGGTTTCGCCTTTCGGCATCTTCAGGCATTCGAGCACACGAATGGACTCGAACTGACAGACAGTAAACCGTGTCTAACGTTTATATAGAAGATACAAATACGACAAATATTATTTACGAGGTAAAATATTATACGTCTAAATTCCTTGCCAATTCTGAATGAGCAGCTGAACCTTCCTAATTCTCCGTTATTATATCCTATACGTTGAAACACCTAACAGATGTCACTAAACGTGGAATGATTGTATATATTTACTCTTTCGTCGATTCCCATGTATGTTAATTTGGCATTTTCCTATTCATAATTAAATTTCCTACATAACTTCAAAGTTATTAGCGGAAATTAGTAAAATTTCGGGCAGACACACAGTAGCATTTTGTCAAGCATATTTATCAAAAATATATTTGAATGGGTAAAATAAAGTTCTGCCTTTTGTTCATTTCATTTAGCTGGCCGATGAACCCTTAGCACTTCTCCCTATTCCTGCATGTTCAGGGTAGACCAAGGAAGCATGTCATTTACAGCAATCCACACGTAACGTCAAATGCGCATTCTCTTCTCTCTCCATCTAACAAGTGTATCTTTTTTACCAGACCTATTTTCTTTCACTCACTTGTACTGGAGTAACAATTGAATGAGCATTTCAAGTTGTGTTCTTAATCTGCTGATGGTCTGCCCAAGTTCTGTTTTTGTTCCCACACATATTAATTTAAACGTGCATTGGCAATATTTATGAATGATGATGAAATCCTACAGAGTTCATACATGTACTTACCGATGATTTCATAGTGATTAAATATGTAAAACTCAAATGTGATAAAAAACCAGATACTAAAATCGTGCTGTTTTTGTTGACGAATAAAACTATAATAATATATTATTTCGTTTGAAATAAACTTTCCAGGAATTAAAATGATTCAGTTTGGTATGATAAAAAAATAGTACTATCGATGTATAACTGAGTTGATAGGTTATCTTTAAATAGTCTCGACAGGGTTGGTCAACCAGCATTCGCTGATACCAGAAAAAAATATTATTTCAGTAATTTTTAACACCTTTCTTTTCGCGTTTTAATCATTATAAAATTAAATTTAAACAAATGCTCTAAAACTATTATTCTTATTAGGTTTAATAATAATCCCAAACCAGAATAGGATAAAATATCAAAGTATTCATGTATTTCAAGCATCATTCCATTTATCAATTAATTCATCACCCTTACTTAAACTATTATTAGAAGCTCATGTAATTGTGCATATTCAGTAAAATTTCAATGTATTTTTCAAAACAACATACGTATTACGTTAAATAATTTAATTTTAAATAAATGTTATGATGTTTGAATACGTGAGATGATATAATATTGTATATCTCTTCTAAACAGTATATATATTGCTAAACTAAAATAAGTTTAAGTATAGTTATGACGATGTCGTTAGGCCAAAATAGCTATCAACTACCTAATAAAAAAATTTGAACTAAATAATTTGATTATTTTATCCTATTATAATGGAGTTCTACCAAGTAAATTCCAATTCAATCAATTAATTAATTACAGTTGGTGGCTTACAACTTGTTGCTGTTTGTCGGGCGATATTAATTCAGTATGTAAAACCTCCTTCTTGACTTTAATGTGCCGCTTAAGCGACCGTGCACCTATGTTTTTTGGTTTAATCTACTTACGCTTAATTTAAGTAACGTGATAACCTATCACCTTTCTTCAATATATTATTTTAATTAAATTTGCACTGACGTGTTGCTTACTGAATTTATTAATTATCATTTTGATTGAACAATCACATTCAGACGTTAATGTGATAATAGTTTTAATTCAAAGCACTTTTGTAGTATTTAAACACAGCGAATAATTAACTCTATATTATAATGTTACAAGTCATACGTTTCTGATTTTTCAGGAGTAAAAAAAAATATTTTTTCAAAGTATTACACCATTTTATAATAAGATTTCTCGAGACCGCTCTCGTTCATCAAAGGAGTACCTAGTTGAAAAATGATCATTCAGTTTTCATTGATTGTCCAGTTCATTAGTCAAACAACTCTCAAATTAAATTTGATTTAAATATGCAGTTACATGTTAAATTTTGCGCTCTATCTAATTCAGTATTCAGATTACTCAAAACTATCACCAAAAAATGCTAAGGCAGATAATCTTAATTAAACAAAATGTTGATATTTCTGTGTCAGTAAAAGAATAAAATAATATTAAATTGATAACTTAATTATTCTATTGGCTGTGTTACTAATGTAAAGCGTTTCGTTTATTTAAAAAGCATCAGTTTGAAGATGCTTCTTAAAGAAGCGAAACGTGTTACATTAGTAGCACGGCCAGTGGAATAACTAAGTTACCAATTTTTTTTTGTTTTAAAAATGAATTTTAACAAAGTGACAGTCAAATCCATAAAAAAACAGCAAAAGTATATTTATAAATATCCTTCTACTGACTATGACTCTGAAAGGAACTAACTGTTAAACACCTGTTTATAAAATGTATAAAAATCGATAATATTTGATTTATGGTGATCATTTGAATTTTGATTTTCCCATTATCTCAATATGAGGCATTTGGAAATGTCTGAGTAGTTAACTGGACGATTGATATAAATTTAATTATCATTTCTTCAACAATTGGCAGTTGATAGTTCAGGCCAAGTGACATTAAAATAATTCTAAATGCAGTTAAATATTTATTAGTAATGAATACGCAAAATATTATCTGATATAAACAGAATATTGATCATTGCATAGTCATATAAAAACCATTATTAGATGAATATTTATTCAATAACGTTACTTGATTATAGAAATACAACATGAGTATAAAAAATGATGAATACTGAATTTATTTCTATAAATGTGATTATTGTGTGATCAATTCGTACATTGTTTGTAATATATAACCGATAACAAACGGTTAATAACTAAATTCAGCTGAATGCAGAACTAGGTAAACTGATATTTCGTAAATTGTTTAGGAGATCCATTTCAAGTTTTAATTTGTCTATATCTACCTGTTATAAATACTTCGATTCAACAGTGAAAATCAATTGAAATATTAAAATTATAGTGAAACCGCTTTTAATACATTATGAGTTAAATCTAGTTAAACTATTGTTGCATCTAACTGACGGTTTGTCTTCCCTGCTGTCATAACATTATCACGTTTCAAAAAAACTAAAATGGCCGGAAGCAGTTAAATCTCTCCGCTAGTTTTTCTGTTTTACATTTGATTGACGCAGTGATTACTGATTAATCTACTTATTAGTACTTGATTGATAAGAGTGCTCATGTACCTTATGTGACCTCAAACTAATTTAGTAAGATAACACTAAATAAAGGGAGGAAATGATGTGCATTAAAATATAATTTGTTTTTTTTTATTGGAATCATATTAATTACAAACATTAACTATGATTGATAACTAGTAAATGTTTTAAATATCAACGCTTGAATGAATTTACTTATGTAAACAAATAGTTACGTTAGACATGATAAAGGTCGTACTTAATGAAATAATGAAAGAAACTTAATGATTTTGTGAAGGTTTCATCAATTGATTTAATGAATTTCTAGTATTATCTAAAGAGATATATTTATCCCTCAATAAGGCAGTGGCGATACCCCTCCCACATAAAATGTACCAAATGGGTAAAGCAGTTAACTGTCAAAAGTAGCGGATGTATTTCTATTTTCACTTCACTAGGTTTGAATCATAGACAATAAATGTTTGTTGTTGAAATTTGGCAGATTATGGGGAATACTTGAACATTGCATGTTACAAAGAGTAAAATTTTATGTGAGAAGCATTTTAAGCACCCGTCTAGTTAAGAGTTATATTTATTATATTATAAACATACTTGATTTTTCTTTACATCTATAATAGGAGTTTTCAGGAGTTTTTTTATAGAATTTTCGTAGTATTAATAGTTTGGATCTGAAGTAATAATAACTACTGTCATTCTAAAATAATCAAAGATAACCACTTGTTACATTTTGGAACTGGATTATTTAATTATTCTAAGCATTTCCTCACACTTAACTCAAAATGGTGTCGATCATGATATTCTGATAAATAAATTAAGTGCTGTAGAAAGCTCAAACAAGTTAATCATTTTGTTTATTTCTTATTTGTCAAATCGACGCCAATATGTTGACTACGCTGGATACGTATCAAATGTTTTCCCAACATTTTCTGGAATGCCACAAGTATCTGCTCTTTGTTGACGATTCAGAACTGTTGAAAACTATTAGGAATAGTCAGATTGTACTATTCTGTAATATAATATAAATGCGATTTTAAATCGGCATGTAAAAAACAAACTCGACTTCAACATTTCAAAATGCTCTTGCATGCTCTTCTATCGTTCAAGATTTATCGAATAATACTTTACAGCGCTTGTCTGAAGTTGTTGATCTTGGTATAACGTTTGATTCTTCTTTCAGACTGCACGCACACACACCCACGCTCTATCTGACTGCGCATTGAGCGAGTGTTGACTGTCACCGGGAGTAGTTAAAATACTGTTAGATACAATTAAATAAATATTTATCGTATATATTTGTTCCATTTTATTTTATTTTGTCACCGAAATGATCAATACACAATGAATTAATCAAACATAAAAACAAATTAAAAAAACGTTCTAAAAATGGCATAATTGATATCTATAGGTTAAAATGTTAACTGTAGAATTATATTTTTGACAGTCTTGTTAGCTTATCGACGAACAGGCGTCTGGGACTGATAACACACCAAAGCATAAATAACATTAATAAAGACGACATTTATTGTGAAAGTGATGAAAACGATTTGACGTGTAATGTTTGAACCCCTTCCACTCATAAGTTTAATAACATTAATAATTAGAAAAAACACCTAGCTTATAGGTAGAATCTCTCATGTTGGGCGAAATCCTGGTGATTAATTATAATAAACATTCACTCTTTCTGTCATAAAAGATATAACAGTCAATCTTGCTGTACTAGCAATATTGATATAATTTAAGACATCGACTGAGGGTGCTTGATGGAATTTCATTATCAAATTTGGATTATTGAGATTTTGTACACTTCCATGTATTTTTTCACTAACGACCCGGGTTTCGCCTTTCGGCATCTTCAGGCATTCGAGCACACGAATGGACTCGAACTGACAGACAGTAAACAGTGTTTAACGTTTATATAGAAAATACAAATACGACAAATATTATTTACGAGGTAAAATATTATACGTCTGAGAGCCACACTGATACCTGAGTTAACTTTTCGAGAATCGCCTTAATCCTTATTTTGTAAACAACACCCTCAGTGGCGATGTCTTAAATTTAAGATTTTACAATTATAATAGCATTGTGGGTTTCGACGGGATGCAATTCGAACACCTATTGTAACAAAGTATTCATTTCTAAATTTAATAGCTGATAAAATTATCTAACTATTAAATTAAAAATAATGTATATCTATTTCTAGTTAAGGCTTTACGTCACGTAACAAAATCAATCATTGAAATTGTCCGCTTGGGGATCCGAACCCGTGGTCACTGCAACCAAAAAAGAAGAACACTCAAGAAATCCGTTGACGCCTCGACTACAGGATCAGTCGATGTCTTAAATTAAAGATATAACATTTAATAGAGTAAACACCTATAACAAAGTATTCATTTCTAAAAGAATTTTATTGGTTTGTTTACTTATATCTATTTCGGCTTCACGTCACGTTCAGAACTATGTTTAATATATTAGGGTATCCAATCCCGTGTTGGCCATTAAGCGTAATTTCATATTTAAATTGAAGACTGGCATAAAAACAGTAAATGTCACAAAACTCATTTTGTTTAGAAGATAGTAAAAACATAATATCTTGGTTGTAAAAGACGTTCACTATTTTCATACAAAATAACCTGGACTATTTATTGTTTTTAGAAAATCGGTATTATTTTTAGTGCTAATTTGAAGAGTTTTCAAAGTTGTATGGAGTCGTAGACGAAGAATCGAAAAATGCAGTGAAATGAAAAAGGAAAATAGTGGACATTTATTGTTTTTAGGCCATAGTAATCAACTGTATATTAAAGTTAAATTTGTATCCATTATTGGTTCAATTGGAATGAATATCTGGTTATATATATTTTTTTATCGAGAAGATTTTCATAGTTTACCTACCTAATAGTTGAAATTGTTTTATTTAAATTATGAAAAAAACAATTATATATCGATTGTGGAAAGGAAAAAGGACTTGATCAACACACAGAAAATGTTGTGTATAGCACAAACAAAACGTGTATTAAATTGTATACATTGTTATAATTTAAGACATCGACTGAGGGTGCTTGTTATTGAGATTTTGTACACTTCCATGTGATCTCAATAATCCAAGATCATCGAAAAAAAATATTTTGAAAAGACGGAGGAATAAGTCCTTTTGCCTTTCTACAGTCGAAACATTATATATTTATACATAAATATAGTGTATTAACACGTTTTGTGTGAGTTATACACAATATTTTTTGGTGTGGGTTACGTCCTTTTTCCCTTTCCACAGTCGATATGTTGTTGTCAAAATTATCTGTTCTTGTCTACGGCAGTTACAAAATATGATAAGGAGGGGCACCACAATACATATAATATGTCTGAATTATAAAAAAGTATCAACATAAACAAACCGATGTAGACATTGTAGTTAATCATAAAGTATTTAATCTGAAATATGAATTACTTTTAAACATTTGCAGTGAATCCTGGGATTGATATTTAGACAATCCCGAGATTACGGGATTAACTAATTGGGTACCATAACCCGGCTGCCTTTCTTATTTTCACCAATGTTTTACTAAATATGCGGTTACTAAAATAAATAGTTTCGCCCATTACTGAATTTTCTTTCTCCATTGATATGTTTATTTGATGATATATGTATTGAAATTATTCATTAATGCGACGGTCGGTTGTTTGAAAACGCATTGCGTGATTGAATTTAAGGACTATAAAAATATGAGGTCGGGTCGAGAACCTGTGACCCTGCCGTGGACGTGGGGGTCTATTGGCGTTGTCACGAATTCTTGCGCAAAGTCGATGCCGATTGCATTTAGTGCATGACTCACTTGCTTTCTTAAGCAACTACCTATTAGAATTGCATTATTTCATTTAGTTAAACATGATAATATAATGATATACAAACTGTCTAGGGCATCACCTCCTATAGTTATTCATTTGTGCTTGTTAATCACGGTAAAACTGGGAACTATAACCTAGAGATCACTGTCTGATTGAGATTAATTTATATAAAGGAAGCCACCAGGAGCATCATTTTAATACCTGTAGTCGTATTCCAGTGCACATGCCCTGAAGTTATCAAATGTGACATCTATGATGTCGTCATAACAACTCAATCTATAATTTAAGTCAGTTCGAGTCCATTCGTGAGCTCGAATGCCTGAAGATGCCGAAAGGCGTAACCCGGGTCGTTAGTGACAAAATACATGGAAGTGTACAAAATCTCAATAATCCAAACTCAATCTATGTTAAAGTCGTTTCTCCTTACTGTCTGCGGTACTGATTTGGAGATCACTGTTAGATGACTGGATCCATCTCTACGATATAGCACCAAAATATATTTAGAAATCTGCAGGGATTTTTTTCCATTTAACGCCGTGGAACGGCGTTCCGCCTACCTTTTTCATAGTATTTTTATTATTTTTTCAAAATTTCAAAATCAGTTAGATGAAACAATGTTTGATATATGCTCTGAATTCTATTCCCATTTCTTCAAGTGAATGTGAACGCGGGTTTTCGCAAATGAATCTAATTATTACCCCAATAAAAGCTTCGCTGAACACCAAAACAGTTTCGGTACTCTTGTTCATCAAACTCGAAGGACCACCTTTAACACTTTTCGATCGATCGTTCAAAATATGTTTGATCGGTGGTTACTTAAAGGAAGACATTCGGCCATAGACACTAACACCAAGAAAAGTAATCGAGATGATTTGCCAGACGAGAATTGGACAAAACTTTAGAAATCACGCTAAACTTTTATTCAAATACATAAACATTTGAATTATTGAGATTTTGTACACTTTTATGTATTTTGTCACTAACGACCCGGGTTTCGCCTTCGGCATCTTCAGGCATTCAAGAGCACGAATGGACTCGAACTGACTCGGTCGTTAGTGACAAAATACATGGAAGTGTACAAAATCTCAATAATTCAAATTTGATATTGAAATTCCATTTCAAATATATTGTTTGTATTCGATGTTTCTTAAATTATATCAAATACATACATTGTATGTATTTGCAATTTTATTTTAAATTTAGTCTTAGTTGTACATTTCAAATATATTGTTTGTATTCGATTGTTTCTTTAACTTTAGATATAACATGCCTAAAATAAAAAATTAATCTAAAAAAAAACTATAACTTTTAACTTTTAACCTTAAACCGAACACGCTATATTTTTGAGATCTCAATGAAAAGCGACAGTAAAATAATTGCAAATAGTAGCTTGACAACTGCTCCATACTAAAATAATCTGTCTTGTCGTCATAACAACTCAATCTGTGTTGAATTTATTTAGCGGCTATAAATAATATGTTATCGGTAAATAATTTTCTGCCCAAACTTTTGATTATTTACAAATTTTATGATTCGCATAAAAAGTTATTGTTTAATATATTTGCATATAAAAATTAACAACATGTAAAGCAGTAACGAAAATATTAATTTTTATGACATATTGTTGCACATTTGTATTTGGTCTGCCCAGAGAACCTCTCGCTTTAGAGGAAACATTGGTGGTAGTAATTTCAGTAATTACCCTTCATTTAAAGATTAATTTCATTATAGTCTTTGAAAGTTGAAAATAACCATAATAATAACCATAAATAATGTTTTCCAACTTTCAAGTGATTTAACGAGGTGTATTCATAAATTGATAACGTTCTGTCCAGTTTTCAAAAATTCAAAATGAAGATGATTTGAGGATTGGGTTGTTCAATTTTCTTTTTTTTGTTTCAGTGTTGACAAGTCTCGTTGTAGTATTTCTGCTCAGTCTTATTGGGACGATCACCTTTTGTTTCACCAACTTTTTCAACACGGCATTATTATCGGTAAGTGAAGAATTTTGATAAGCATATTTGTATATAAAGACATTTGGATTATACATTTTAGCGCTAACTGACAATCGCAAAGCTTGAACAATTCCCTGACCACTTAAAAGAATGAGAGAATATAACTTTTAATTCAGTCCCCGTATGTCTGCATTTATGTAATAAAGTCTTTATGCTCAATGAGCTTGAACAATTAGAGATTAATAGATATAGTCAAGGAAATAACCTCCCTAATTACCAAATTCATGCATAACCATTACAAGAAGGTCATGTACATTTTTCAATGTATTTTACTTTCACAGGGTATGGTGTTAAAGAACGACTCGTTCGCTTTTCATTTGTGGCGAGAACCTCCGGTCCATCCGATAATCAAGGTCCATGTCTTCAATTACACCAACGCCCAAGAAGTGATGGATGGAAAGAAAAAGAAATTAAAGGTCGAAGATATAGGCCCTTATGTTTATTTGTAAGAAAATTTTCATTTTATTATAATTTTTTTGATGCCATAGATAGTAGCAAATAGTTTTATATAGTTTTTTGAGCTCTATTTTACGATGAATAAATAACTTTAAATGTAATATCTTAACCCTTTTACGCCCACACGATTTTAACATGAATATGGCATATTTTTTTAGTGTTTATTTTCAATGATACGTTAATTAATAATGAGTAAAAATAGTTTTATTTTTCACCAACAAAATAAGAGACAATTTCGTAAATTTGACTTGCCCGGCAACGGCGAGTCTTGCCTTATAAAGACTGATGCAGTCAGCAATTCAAGTGATGACTGATGCAGAAAGCAATACAGCCGAATGACTGATAGTCAGTATAAAAGGACAACCATAGAAAAGTACATTTATTCCGTCGTCGCGCTCTGAGCTACATCACCTCTCTGGAACCATATAATCATTACTTTAGATACCACTCTATGAATTATTGGAATTCAATCTGTAAAGTTGTGACCCCAACGGGATCATTTAATTCCTAAAAACGGATTGCTGGAGGAAATCTGTAGAATAAATTTACAATGTTTATTGATTTCAGCGAAACGATTTCGAAGGTTAACATCCAGTCGCATCCAAATGGAACGGTGACATTCCAAGAGAAAAGATCTTACCAATTTATGCCTGAAATGTCAGCCGGAGCACAGTTTGAAAAGCTGTTTGTGCCAAATTTACCACAGCTGGTAAGTAACAGTTTTTAAGAAGTAATTATTTGCTCCAGCAAGTAAACTAATTTTAACGATGTCACAGGTGGTCACGTATTTATCGTATTATAATAAGTGTTTATTTACACAGTAAAAAATGACAGCTAAAATATTTAACACCTTAGAGTTGATCAATCAGGTAACGAGTATCTTTAGAGTGTAAGCTGCAGATTTTCTAAACACTTCCTTATTAACTTTCAAACGACCCATTGTGACAATTCTCTTTGCAGCATTCACAAAATATTTCTATTCATAAATAAATGGTCAAATACATAACGCAAAGTGAACGATAAATTTGATTCTTCATTAATGTATGCAATAGACACCACCAAATATATGTAGATCTTCAATGTGCCATTAAAAAAAATTGACACACCTTTATCCCATTGTCTCATTTCGTCACAACATTTTTTCTCATCGAGCTGATCTCGAATCTAAGATTAAAAATTATCAATTATTTTCTCATGAAAAATACTTTTTTCCAATTTTCGACCTAAATAAAAATTGATTCGCCCTTCTGCAAAACAAATACATCATTGTCCTATTGTTATTAAAATTAAAACTGATGACTACCAATGTTATTGCACTACTCGTGTTACTGCAACTGTGTCACGAGTTGAGAAGCATCTTCAGACTAACTATCGTAAGACCTGTGTGAAAACATCGATTGGCTGCTCGCATAGGTTTATATTTATAAAATCAAGGCCTTTTTCTTTAAAAAAAGCCGCTCCGTAAAATCACACGCCTGTGTGCGTCACGCAACTTTGACATTAGGTATAATCGGGCTTGACAATAACGCTACTATAAAACAATAACCATTTTTTTCAAATTTGGATTATTGAGATTGATCTCGAATGCCTGAAAATGCCGAAAGGCGAAACCCGGGTCGTTAGTGACAAAATACATGGAAGTGTACAAAGTCTCAATAATCCAAATTTGATATTGAAATTCCATCAAGCACCCTCAGTCGATGTCTTAAATTATAATAACCATCTTGCTAAATAATCGCGGTGTCTGCGAAAATCTTTGTGAAATATTGGAGTATATTATTATTAATAATACGTGAACAATTGTTACGAGCGGAAGCATTAAAGATAATATAAAATAACAAGCTCTGAATTGGCATATCCTGCAAATTAGCGCTAAAGAGTATAACACCTCAAATTGCGGCCATTCAAGAAATTGACATACCTAAATTATTTCGGGCTGCACTTGACACGGGTGGAGTTATTGCTCATAATTTTTTACTTGTGAAAATTTGACAAACGAATAAAGTAAATGAGTAAAAGAACAATCGAATTTTGCTTATTCTTAAATGACATATTGTATTATTCTGACCGAAACAAAATAAAGTTAAGCTATTTAGAATACACAATCAATTCCACTTAATTGGGATAGCCGCCTATTTGGGACAAGTCCCAAGCACAAAAACGAAATAGAGATGCTATTAGTATTACTAACATTAGCCTACGATCGCCGAATCTGGAACTAAAATTGCTAGTCTACGACAAATTTCCCCAATTGCCATTTTATACAAAATAAATTTCTTTTGAATTACGTTTGATACAAAATGTTTGCAAAATGAACCTGTTTAATAGATCTTTATGAAAACTTTTAGAGCGCCATTTCGATGTCAAAAGAGGCCTCGTTCATAGCGAAAATGGGACTGTCAGCCATTTTCAGCTCGTTCGGAGTCCAGACCTTCCGATTGCTTCCTCTGCACAGGTTTCTGTGGGGATACGACGATGATTTGGTGGACATGGCAAAGCCTCTGCTACAGCTCGCTGGGAAACTTCCATTTGAGAAATTTGGAATACTCGCAGCGGTAAGAACGAAATAATTACAATTACTTTTTGATATAGCCATTCTGAAACTGAAGAGTGTTTTATGTGAAGAAGTGAGTGAATGAAGATGGTGTGTACACATATTTCAGTAACCAGACAAAACAGAATAGTGCTAAATCAACACAGTGACGAAAAAACTCAGTGGAAAAATAAAGCACATAATATTTTTGCCATTCAATAAGAACTGATCGACCGAAACAAAAGTATTTTAATTATCTTCGAAAATAAAATTAATCAAAATGGTTTATTACAGCGTAATGGAACATCACCTGATCGTATCACACTCAACACTGGAGAAATCGATATTGACCGATTGGGACTCATCGAACGAGTCAATGGAAGGAACTCACTCGATCACTGGGGAACCTCTGAGTGCAATAGGTATTTATAAAAATGATCGTAATTATGAAATGTAACAATCGGTTCCACGGAATTATCAAACGTATTCGTAAATATTGAATTTGTTGTTTGAATTTTATTACAGTTTTCCCCAAAGTGCTCCATTTTCAGTATTTAATACACTCGAATCTCTTTTTGCTCAGTCGAAGAAAACGGACGATTTTTTCTACACAATTTTACTGCTGGGATTATTAAATACAGTACATGTTTATATTTAAAAAAGACACTTCCGCCCTTGTAAATACATATTGGAATCATCATTTTTGAAATTTGGCGAATTTCTCGTGTTAATGATTCATGCATGACTTGTTATTGGTTTGACACACTTATATTGCTCTTCATTCCTCCCTAGGTTTTATTTTGTTATATCTGTTTACCGGATTGAATTAATGAATTTATCTCGAATATTGTTTTTCTAGACATGTTACAAATTCGAATAGTTGAAATTTTGTACATTTCCATATATTTCGTCACCGACGACTCGGATTTCGCCTTCTGGCATCTTCGGGCATTCGACTACCCACAGAACTCAAATTGACTGATGGCGATGTACAAAATTTCAACAATTCAATTTTAATATTGAAATTCCATCAAGCACCCACAGTGGATATGTTACAAATTGTTTACAGCTAACATTATGTATGTATCTAATGAAACTACTTTTATATATATATAAGAAATACATTCGAATTATTTTTAAGTGTGAAGATTTTATATTTTGGGAGTATTTTAAGTAATGGAACCTCTATCTCCCATTTTATATGTTAACCTCATCTTTTTTACAAAATTTATTTTTTGCACAGTAGTTAGTCTCTGGAACGTATCCCCTGAGCAAAGTGTGAATTGAGTGTATCTCGGGGACTCTAAGATGAATCAGTCAGTGAAGTTTTATGATTTTCTCTTCTCAATTTCAGAATGGATGGATCTGATGGCTCGATGTTCCCTCCAAAAATGCTAGATAAGAAACAAACGCTTTACTTATTCAACAAAGAAATTTGCAGGAGAATACCGCTTGTTTACGAAAGAGAAATTGAGGTAGGTTTACTATTGCTTCATTTCTATTGAAAAAAATTACTATAGATGTATCAATTTAGCTTGGCCGCTAGTGAGGATGCCACCGTTGCATTAGGAATGTTGCCATACTCAACCAGAACTGAAATTTCAATAAATTCCAAAACTGATATTTTAACGACGGTTATTAAAAGTAGACAAGATATTTATTTTAGTTCCAAATTTGGTGGCGGCCAAGTAATGTTGGTAATACTATACCGGTGTCAGGGTTAAGGCTAAGCATAAGCTGAGGTGCAAAGATACAGTTCCATGCAGCGCAGTTAAGTGCAGATCTTGTAGATCATGAAGAAGTGCACACTTGTATATGCTCGGATACTTTTTCAATGATAACGTCAGATCCGACGGATTCGGCAATCCTCGTAAAAGTAGCAAAAGCCGATATATCGGATTTTAATAGCAAGAGGGTTTATCAACTAAGACGTTTTCAAAATTTGAGTTTTCTTATTGGATTATTTGCATTAAAAGATGTCTGTCTCAAAGTTTGAACATTTTCACTTACTCTAAAGGACGCTTCTGCTGCCCTATATCTATTAATATTCCATATTACCGTTAGTGTAATAGTATAATAATTATTAGTAATACCCAAATTGATTGGGTTGCTAGTAGCTACCAAATAGCTACTTGTATTTTATTGATTCCATGATTATTTGTAAAAAATCATTTCGTAAGTTTTTTCATTGATAGATTTTTCATAATAGAAATGTAAACATTGATCTAGCTTAGGCGTCAGCAACCTATGACCCGCGGGTCACCAAGTGACCCATTTGAGTTAAGCGAATAGAGTATAACATATACAAATAAATTGCAGCACTGCACTTTACGGGGCCCGCATTTATGGTTGCATATAATAAATTAAAAAGTTCTATATCCATTAACGGTAAATGGCTAACCTAACGTTGACTGCACAAGATTTAGTTTTTCTAATATACATTCATGCGGTGGAATACTAAATTATATTTGTTTCTATAGTAATTAGAATTAGAATTTTGTTTTTTAAAGTTTAATGTTTAAAAGCATATTATAATTATATTCTCAATAACATGTATCTTATTATTCACTAAATGACAGTTTTAAAATTAAAATACTCACTGAAGTCTTCTTAATAGTAACATTTTTTTTAATATAATTTAAGACATCGACTGAGGGTGCTTGATGGAATTTCAATATCAAATTTGGATTATTGAGATTTTGTACACTTCCATGTATTTTGTCACTAACGACCTGGGTTTCGCCTTTCCTGTCTGTCTGTCAATATCAAATTTGGATTATTGAGATTTTGTACACTTCCATGTATTTTGTCACTAACGACCCGGGTTTCGCCTTTCCCGTCTGTCAGTTCGAGTCCATTCGTGTGCTTGAATGCCTGAAGATGCCGAAAGGCGAAACCCGGGTCGTTAGTGACAAAATACATGGAAGTGTACAAAATCTCAATAATCCAAATTAGTTACATTTTTGTTGATTTTGAAAAAAGGGTTGCCGACGCTTGCTCCAGGTATAAGTTATACGTCTAGAGAAGCGTTATAGAAACATAACTTTCTACTTATTTAAATAAAAGTATTCATAGTTACTAATTATAAGTGTACCGGCGATGAAAACAGGTGTAGAAAATGGATATGTTGTGATAATTCATATTGTATTTTTAGGTTCAGAATGAAATCAAAGCATTGAGATACTCGGCACCGGAAAACATCTTTGACACGCCTGAAACAAATCCTGAAAACCAATGCTACTGCCATATGGATTCTGCCACCTGTGCCATACGAGGGGTCTTCAATTCAAGTCCTTGTGCTTTCGGTAATATTCCATCAAGACTTCAGGAATTTTCTGAATTGCATTGATTATTTTTTGTAAATCTTTTCACCGCCACATGAATTTGAAAATAATTTATGCCCACAACACCCCAATCTAGTAAAATTAAAATAAAGTATCCTTTGTCATAAGCAAACCATTTGAAGTGCCCGTCAAGTTTGTTGTGCCGGACTCAGACTAGGTAATTTTATCTAATTTTGGCCCGTGCAGGCCTGTAGTGTATGCCCTCTGCAAAGTTTATGACTACAGCACTGCGTAAATTCATTTAATAATATTCATGATTACGTTGTGTTCTGTTTTAGATGCCCCAGTGTTCACGTCGTTCCCTCATTTCTATCTTGGAGACGAATCTCTTGTAGAAGCCATTGACGGACTACATCCATCTCCTGATAAGCACTCCTTCTATGTTGACATCCATCCTAGTCTTGGAATGGCTTTAGCAGGCCGCAGCAGGTAATACAATATCATGCATCACCATGATTAAATTTTTTTGATGCTATAGTATTTAACATTTTCTACCAGCGTTTATGTAGATTGAGAAACTAAATTTGAACTGAAATAATCTATATGTGAGTGCAAAATTCACATAGATTTCTTCCAAAAAGTGGTCAAATTTATTTTTCTAATTTACATCATTTGGTCAAGACCTGCTCTGTCGTCTTTAAAATGAGATCCAATTATTAACTCATTTTCGTATTTTTTGAGGATTACATCAATTATTGGCTAAAACACCATCGATATTATTATATAATTCACAATTTATCACCATTTTTCTGTAAATAATAGATGGCGCCTTGTTATATATTAAAAAAGCATGTATTACGCTCTTGACGGGCTATAGAAACCCTATTTCTTTGAAATTGAATCTAAAATTTGTTGCTCAACTAGAAAGCTAGAGACGACTCAAGTTCTACCTCTATTGTCTACGATTCACTAGCCATAGACGTAATCGTACGGATTCTAACCTTTTGAAATTATCTGTCTGATGAAGCACTGCTAAGATCGGTTCTAAGTTGTTACGGTTCTAGAGATTCAAGCCCTCTTGGTCAATTTCACTCATATTATACTGTGTTTATCTACTTTACTCGAACCTACAAAATGTGTTAATCTTAGAAGACTTTGCAATAAACGATTATCATTTGAGCCTTGAGAAGACTTTTTATTTTAATTGTGACATATGTGATATACCTGGCTTCTAAACTACAGAGCCTGTATACCAAAAGTATTTTATAATTTTTATTTTAATTGCAGAATACAATTGAACGTGCAGGTGAGAAAGGGTGCCGGAATTGCTGGACTTGACTTTTTACCCAACGGAATAATGTTGCCAGTCGTATGGATTGAAGTGGTAATGATTATTTTTAACTGATTTACAATGAGATGTTAACAATATTAATATATTTTCGTTAAGTTTCTTTCTCTCCATACAAAGCTTTACGTCATTTGAATGCTTCACATCAGTAGTGTTAAGAAAGAACTGCGTTGTTGGCTTCGGTTACGGTGCTTTTATGTATGGCCAGTTTCATGATCTATTACTGTAATATCATTATACCAGTCAAAACATTATAAGGATAAGTAAAGATATTCAAACAGTATTGAGTTGATATTAGAGGATGAAAAACTTCAGAGTAGAGCTATATTCGCTTTATGTGAAAAAATCGATTTAAATTTTAATGAGACATAATTATTTTTATATTTTGTGTGTAAAACCTGAAATACATTATACGAAAAATACGAAATTCTTTATGGCAGAACAGACTCGAGATATGTTTCAGTGTCGTTTGAAACAAAACGGTTCATTTGAAACAAAACGCTATACTAAACTATGATGTCTTTTTCACGTAAACTATCATATATTTTTAATTTTTAATTATTTGTAGAACTATACAAAAAGCGAAATTTTAAATTTTTTGTATGACCTATTTCACAGATAATTTAAAGGTTTAAAGGCCGAAGCATTGTTACACCATGCGTACGGAAGAGTTAATATTGTTTGATGTACTTTTATTTGTATTTATTGATGCTTCTGAAACTGAATCTAATTTTTATATAGTCACTGGATGAACTTCCTCCAGAACTGAGAAGTCTTGTGTATCACGGAACCTTCAGCGCAAACGTCATTCGCCTATCGTTAACATGGGGCTGTGTCGCAGTTCTGATAGTCTCACTAGGAGCACTGCTGATGACTGCTCGGAATCGATTCATATACTGCGGAAGTAGTCGGCAAAGTGACTCCAAAATACCAACACTAGGAAGCAAATATTGAACTCATGTCTTGTATTATGAGACTTATTGTTGAATTACCAAGTGAACGATTTGTGGATTATGTATAAAATTATTGTGATAAAAAGAAACATCGATGAAATGTAATAGTTGTTATCTGAGAAGCAACTTGTTGTAAAATGAGATAATAATTTGTTTTTATATCCCAATGCTAGAATAGTAATATTTTGATCTATGGAAAAGACTTGTACATAAGATTTAATATCTGACAAGTGCTAGACTTTACTCTACTTATGTTAACAAACAGAATAATATGATATTTTTTTAAATATAATGTCTTCCAACCAAGAATTGACAGTTAACACCTTTAAAAAAAAAAAAGAATAATATGAATGTATTGTGTAATCATAAAATTTATTCAATTTTCCTGTTTGTTAATCATAATATACATATCTTGAGATATCACTGTTAATATTGTTAATGAGGCTGATGTGTCCAGAGGGTCAAAGCTTAAAATGGAATATTTTTGTTATTGTTTCAAGAGTATCTGAAAAATAAAACGCTATAGCCATTAACAATAGAAATACTTTTGGTTGCATTATATTTCCATGTCCACTAACGAGTTTTCGAACCTAACCTAAAAATACTGTCACTTGTGAAATTAATATGCATTTACTATTTTATATTTCATAAAATCCTTTTGAAATATTGCAATTTCTGCTGAGGTAAAATGTATTTACAGAAAACTATCTCGTGAAAGTGTAATGTGCTTTATAACTTTGCACTATTCACTACACTGATACCCTTGTGTCACTGTTTAGTATGTATTGACCCTAGACCCTAGAGCCGGTGTGCAAGGTTGTACAGTTGCAACTCTCCTGTCTCTATATATATATTATCATAATTATATAGAATCAGCGGGAAAGGAAAAAGTGCTATTTTAATATAAATGCATTTGAATTGCAGCGGTGTTTTGGCTTGATAATACCGTGTATAAATAAAAGCATGTATTACAGTATTATTATCATTTAATTTGTTCAGTTAGAGGGCATGGAAATATTTTAAACATTTTACCAAATGGCATAGGAATCTCACCATATATTATAATGAAGGCTGAGAAAAAAGGGTTGCTTCCAAGACAGTGACATCTGTCAAAGAGAAAAATTGTTAATTCTGATAAAACTAGAATTTAAAAAATGTCTCAGTTGGCTAGGGTATTCGTTATAATACTATTTCACTATGAAATGTATAAGGTGGATAGGGCGCCAGTAGAATCTTTAAACTGTCAATTTTTTTCTTTCTTTCAACAAACTAATTATTCTTTTCAACAAAAACTTTCTATTTAATTTTCAAAACATTTAGGTAAAGTTTTCGCTTCCAAAAAAAAAGCTTCTTGTCGAATATTTTTTTTCTATTTTATTATATTATATATGATTATATATGATTTCTATTTTATTATATTATATATGATAGACATATTTATTATATTTACGAGTAAAAAAAAAATATTTTAAACAATTTCTTGATTATTGTCTTTTTTTCTATTTTATTATATTATATATGATGAGTCTAAAAGCAGCAATACATCTATTTGCAATGTATGTAGTTAATAACGTTTTTGTGTTTCACACTTAAATTATTAGTTCTATCTACAGTTTTATCAATTAACCTATGTTTGCAGAAGACAGTTCAGATGAATTAATTTATTATGACACCTAATCCACTCTATACCATAGACGTAGGAATACTATAGTTAGGAATGGTTCAATCAACAAAGAAGTTTTCTAAATTATGTTTAATTACGAATGATTATTAAAAAAAAAATTAAGTCTTGTATACGCAAAAACGACACTGTCCACAAAAAGTCGAAAATGATATGTGATTGCAAATACGTGTATGTATACAACCTAACAGATCAAATGCTAAATTTATAAATTGTAATAAATTTATAAATAATTTTATAAATTGTGTTTACATGCAAACTCACCACTGGTCCAATACAAAATCATTAAATTTAGTCACATGGATTATATTGATGTATTTCATAACACTTTTAAGGTGTTTACTGTCAATTCTTGGTGGAAAGACATTATATTTTAAAAAATAAAACACAATTCATTTGTACTAATTCCACATATTTATAATGATCAGGACCTGATCATCATAAATATGTGGAATTGGTACAAATAAATTGTGTTTTAGTTTAAAAAATATTTCATAACAGTTCACTTAAAACTCATAAGTATAAGAATTACCGCAGAATCGGTTTTATTTGAGTTCTCACTATATGAATTTGAAGGACAGTGGCGTTTTAGCTTTTAAACCAATCAATTAACAATTTTTCTCAGTAATAAAGATCACTGTCAAATCACAAAATCTGAAACTTTTCACTCAGCCTTAAGTACTTTGTCTTCTGGGATTAAATAAAAACGCTTTACTATGTACTAGAATTAATTGTTAGTATAGTTTCATATTAATAAAGTTAAAATACGAAATTTCTAGAATAAATTTCATCTTAATTCAATCAATAATTAAGTTTTTAGGTTTAAAAGTAGATTAAGGAAGCACAATAATGTTGTAAATATCAATAATTTCAGTAGTCTTAATTGCGTTGGCATGAACACATTTAGTATTACTTATAAGTTTATTGTATGTTTAAGTCTAATAATACAGTTGTCAAGAAGCTAATTTTATTAATAAGAGATTTTTTATTGCATCACTTTAAATTTTAACATAATTTGATAATTTAGTGCTAAGATATTGTTTGTCCAGCCTTTGTTGAAATTGACTTAACATACACAAAATGTTTGTCTGCATCATATTTTTATGCTGTAAAAATATTGCATCTCCAAATAGAGTATTTGAGGAGATATTGTATTATTCAAATGCATATGCCCATTTAGCTTATATATTTCATACATTTCAAATCTTCAATTTCGATATTCCCAGAACAAAAAAAACTGGACATACAATATCTTTGCCATCAATATGATATATTTTTTGCAATAAATGCAAGGTTGTAGGGTGGTAGAAGCGATTTTCGGTAGGTAACTTAGGGAGAATTGGAGTAATTGAGAATTGGAGTCAGTAATTGGCTGACTATTACTTCTTATTCAATTAATTTGCATTTGTAATGTACCTCGGGAATCATGGAAACATAGTGGCGCTATGTGGTGGCCATATAGACCACATAGGGAGCAAATGTGGCAAAAGAAGAAAAATGTATCTATGTTTTTTATACACCTATAGCGCTATTCTGATTTATCAATATATATTGTAAACCCACAAGAAAAGTGTCACAATTCACAAAAGTCAGTTTTGAGAAAATAGTGAATCTGGTTTCAGTATAACAAGAACGAAAAAATGCCACAAATCATAGTACAATGGTTTTTGACTTATGTTCGGTATTAGTTTCACATACATAGCTCTGGAAAATATGCAAAATGTGACACTATTAACGATTTAAGCAACGTCGAATCGCTATACAGCCATAGTTTTATTTTGGTTTTCTGGGTGTGAGTTGACAAACTAAAGAAATTGAGTTTTTTTAGGAGATAGATTTTGATGTTTGGAAATAAGCTACATAATTATTCATCTCTAAAATGGCGATTTCCGAAACTTTATTGAATAAATTGTTATAATTAGAGTTGTAGGTTTTTTAAGGGACTTCATAGGACTGTTGAAATGGTTATCGAATTGGCAATCATTGAATTCTATAGAAAACCTAATTATGATAATGTAACATTGGAAAGAACTAGTATCGCGAGTCAATATTTATCAGTTGCGACAGTGGTGTTGCCCGAGCATTAAGTCTAGTTGTTCACATTCGGTATGTAAAAGCTCCGGTAGTTTGAATATAAATAACATTTTTTGGTTAATAAACATATCTGACGATGT
Organism: Himalopsyche phryganea; assembly: GCA_022494535.1. NCBI lineage: Eukaryota > Metazoa > Arthropoda > Insecta > Trichoptera > Rhyacophilidae > Himalopsyche > Himalopsyche phryganea. Next base: position 445,439 of record JAGVSL010000142.1, on the reverse strand, counting down.
GTAGAGATATTGAAAAACAATCGCAATTACCGTATACAGGTTATATGTTAGCCATTTCGGTGTAAAAACATTTTTGGGTAAAGAAGTTGATTCCTCCCAGGTTTTCAATTCGCATTTTACTCAAAGCCACCATGTTATGGCATCTTTTCTCCAGCAGGAGAGATAGACTCATCAGACTTTCCATGATTTTTTGTTGCATGTCCCAACGTACAATCCAACACATGATGTAAACGTTTCATTTCGCGTACTGGTTTCACTATTGATACTTGCTATAAATGGCTTGAATTGCTGATTAGTCGATTTGGCTCTCATGAAATTGTTTTGATCGCACAAATCGATCTTCATAACAGACTCTACTATTACATCAGTGAATTTAACACTCTGACTATGAAAGTTGGGCGCTATTGTTGGGCAACACTTTATTATATCATCCAATTGCAGTTAAAGTACTCATACAAAGAACTAGGGGGCAGGTTCGATGTAGGATACTCCCGCAATTGAGGAAGTGCCATAATATGTAATATCAGTTTTCCAAATTTTGTATGAAAGTGTTCTGAGCTTTTTGATGACTGCATTTAATAAAATCCTTTATCCCAAGACATTCCATTACATAAAATAATGACACTTTGTTGGATAAACTTATTAGGTTACTGTAGTGAAAAAATGTTCTTCAAAAATTAATATATTATATTTACCGATTGTGTAGAAAAAAGACATAAATCTGCATTAAAATATCATTGTAGATATTAACGAGCCTTCCATGATGGCTGATAATGTTTAAACATATATAATATAAGAATACTTATTTTTAAAAATAAAAGTTAATTAATGGTTCACACTCGATAAAATAAATTGTAACTGCTCATTACCTTAACAGTGCAGCTTTAGTATGTTAAAGTTATTATTAAATGCCCTCCAATCAATACCAAAACAGAAACGAATAATTATAAAGATACATTAGCCAGTATGTATGCTACTATGTTATAAATATCTGTGTATGATTGGTTTTGATATTATTGATATAATTAAAAATTAAATAGAATAATAAAGAAAGCTTTTATGATGTTAATTCCCTGAATAGTTGGAATATTATATATTGGGTTATTAATTATTGGGGGTGTATGTCATGTGTATTATATGTCGACACGTACATTTGTTAGTGATGGACATTTTCAGGTCTTTCAATCAAACAAATATTTTAAAAAACAAAACACAATTCATTTGTACTACGTCCACATATTTATAATGATCAGGACCGATTTCGCTCATCACGAGCATTATCAACTGATCCAGTTGATAATGCAGTACAAATGAATTGCGTTTTATTTTTTAAAATATAATGTCTTTCCACCAAGAATTGACAGTAACACCTTAAAAGCAAACAAATGTTACTCTCTTAATTTTAATATTAGAAGTGAAAATTGTGAACATGCTTTGAAAGCAGAAAGTAGAAAAAAAATCTAGTACACACCGCGGTAATAGAGGGATTTTGAATGAGGTATATTTAAGCATTCAATATATATTCCAGGTGGACAAAGGGTAATGTTTTGAACAAAATATATTTTAGGTTGTTGTCTTGGATGATCAAAACAATAGATTTGATATATTTATAATAGATGGTCCTGTATAAAATTTTAATGGTGAATAAAATACATCATTTATTGGAATGCTCTATTGTTTTGTAAATATTCTAGAAAAATCTTCGAGTTACTTCTAATCAATAGATGCCATGATCACACGAGTGAGATAGGTATATAAATTTTGGCAGCTACAGACAATATTATCACCTCGTTATTTAACACAAACAAGAAGAAAAACCACAAATAATTGTGTGTTTGTTTTCACCATTAAAAAGGAAATGTCAGTCAATTTATTGTAAACAAATATTTAGCATTTGTTTTCATCCATAGATGTCACTCTGAACCATTACACTCGTAATCAAATTTTTTTAAAATAACAAGCGTTTTGTCAAACTAACAAAAATTAATAGCTTGAATTGCTCAAATAAAATATAGTTTTATATGTGTAGTTATTATTAAAATTCCACTAAATAACCTTGAATTGTGCAATCTATTGTTTACCAATGTTATGTATTTAAACTTGAAATGATGGCTTCCTGTTTTGTAAATATTATAGCCATAATAAATAATGTGATTTCTTACCTATGACTTATGTTGTTTTATTTGTTTTCGTACGTATACATTGTATAATTGATGAAGCATTGTTTAATGAGTGCTTCCATTATTAAAATTGTTACGTCGTCGCAAAACCGCTAAACTTATTAACATATAGAAATCCGCGAATTTGTTTTTTACGGTAAACTTCACACAACAGCCGCATATTTTTGGTGCAATTTGCATTTTAACAAAAAAAAAAAAATTAATTTAAAAATTTTAAAGTTGCTGTTTTACAAACCGGGGCCGCATAGAAAATTACAAGTAAAATGGGCTATTCAGTAATAAAGGTATAGCGATTATCTAACTCAGCGATTCTTATCTGCAGCCAGCAGTTCTATAGTAATAAATATTGAAACTAAAAAAATGATTAATATAAAATAAATACGACATTTGTTTATAGATGTTGAGTATGTATGCGGCTCGAAAACACTTTGGTAATGAATGAATATTTTTAATAAAATAGGGATCCTTTTGCGATACAAATTAATCAGGATCAGTACGGTAACCCCACGGGGCTAATTTGTGTTGCAGTGCATTAAGTAATTCTGTCTGTTGTACGATAACCAACGCTGTTAATCTTATAATCGTGTAATTATCATTGACGAGAGATTTTCAAATACATAAAGTGTAACGGTGATTATCTTCTGATTTTTTTATAAATTTGGAAGAATATGTATGTTATTCTTTATTTTTCTAATTTTGAGGGGATATTGATACAATCCCAGAGTTAAAATGGATAAAAGAAATTATCTATAAACAATCTGCTGCACTCGATAATATTAATATTAAATATAACTTTTGTAAATGACAGGATTGTAAAAATATTGTATATATTTTGAATGAAATATAAACATATTGATACATAATGTTCTGCCTGCGCCGCCAACTTGTTCCTCGTAATCGTTTATGGTTAAAAAAAATCAAATAAGTAATGAATCCTTTTTTTTAGTAAATGCATCGGCCTAATATTTTAAATGACGATTGAAAAGGTTTGGTGCGGCCACGAGACATTTCCAAAATACCACTGATGTTCATTGTGCGACCACGGATAAATTTTCCTTGAAAACCATTGATCTTACTCATAATTCTATTCTTACCCTCTCTGAATAAAAGGGGTTGGACAACTGAATAATAATCAATTATTGTAAAAACGACTTATATTGAGAAGCTTTTTATAGGATAAAAGGTACAATGGTCGGTCAGTTAAGGGTATTGCTTTGATAGATCTGCACAAGCATATGAAACCTTACAGCGCGATCTGTTTTCGCACGAATTTATTTTCAGTCAATTGATCTGTTAAAACGCTCACTATGACTAAAAAAAGTTCAATTTCAACAGTAAAAAATTGACAATTATGTGAAATATATATTAATTATCCCAAATACATCAAGAAGTAAACTAAACTCGTCGCATTCTCGCTAAATTATGTCGAAGAAAATGAAGAAGCTGAAAAATATTTAGTCTACAACTTTGCAGGTAAAATGGTTAAGGTCAGTTTTCATATAGACCACCAACACGCACACAAGCAAGCGCGTAGCCACATAAGTATGTGTAAATACATACGATTAATGCTGCGTATAAGCAGTTCAAAGCTGAAATTTGAAAGACTGAATATCGAGAGCTCTTTTCAAAAATATATTTCCTTGTGTTCTGCTTGACATTTTCATGATCTGTTGTCTAATTTCTCTACCTAAAGGTTCGAACTATTTTTTAAAGCATATATCTAAAAGTGTTTCATTCCAGTTTGGCTGAAAATACGAAATAAAGTCTTGTATATGTCCGGCGCGTTCATCGGGCTAATAGGGTATTATTGTAAATAAATTCTTTTTCTTGTTTAGAAAGAATGTATATTGTTGTTAAGTGAAAACGTCACTGTCAACAAAATGTCGAAAACGACATATAAACGAACAAATATTCTCCATATTTTTGTATACAACTGAATAGTTCAAACGCAATATGCCCAGAAAATCGTGAACAATGAATTTATAAATTGTATTTACACGAAAACTCACCAATATCCATTACAAAATCATTAAATTCACTCACCTGGATTATATTAATATATTTTATAACAATTTACTTAAACTCACATGTTTTTATGAAGGATAAGAATTACTGCAGTATGGATTTTATTTGATTTTTTATGATATGACTTTGAATGACAGTAGTATTTTTGGAAGGATTGAAGCCCGAGGATGGTCACAGTGGTTAATCACGGCGGAAACTCAATTTTCACCCTAAGACAAAAATGTTTTGGACAGAAACAGGTTTCAGGGTTATAGGTACATATTGAATGGACTAGACCGCATTTTTTCCCATGTCCGATCCCAATGTGAAGCGTATAGACTCATAATGGAGGTTACATAACAGAAGTTTTCTACGACAACTGTTTGTTACTCAAATGCTCAAACTCTCTTTTTCTGAAGAGAGTAGGGATAGAAGGATAAGCTTAGGACAGGAGTAGTGGTAAGCTAATCACTCTCGCTACGCCTAGTTTTTTGGATCGGATGGGTGGGAGGGCATTCATAGACATCCATACCTACTGATAGAAATCCATAAATTTGGATCAGGATTTGAACCCGAGACATCCGCAACCGAAGCCAACGACGTTTGCCACTGCACCACGAACCCGATCACATTAGTCCGTTACATCGAGCTTTTCCTGTATCGGTAAATCATCGGTAATTTCATTTCAGCGCCCCTCCTCCACCGCAAACTGTGTCACTGATACTTTCCTTATGTATAAGGTGAATTTGTAACGCTTATAACCAATTTTATAGAAATAGTGAGGAAGTAGATTCGTTTGAGGCAAACTCATTAAAAAGAATAAAATAATCTAGTGAGCGCGATTCCCCCTCCCCACTTCTACTCCACTGCATTACAATAATAGTACTATTGAGTAGCTATCTAAGTACAGAAAAAATCATCAGCGAGTGCAGGGTTGACGATCAGTATTTGGAGAATTTTTAATAAAATTAATGTTTTGGTAAATCATCATGTTTTGATTTGTGCTAATCACCTGACGTTTCGAAAAATGTTGGGTCTTAATTAAAATGGTTTTAGCCAGTGCTTCCCAAACTCTGGGGCTTCGCCTTAGGGCTTCTGTGGGGTGGCTCGAAATGTTGCCATTGTTTATTTATAAATATTTTTTCCGTTGAAATATGTATACAATTGAACCCAAATGCGGAAAAACAGCGTTATCTTAAAAACGTTGTTCATATATAATAGCGGTTGGTTGTTGTAGAGATACAATTTTTATATTTAATGAATGAAGATGGTTTGAGTAATTTTGTTGAAAACACGGTTTATTGATCAAAAAATCTTGTACTCGATAAATGTGTTAACAAAAAAAAGACCAAATAAAAATTAACGCTGTTTTTCCGCATATGGGCTCATTTCTTATAATCGTCGGTATAGTGGCAGAACTCGTTAGATCAAAAACTTTGTTTTGAGATAATCTAATTTTAAGGAAATCATGAAACTTAAGATTTTCTATTTACATACCTTAACTATTACTTATTGAAATAACCTCTTTATGAGATTCTTTAAGCATTTACGAATTTGATTTAATTATAAGTAGTACTTTTTTATTGTTTTGTTGTTTATATTTTTTTACCATTAATAACTGTGAGCGAAATCGACCTAATTCATATTTATTTCTTCAAATTACGTAAAAAATACATGGAATATGGCTGAGCTTGTTTTTTCAAACGATATACAGTTCTAAAATCAATCGTACTGCATTTATAACTCAAACTAACCGATTTTCGACGTATCGTCTTTTGCCACCTACGGCGACGATATAAGAGCACATAATGTCTCGGCGGTGAAGTTCGTCGACGTTAAAATAATGATACGGTTATAAAATAATCATTTCTAATATTGAACCCGATACTGATTTCCTATGTCAAAATATTGAACTACATCACTCTGGTTCAATTGTTTTTGTAGGCTTCACGCTTAGTATTTTATTTTTATTTAAAAAAAACTGCAGACATATTAACTTATAAAGAAGTTCGTGTGTGTGTGTTAATAGAGTTTATGATACCTAAATCATAAATGTCTTTGGGGGAGTATTTTTTTGTGATTTTGGGGACCGTGGTATAAAACAGTTTGTGAATCACTGCCTTAAGTAACAAGTTGAGAAAATGATATGGAATAAAGTTAATAATAATATCACTTTATGTAACTAAATATGGCCTCTAGAAAGAAGGTGCTTAATTTTCAATCACTTCAAAAAATATTTTTAACATAAGTAATAAAAACATTTACCCATGTTCATTCGAGAATTTTAGGCTGTAAATAGTTCAATAATCTATTTAATTTATTCGTCTAAATCCAAATATTAGAATATGTTTTAGTTTGAATCTAAATTTGAAATGATACAGTAGAAATACTAAGTATAACAATGATTGTGTTTGTTAAAAATCGCGTTAAAAAATATTACAATAAAATTTGTAATTCTACATAAATTATTATAAGTGGCTTAAGTAACGTCATGCGTATGAAAGTTTCTTGGAAAAATACATTAATTTATTGTGTGATTGTATAAGATTGAGCATTAACCACAAATTAGTATTCATTGATTTGGTTAAAGCTAGTTATTTATTTCCTTTTTTACCAGAACGAATATTACTGAAATATACATTTTAATTAACTGCTACTATCGATTTAAAATTACACCAAAATAGCAAAATAACACGATTAAGCTATGTAATTAGTAATGTTATGGTAATTAATACTGTTATCGTTTGTGTCTTGTCCCCTCCCTACGTCCAGTAGAGGGATATAAACCCACTTTACCCTTAATTTTTAAGTTGAGAACAAGAATTATTATTTACCTTAGAGATAAATAACCTTACGACAAAGTTAGTCTGAAGTCTCCCAAAATTCAAATACAGGAGGCACAAACTCATAAGTCAGACTTTTGTGATCAGGTACTCATCAGGATGGGGATAAGACAGGACTAGTTGCTAGCTAACCGCTATGTCTACTCCCCGTTTTTACGATCAGATCGGTGGAACAAAATTGTTGACATCACAAACATCCGAGCCTACGATCATAAATTGATAAATCGAAAGATCAATTTATGAAACTGTTCGTACCGGGATTTGAACCCGAGACATCCGTAGCCGAAGCCAACAACGTTGAAATCTGCACCGCGGACCCGAAAATAGCCGTCAAAAAATTAGAGCCAAGCCCATCATCACGAGCATTATCAAATGAAATATACATTATGTAAAATAAATCGTTTGCGCAGTTAATACATTTACACTATTTACATATTAAACACAAAATATATTTGATTTTTTAGCATACAAGGAAACACTTATATAGCGGCATTATATTTTTCGCTGTTGCGCACAATTTGTTATGCATTTGCACTATCATAAGCTGACGACGCTCGTACGCTCGCCTAATTAAATGGTTCATTATTTCCGCAAAATGAAATTCCGACAAAAATACTATTCAGTATATTTATTTTCATGTCTTACATCTATTTGAAGCAGTATTTTCCTGAACTCCCTCACGTCCATATGTTGATATCCGAAGCGATGCCAAAGCTCTTCACAATCGGCAATCTTGTTCAGTTTTTAACTGTAATATGGTAAAATCCACGCATCTTCGAATTAGGTTGTCTCAGAAATTTCTTCTGTCCGTCAGTTGATAATGCTCGTGATGAACAAACCGGTCGTGATCATTATACAAATGTAGAAGCAGTACAAAATAACGACAGACGGTTAACACTTTTAAAGTGATTAGTGTATATTGAAAACCTTTTGCAAACAGGTTAAGCGATATGGAAACAACGTAATGCGTATAACGATAGTTTGACACACCCTGGTTTTGTTTGTTAAGCTTAAGTTTTATTAGGGGCCATAACTGACAGCGCACAGATTTAATGGCAATGATTCTTGGTAGTCGAACCGAGTTATTGTCGTTAAAAGCAATCAATTGCCTTAGGGCTATAGCTAAAAATTAGAAAGCGTCTAGTGGACGAGTCTATTATTGACAAAAAGGGGAGGAACCTACAGTGTTTGAAGCGTAATTTTTACTTTGGCGGACAGTCGAGTCTCGTAGGCCTTCGGCTGAAGGGAGCCGGCTGGCATTGCCAGTCATTATAAACTGTTTTTGTTGGTTTTGATATTGGACTTAATTTAAATTAAAAATCGTTTGATGTGTCAATTGCATTATAACTTAGAGGTAAATTCATGTGTTAAGTAAACGTAAATGAAGACTCAATTTTATGTTCTACTGTTAATTTTAGTGTAATAAGCCACTGCATGTTCATTAATTAAATAAGAGATGAACCGGATTGAAATAGTGTTTGCTTGAAATCCCAGAGCTCCCAGACGGTGATAACCAAACGATCGCCCCTCTTCGACCGGACCTTCTCAAGTTATTACCAACACTTAGCGTGTTTGATGGAACTTTATTCTAGAATTTGGTATTTTTTTAAAAGTTTTTTTGTTCACGATGTAGAGCTTTTAAAAGTCACTCGCCTTAATTTTGGAGAGCGTAATGATAGAAACGTTAAAGTTAGTAGTGAAACAAACGCTCTACTTCAACGTTTTCAGTGACTTTGGAGAATACAAATCGATTTAATAACAAGAAACATTTTATGGAGAATTAAGATTCCTAATAGAGGTATCTCAAAAGGAGTTTTTTTTAAAAGAACTGCTTGTTACTCTGTAGCTTTTCTTCTTTCGGTGATATTAGACATAGAAGGATAAGGCTATGGTAATAACTCTCGCTACGCCCCGTTGTTAAGATCGGATAAGCGGGAGGCAATTTTAGACATCACATGCATCTATGCTTACGAACAGAAATCTATAAATTGATTGAGAAATCAATTTACGAAACTGTCCGCACGCGACTTGAGCCAGAGAGATCTTTAACCAAAGCCAACGACATTCAACATTGCACCACGGACCCGGATTCCACATCCTTTGAATAAAATGTGTATATTTATAAACAGCGACAAAATGCAGTATTTTAAACACGTCGTCAGCCGATTGATATATGAGCAATTTCGTACATTTTTACTAGAGCATTTTGAAGTCTTCTTACTTTTTACTTGTATGGTGTATCGTTCCTGTAACCTCTAATTTTGTGCGTAGTGCTTTATTTAGTCACAATATACATGAATGGTATATATACGGATAAAACAATTTAACACTGAACTCATCAAACATCGAACAACATGAAAGTACCTTGAAAATGACTGATGGAACAATCAAATACTTAGTCGACGAAATATTGATAAACGTCGCGGATTAAAGTACAAAATACATTCGCCTAATACTGATCTGCGCACAACTGATCTTATCTTCAGGTCGTCGAGACAAATGTGTTTTATTTTATTTAATGAGATAGAGTGGAAGCCCTGGCGCGTTTACTGTTCACAGTAGCCTGCCGATCAAAAGTAAGCGCAAAAAGTTTGACAAAAACTCGCCTCATTTTGCGAACACTCCACTCGTAACTCTATCTACTTACTTACCTGACTCCACCACTCTACTCGCTTACTCGTTCCCCACTCGCACGCCAGTGGTGTTTCTACAGATTCTCTTTACATTCGTGACTTACAATGTAAAGATGTTTAACGACTGCACGATTATTTCACATCACACTTACATATTTTGAAATATTTGCAAGTAGCGGATCTTCCTTTGGAGATTACTTTAAGATATTTAATTTAAGGCACATGTACCAAAAATGAATGATTTAGGTTACCACTATTATCGACTACTGTTAAAATAAGAACATTTCCTAATAGGTATAAAAATTGAAGTCGTCGTGCAACAGTTGTATTAGAAGAAATTATCCCCATTCCTCGTTAAACACGGTTCTTGCTTTAACTAAAAAAGCGTAATCTAGTAAAAACAACAATGCATAATACTATTTTATCTATGTTTTATAACATTTTTCAATACATTTTTAAAATTAATACATACCTATGTGTATATTTCTTGATTTTTCTAAAAATAGCTTATTCCCCTCTTTTCCGTATATTTATAAGTCTCGCTTACACGGTTTCACTTTACATAGTAAGCTAGCGGAACCGAACACCCGTGTTTTGATGCTCCTCCAGCTTTGAGTGGACATACGCGTATATTAGTATGAGTAAGCTAATGTCCGTTAGTAGGCGGTGCATGGTCAATCTTATATATAATAGCCCAGATCTCTCTGTAGACGTTTTATTATTATCACATATCACATGTAGGTATGAAATTCTCTGATGACGTAAGCGTTCGCGGTGTATATATACAATGAAATGCTATGTACACACTAGCTACATTAGACATTCATTATTTCAATTTCAATACCGTCATCTATGACGGGTACGGTTATACTAGCATTAAATAAATATGATACCATCTATAGGGAAATAACTAATAACTTTTTCCACGGTGAATAAAAATGGAAAATCTGTTTATGAATCTAGAAAAGTAGATAAAAGTGAGTTAATATGGTCGGTCTTCGATTATTATGTCAATCGGTCAGTCTTCGGTCTTATACTGTGTTGAATGAATGCCTTTCCGAACTTGAATTGAATAAGCTGAGACTAACACATTGTGAAATCCATTTAATTAAATGGTTATAAATTTACATATTTTCTTTTTTATTGGTAAAGGGAAGAGCCAATGACCGATGTATTAAAGGAAAAAAAAACTTCCTAGAATAGAAACATAAACCGAATCCTCCTGAATTACCTGCTCATGGACTTGAGTTGACGTTTTTTACAGGAATTTGAAGAAAGCTTTTGACAATTATTTGAGAAGATGGACGCCACTGTTTATCACGTTTGCTGACCACCGACCACTCATTGTAGACTGTTGAGACAGCTATGACTTAACCTGTTTGGTGCGATGGAAAATACCATAATTACATCTACCACTGCATATATATACATATATATATTGTACAATCGATTATCATGATTTTCTTGAAATACCATTTAAAATCTTTGAGACAAAGTAATATGTTTGATTAAAGATTATTTAATTATTATTTTTATATAACTAAAACCAAGATTGCTAAATGCGATAAGTTTTTTTTGGCTTACAACTAAATGCACTCTTGTTTAGGTCATATTCACTTTCATATTAATAGTTTTCACTTATAACAAATACATTCCACAAACAACAAATTCTTTCACTAAAAATAAAGTGATCCCACATAATAAAATTACAATTACGAAAAAGTATTTTCACGTAGACAAAATAGTTTTCACTTAATATAAATAATCACACTTTGAAATCGATAGTTGCATGAAGCTCTAATGAAATGTCACTTATTCTTCTACCCTATATTAGGCCGCCTATATTGTCTTTGCTCCACGACTTAGGAATTTACATTAGAATACATTAGAATACATTACACAAACCAAACCAGATCAATCCTAACAAAACTTTTTTTTTTTTTTAAAACCATGTCCGCTCCAAACGTGGATCATATGTCCTCCTAATGGAGGTATCTCAACAGAATTTTTCTATGAGAACTGCTTGTTACTCAGTTTCTCAACCTCTCTTTCTTCGAAGAGAGTAGGGATAGAAGGGTAGGGCTAGGACAGGACTAGTGGTTAGCTAATCACTCTCGCTAGACCCTGTGAGGATCGGATGGGTGGAAGGGGATTTTTTTAGACATCTCAAACTCTCAGACTACGAAAAGAAATCCATAAATCGATTGAGAGATCAATTTATGAAAACCGTCCGCACCGGGATTTGAACCCGAGACATCCGTAGCCTGGCCAATGACGCTACCAACTGCGCCACGGACGCCAACATAACTTACTACAACTTAACTCACTTTGGTAAAAGAATCCGTGACTAAGTGGAAACTATTAAAATCAAAGTTTGAGTGTACTAAGTTAATACTGTCTAATCCAAAGTGAAAACTATCGAATTAAAAGTTCAAGTGTACTAAGTGAATACTATCTAACACAAATTGCAATAATTTATAACCCGTTTTTTATCGCGAATGAAATTATTAAACAAAATTTTGAATCTCGAATTTCATTTATTTATCTAATGGGGATGATGAAATACACCTCTTGCAGATTTTAATATTGATGAAATGCGTATTTCTCATTTTTTAAATAGATGGCCGTGGCCGACGAAACCTCAAATGTCTTTCCGAACATCCCAAATCTGATCTCATGCTAACTTTTAAGTTATAAATTACCCTCAACAAAACATACACATAAAAGTTTTCGGAGATATTTTTCTAGAAGTAATACATAATGGTTGTAGTCAGCTGATATTAGACAAATATATTTATGAATTTTTAGTTCATAATTGACTTAATAGCAAAAATATTTATTTTACTACTGAATTATGTGTAATAAGGTGTATATTAGCATGCAGTACAAAATTTAAAAATTTGTAGATGCATTTGTACAAGAAGTTCTTCCTTATGTATTGTATGTGTATGCGTCTATTTATAATATATGTGTGTAAGAATAGTGTACAGGAAAGTATATTTATATAAATGCATACGGTGACCACGTGAACTGGTTTCAATGTAGATTGCTCACCTCTGCAGCGATCACACCCTTCTGTTGGCAACGATGGAAGAGGAATACAAAAAATAATAACATCAGAGATGAATGAGACTCGGAGATCTCTAACGTTATCTTATCGTTGTATCAAGTTGATATCCAAAAAAAATGATAGCCGGAAAGCGGGGTATTTGATTAATAATCAAATTGCGCTAGCGACATGACTCATTATTGTAATGTTTGTACCGCATCGCGGTTAACACGTTAACAGTATTCGTACTTTTTGCTTTGTCCTACATCGAACTTGCATATCGCGTTCAGTCTGACTTCAGTTTCGGGTACACTCGTGCACTCACTTGTAAAACACTGTATTTAAAAAAATACATTTCGTCGATTGCAAAAAATTAAACAATTCAAAATTGACAGTTCTAAATGGCAAGTGTATTAGAAATATAAATATTTTTTAAAATTTTTAATTAAAGCTTGAAGTGTTTGTTTAAAAATTGGAATCGGTGCTTGAGCGATATATTGGATATTATTTTGGTAAATAAGTGATATATTATTATTAATAAATTCATACTTTGTACGGTAACATTGAAATTAAATCAACTCGATACCTCAGTTCCAAAGTGTGACAACTCAAAAAGCATAATTTTGAGATGATTAGAAAATATTATATTGGGCAGGTTTAATCTTCTACTGTACATCTAATTTTTGCAGATGTTAATGATGTTTTACGATTATCTAAAGAATACATTTATCTTTATAATATTATAAAAATAATTTTCATTTTTTTAAAACTAATAAGAAGAGTTTTCAGAAGTTTTCAAATGATTTTCGTAGTTGCTACAGTTTGGATTTAAACCACTGTCACTCTAAAATAAAGACAGATTAACACTTGTTACATTTTGGCAGTGGTAGATATCGGTATTCGAAGCATTTTCTCACACTTAACTTAAAACTTACATTTTTTGACTTGTAACACTTTGGAACTGAGGTATTGATTATTGAATTAAATATAAGAATTTCTTGTCAATACAATGTATTAAATTGTTTTATAATTCATTTGAATCGATGATCCACCAAGAGACCTTTACTCTCTACACTGATCGTCAACATTTTTAAATAATTTATTTGCGAAGACCTATCTGGTGGTAATTATTATTAATAATGAATATTTTAAAAAATGTGAACATAGAACATATTAATGAACACGTAACTTTAACACAAAAACTATAATATAAAGAGCTTTGAAAAGGCTTGGCTATAAATCTGTGGCGTTATGGAAAAAGTTGATGTCCGTTTTGGTCATATTGGGTTTATTTTTACAATAAAATATTTGTCAGCATGTGGTGATAAAATTCGATATGCTAGTGATTATCCATGAAGAAGATCCATTGAAAAAGTGCACTATTCGTTCGATTATTACTAAGGTTTATAGTTATGTGGCGTCCGAAGAAGATAATATATCCGTTTTGTGCCATTGTGGGTTTATTATCACGATTTATAGAAACTATTGGCACATGGTGGCAAAATTTGAGGGATTATTCATTTAAAAGATATTTAGTTTGAAAACAATATGTCAATTTATAAAAAAGGATAAACAGTGTTGTCGTCACATTAATACAGCATCATTTTTACTACTATAGGGTGGTAGCTCTGGCAACTAACACTTTCTGTCAAATTTATTTTGAAACGCTGTATCATATTCAAAGTTTATATTTCTTCTTCTATAAAGTAAGTTAAGACTGCCATCACGTCAGAGAGATATTAAAATTTATTTTATAAATGAATATTTCTGTTACATAACTGAAATTGCCAATTGTGACATTCCACTTGTTGTAATGTTAATACGCGGATATTTTTTCAATATTCATTAAATTTAGTCTGAGGTTTTTCTCAAAAAGCGAAATCAACATCGAACGGAATAATAAAATAAATGGAATACACAACTTAAAAGTGATTGTAATTCTTGCATAATATTAAAAATATTAATTTTAAATCTTAACGGGACCTTAAAACATGGCAGGTTCGACTAACTAATAACTTTAAATGTAAGTAAATTAAAATTATTTGCACGCCTATTAATCTATTGAATCCATAGCTTTTATGAAATATACAAACAAATTTTGATTGCATGTTTTATGTTTATAAAATAAAGATTTGTGGTTTGTCAATAATCGCTAAAAAGTTTTCATGACTGAAAAATTAATTTACAGATAAAATATTACTTTTTAACAAAGCCTTTGCTTATTAAAGTATTTTTTTATGTCGATCCGTATATTAAATACCTCCAATGTGGTTATTTTGGGAGAGACAGGTTATTGATACCAAGAGATGCGCACTTTTTGTCTACGATCTGTATTATATCAAGTATGAAAAGATTTCACTCAAATTAATACTATATGACAGCATCACAAAATAATGATTCGTAATTATTCCTATGTAATTCATAATTAAGCCTATAGAGGCAATAGAATTTAATAGAGATGTAATAACATTTAATAGAGGATACATTTAAAACGTAAATTTGTGCTTTAGGGTTGGTTGAATGATTTGAGCCAATGAGAAGCTAAGTGACCCAACTGATATTTTCAAAAAAACATATTCAGGTGCATTTTGGTATTCTACATGTCACGAAGTATCATAAAAAAGGAGTGAGCCAAGTGAATACAGCCTGCAAAAGTATTTTATTCTGTAAGAAGTTAAAATAAATAATGTGTAAAAATTTTCAATAAAATAAAATAAGTTTCATCATTTTATCACTTCACTTCTCGAGGGTAAATTTGATATACAGGTACAATAGTAGCAAGGCATTAATCATATAGTCAATTTATAAATATTTTCGTATAACCTAGTTAGCTCAATAGATTTCATCAGGACGCAGATCGTAATTAATCCGATGAGCATACAAATAATAAGTTCCCATTCTTTAGTTTGTACTGCGCACGAAAGATTCCCTTCACCATACAAGATTATCAAATGTATATGATTCTCAAGCAATCCATTCGTTTGATTTTTACACAAAAGTATTTTATGATTATTAGAAAGTACAGCTCTAATTTTAATGGCCTTTGTAAATATCACTATTCAAGAAGTGCACAATAAAACATTAAATTATAATGATTCTAAATGCTTCTCCGATCGTATAAGATGGTTATAAAATATCTTGGGTTATAAGTTACTACTAAACTTTCACAATAAATTGAATTAGAAATTTAATAACTGAAGTTTAAGCCCTAATATGTTAGTAACATGTGGGATATATGAGCCAATGAGAAATGAAGAGGTTAGGTGCGTTTTGGTATTGTTATTCATTGTATGACGTATCATAAAAGAGAAGTGAGCTAAGTAAATACAGGCACAATATTGTATTCTGTAAGAAGTACAAATATTAAATAACATGTAAATTAAAAAAAAGATCTTTTAACTAAACTATTCAATAAACTACTCACTTCACTTTTTGAAGACTCATATAGTACTATTGACGTGTTTACACACAGCAAAGTTCTCGACAAGAAAATTTATAATATAATTAATTCTTTAAGCATCCATATCGATATTACAGCTCGTATAATATATTATTTTTTTAACATGTTCGTACCCAATTCAGGAAAAATAGACTCTGATTTCAACAGAAGGTGTTGAACCTAAATATATGGGATTAGAATCAATACCAATAATACGGAGTTAAGAGATGAAGACACAATATCAATCAGGTCGGGTTAACGCAGTCCAATACAAACTGTCTAAATTTAATTTTTGATGAAATATTTACTCATTTTTTAATGTTAAATAGATGTTTTATATCTATCAATAAAAAAGTAAAATAAGCATATTTTGGCGTTTGTGGCGCAGTTGGTAGCGTCGCTGGCTACGGTTACGGATGTCTACGGTTCAATTCCTGGTGCGGACGGTTTTCATAGATTGATCCTTCAATCGATTTATGGAATTCTGTTCGTAGTCTGAGTCGTCCCTCCCACCCATCCCATCCTCACGGGGCGTAGCGAGAGCGATTAGCTAACCACTAGTCCTGCCATAGCCCTATCCTTCTACTCCTACTCTCTAAAAAAAGAAAGGTTGAGCAACTGAGTAAGAAGCAGTTCTCGTAGTAAAATTTTGTTAAAATACCTCCATTAGGAGACCATATGCTCCACATTGGGAGAGGACATGGATTTTTTTTATATATGCTCAACAATTTAAGCGAATAAATAATTTTCATTTTAATTTTGATCATGTCAAGTAACACAGAAAACACTAATTTCTATAACAGATTTGGTATATTTGTGTGTGAAAAATAGTTTGAATTATGCCACGCATTTGTTGGTTTGGCCTGCTCAGCCTAAGGATTTAGGGAGCATTGAAAAACACACTTAGATATATTAATGGTTTTGTATCCATAGACATGTTAAATGTGATGTTTCAATACGTTCTCATCCAACCTATCCAGTTATTAATGTTGAGTATATTGTTAAACATTTAAATTTGTATGCTGTCAAAATGTTTTTTGCTCAAATAAGTTGTGACACACCCTGGTTTTTTTTGTTAAGTTAAGTTTTATTAGCGTCCATAACTGAAAACGCACAGTGTTAATGGCAATGATTCGGATCTGTCAATGTCAAAATAGCTGGAAAAAACGGGTAGCGACGGTGCGGGAGTCCGATTTCTGATTTTTACCAGAGTCGTTTGCCAGCCTTCGAGCCGGGTGAGCCGCCGGCCTCCGTGGCCGGCACCGTTGATGTTGTGGACTGTTTATGTTTGTTTTTAAATTGGACTTAATTTAAAATCGTTTGTCGTGTCACTTATAACTTAAAAAGCATTATAACTTAAAAGTAAATTCATGTGTTAAGTAAATGTAAATGTATACTCAATTTTATGTGTTAGAAATATTAATTTTTGTGTATGTTAAACCACTGCATCTTCGATTAAAATAAATAAGTGTTAAACCGGATTTGAAATGGTTTTTGTTTGAGATCCCAGACCTTCCAGGATGTCAATAACCGACCATTCGCCTCTCTTCGATTCGGGTCTTCTCAGGTGTTTAAAGAGATGTTGTATCATTCAAATGCATAATATATCTATATTTTTCATGCATATCAAATTCGATTTTCTCAAAACAAGTAAACCATCGACATTTCGTATCGTTGCATTGATATATTCGTTCGGCACTATTATTTGAGAATTTCCACTAGCAATGCCAATGTGTGCCCTTGCTTTTTATATAACAGTAACTCCAATACCTGATTTGATATCCATTGAACCACGGTGACCATTGATCTATCGACCCATTTCTGCAATATTGCATAAATCGATTCTTCGCTTCTAATCCATGCAATTATTTCGCAAAGAATTATTAATAAACGATTTTCCCGAAGGTCGGCACACGCGAAGAAATCGTTTTTATCACGATCACAAAATGCAGCAGATTTCTCAGCTCAGTTGTGATGTCCACAAGTCGATTATGAAATAAATAACTCGCCACTTGCAACATCGACAATCTATTGTTTTTATGTCTACAAGTTTTATTTTTTATTATGATTAAACAAACCGTTTACCTATCATTTTTTTTTTGGGTAGAGCATGATTCTAAAATTATCACGTACAGGTATTCAATAGAATACTTGTTAAATTGTACGAATATCTACATTTTGTAATGGCTAGGGATTTCAAATATTCGTCACTATAAACAATTCGAATATTGAATAGTAAAACTGAAACTGTTCGAATATATTCGGATTTTTGATTAGTTTCTGAAGAATGAAAATACTATTGAAAATTCTATTTGAATAACTAATAACATAACATTATATTACAATATTTAAAATTTGCTGTTGCGTCAGATTACAACTATGGATTTCTTCAATTACTGAAATTACGGAATGTTTAATGGGTTTTTTTAGCTCCGTCAAACTCTAGTATTATGATAAGATATTGAAAGCGCCCAAATTGGGTGAAAGCGAAAATGAAGGCAAAAAATTACCTGGGGTATTCGTTTTTGTTCTCTAAATCTGGAGAAATTCTGATGTGATCTTTCGTCAATTTTATTCCATTGCAAATACTATTCGAATAGTTTCACAAATATTAGAAAATCGAATAGTTAAAAATAGTTAAAAATCGAATAGTTATCGATTAATCGAGTTGGAATCCCTAGTAATAGTCCACGGGAGTGGAAAACGCTCTGGGCATCCGTTCTGCTATTCTAAAATTATGTTGCAAGGTTATACATATTCCTCACATCTTAGAATTTATGAAATTGTCCGCACTAGGATTCAAGCCCATGAACACCGTAAGCGAAACCGACCACTTCGACCACGCTGCTAACGGCGCGGCATTAATCGTAAATTTCAGAAATAAATAAAAGAGCATTTTTCACTTACCAATTAATCACAGGTCAACCAATTGATTTGTCGGGTCCGTGGTGCAGTGGTCAACGTCATTGGCTTCGGTTGCGGTCCTCACCAGGTCGAATCCTAGGGCTGGAAAGTTTCATAAATATATTTTTCAATTGATTTATAGGTTTCTGTTCGTAGGAATGGATGTTTTTGATGTCTGAAATTCACTTGTCCTGTCCTGTCCTGACCCTTTACTCTTATCTCTACTATCTTTAAAAAACAAGCAGTTCTCGATCTTTAAAAAAATCATTTCTAAAAGAAGTTGAAAAGCAGCAATCGCCTTCGGCAATCGCCACTCTGTTAATATGGTGTTTACAAAATAAGGATTAGGGCGATTTCCGAAATTTTAACTCAGGTATCGGTGTGGCTCTCAGACGTATAATGTATTGCCTCGTAAATGATATTTGTCGCATTTGTATCTTCTATATAAGCGTTAGACACTGTTTACTGTCTCTCAGTTCGAGTCCATTCGTGTGCTCGAATGTCTGAAGATGCCGAAAGGCGAAACCCGGGTCGTTAGTGACAAAATACATGGAAGTGTACAAAATCTCAATAATCCAAATTTAAATATTACTTTACTTTTCAGGTGACAATTATTGTCAATTCTTGGCGGAAAAGGCATTATATTGTAAAAATAAAACACAATTTATTTTTTGTTACTTCCGCATGCCAGTTACATGAACGTGTTCAGTTATCAGAACTGATAAAATATAAATGTTAACATGGCTATTTATAAATGTTTTGAAATTGAGTGTCAATAATTACAAGGTATCTTAGTACCTTCATTACGAGGCCATATACTCCAAATTGGCAGCGGACATGGTTTAAAAAAACACTATCAACATTGTGACACTGTCTGTTTTATATAATATAAAGTTATATAAAAGAAACTCTTCCGTTGTAATTTCTGACTAATATCATTTAATGTATGAATGAAATAAAAATCAGTGTACAGACAAATTAATAGTTATTTTGTGGTTTTCGGTTAGTATTAATTGATTTCTAAGGAAATAGCTATTGAGTAATAATTATCCATTATTTTTCGTCATTTCACAAAAGTAAATACATAATACAAGATAAAATTATAAAATAAAGATATTTAAAATGAACAAGGGCATGCAAAATTGCGGGGTTGATTGAAGCTCTAATCCAGTGGTTCCTACGGACCCCCAGGCGATCCTGTGACCACTGAGGGGGTCTGTGGCAAATTAAAAATAATTTGCCACAGACCCCCTCAGCCCGTAAACAACGTCGGGGGGTCCGCGAAAGGTTGAATATAAAAAAATATGTGTGGTACATTTTCATTATTCTGGAATTTGACATAAATGGCAGTAAATAAAATGGTAGCGATTTATTGGGCGTTAGACCGTTTGGCAAGCAGACCCACAGACTCAGATGAAGCCATACTAAGCAGGAACAATTTATTGAATTATCTATAAATGAGGAGATGAAACCAATGTTTGAACAAGGATACCACAAATTCTGGTTATAAAAACAGATATTTTTATTAATTTCATATATTGCATTATCTGTCACTGTACAGAAGCTGTTGATTGGTTTCCTATTTAGTAGAACGTGGATTTACCATTCAAAACATCAAAATTAAATTGTAGTTATGTAGAGTTATTTTATTGGAAGGTTCACGATCAGGTATTTGCTTTAAGAAGGGGTCCATGGGCACAATAAGTTTAGGAAACACTGGTCTGATTAGATATATTAGCATTTCTGGAGTTAAAATTCTATTGAAATATTATTTATAAAAAACCTTCAGTAAGATAAAAATATTCACATAAAACGGTGAAGAAAATGTATTAAAAGTTGTCAATTTTTTAAGCGATAGTTTTAAATTTATTAAATAATCTGTATAACATACGTCAGTGAAAAAATGTGTAATATTTAATTTGTAAGCATTTTAATCTGATGAAAAGAAAATTTATAATAATAATGAAAAAATGGCGACGGTGACTTTTTATCCAGCTCACCTTTACACAATGATCCCAGCCCAGCCGCCGAATTAGAACCGCTGTTTGCACTTGCTTATGAAGATGCTTCTCAAAGACGAAAAACACATTTCATCTCGATCTCCGCGCAGAGGGGAGCTTGTGTTTGTGGTCGCCAAATGGTTAGGTGTATAAAAATGCAAGTGAAAAAAAACATGTCCACCTTTTTGCGGATTCTTTTTGAATAAAAAAACCGCGGTTTGATTATTGTTTTCAAGGTCTAGTGATTGAACCAACGAGCCGATAGAAATGATTTTATCAGATCATGATTGTGTCAAGCAGAATTCGATTAAAACTATTACAGTTTATAAAGAAAAAAAAAGCAATCAAAAATTGTCACTATTATCGGAGATCAAATTGTTTGTTTATTTTTAATTGTTTCAATATTGAAGTAGGTTATTTAAAATTGGCTATTATTGGAACTAGTATTTATTATAAAAGTAAACTACTGTATTATTTCTGTGGCGTTTAAGCTGATATGATAGTTTTACCGGATCTTTACAGGAGAAGAAAAATACGAACTATGGTAAGTTATCAAATTGAATAGATAATACACTTATTCAATGGCTCTTCTTCGTGGATAATTACTAGCATACAGAATTTTGCCAGCACGTGCTTAAAAATATTTTATTGCAAGAATAAACCAGGTATGTCAAAAACGGACATATCGGCTCGTACCATAACGCCAAAGATTTATAGGAACATATATGTGCGTTTTGAATTTTCTACTTGTAATAGTGATCAGTTCATCTGGATCTGACAATAATTGTTAACTGTGCGGTGGTTGATAATGTTTTTTTTTTTACGAAATTACCCATAACATGTTTTAACAGTAATGATATTTATAAAAACAAAAACAACCTATTCTAGTGGTGTCTATGCAAAAATACTAGCATTTAAATGTAGGTGTTAATTAGTTAAAAGTTTAAAATATTACGGCGGACCGTACCTGATGTAACACACACAAAATAAAGCCGATAATAATGTTGATAGCTCAACGTTGACCTAGATATGAGAGCCAGAATGACATGTGTAAATTCACCTCACTACTGTACACAGTTTGGGAGGAGTTATTGTGACGGATAGATTTATACATGTATTTTCTGCTATAAAGTAGAGATAAGACCTTTCCGTATTAGTGTCAATCTGCTTTAATGACTGTGTAGAATTCATTAAACCTGAAGTAAATTTATGACGCGTAGTTTTACGTTTTAATTTACCCATTTCGATATGTTTACAGGAAGTGGTGTGTGAAATACTAATAGTAAAAAAGTTAATCGGTCAACGCCGAACTACCTCCGCGCTGCTCGTTGTGAAAAAATGCATAGTTGAGAAATGACACGACTTGGCGTGGGCCGCTGTGCCGACTCGAATGCGGAAAAAGTAACTTACTTTGAAATAAACTCGCTATTAAATAATAACAAGAACAAAAGTTAACAGAATAATATTAATGCTTAGTATCACAAGATAGAAAAGACAGGTTCGGTTAGAAAATATGACTTGCAGTATTGCAATTTAAACGTGACTGCATCGATTCACTTGCCGCAACAATTCATATCGCATGATTTTATTGGTGAATAAAAATATAATGTATTTATTTTATCGCATTTATATTATAATGTGAACTCCGATAATGACTAAGTTTCTTGATACACAGGTGCATACAACAGTGAGCGTTGTATCTTATGTATGCTATATTATTTAGCCTTGGATTGTATATCTTTATTAATTTCATTCATGCTTTTTATTGCGAATGATTCTAGAATTAGAAGTAACAGAAAAAACCGTCTGAGAAAAAAGGCAGACTGTAATGCAAAAAAAAACAAATAATTTTATTGAATCTTAAAGTCTTAGTTTTGTGATATTTTGGCAAAAGTTGAAGTTTTATGTGCATTCTTTTCCAACTGTAAGAAAAGTTTAAGCCCTTTCGCGTTTGACTATGAAAAAGATTTTAACCAGTTGAAAGAAATAGCCATCAGCAATGATATAACCGGTTATAAAACCGATTTAGTTAATAATATATTAAAACGAAAGCAATTAAATAAATTAATGCTAGATTATCTCTACAATGACCGAACACATGATTGAACTTGTAGTTGGCGTAGAAATATTTATTTTCGAGACACATCATTAAAAATGTCAAAGCTGTTACCGGATGACTTGAAGGTAACTTTTTATACAGTTAAAAATTTAGCTAAAATCTTATTGAACAATAAAGATCGAATAGAATCATTGTCCCTTCGGTTTTCACCTCCAAGTACCAGTAATTGGTTTGTTAATAGTCTATCAGTGTTTATGTCTTACCCTTTCCTACGTTCAGTAGAATGGAATAAAACCCACCCCACCCTTTATTTTTAAATGAAAGAATTAGATTTGAATATTTCATATTGGAATTCCATCAAACACCCTCAGTCGACGTCCTAAATTATGTGTAAAAACTAGCATCATTGTTTACCTTAGTGATGAATATCCTTTCGATATGGTTAGTCTGAAGATACTTCCTAAAGAGTTAGTGATAAACCAAGTAGAAAAACTAAGTTCTCAATTTTAATTTTATGGCCTCCTAATGAAGGTATCTCAACAGGAGTTTGCTACGAGAACTGTTAGTTACTGTTTTTCTAAGAGAGTGGGGATAAAAGGATAGGACTAAGACAGGGCTAGTGATTAGCTGATCGCTCTCGCTAAGCCCTGTGAAGATCAGATGGGTGAGAGGGAGTTTTAGACATCACAAACACTCAGACTACAGAAATCCATAAATCGATTGAAAGATCAATTTATGAAAACCGTCCGCACCGAGAACCCGATTGAACCCGAGACATCCGTAACCGTAGTCAACGACGTTACCAACTGCGTCACGGACGCCGACAAAATGATTTTATACATATTAAATATTAAGACAAGTAAGATTTGTCAGTGGTGATAGTAAATATAATTTACGCTGACCCAGATTAATTTGCGAGATCAATTTAAAATATATAGAGAATGTTAAAATGTTTGGCCGAAATGAATCATAGTACTGAAAAGAGAACTAGAGTTGTACTTATTTCGTCAGTATCTAAGTCAATTTGTGGTTAGTAAATTGCATCATTCGTCAGTATTATATCTCTACTATATAGCAGTATACGTTTATAAAGCTGTCAGTCTGTCTGTCTGTCACAAGAACCCCTCCGATACAGTGTAAAATAGCGACGTCAAATTTGCACATGTTGCACAGGCTGCCATTTCTTGGTCAACTGTGCTATTTTCAACTTTTAATATTACTGTTATTTCATGAACTATATTTCGTGAATTTTCCATGAGGTACGTCTCACAGTGATATTTTAAACATGATGGACTATGTTTTGTGGGTGATACTTGGGGTACGATCCACTCCAAGTAAGATGATATTTTCAACTTTCAATATTAGCTTAAACTTAAAGCGTCTATAATAAGGTCAGCATCTATATTTTAGCCCATCAGTCTATCCCTGGCGTGGCTGGGTTATATGTTTTTATACGATTTCCGCTCAATGTAGAGCATATGCACTCCAAATGGAGGTATCTCAACACAAGTTTTTCTGCGTGAACTGCTTTTTACCTCTCTTTTTCGAAGAGTGTAGGAATAGAAAGACAGGGCTAATGCGGGACTATTGCTTTGCTAATCGCTCTCGACGTACTCCGTTTTTTAGAATCAGATGGGAAGGAATTCTAGATATCACATCGATTCACCCCTTCGAAAAGAAATACAAAAATCGATTGTAACATCTGTTTACATAACTGTCCGTACTATGACTCGAACCTGTCAGTCCCGTAACCAAATCCAACGACGTTGACCACTGCACCATGGACTCGACATTTACTTTTATATTTTTTTGGTGTAAATAATTGTTTTTGATAGCCTTAGTTAAAAATAATTTAGGTGAAGTTACGTTGAGTTTTCAGTCAAATAGTCCAATATAGATCGCTTAAACGATTGAACAATCAGTTTATGAAATTGTCCGTACCGTGATTCGGTTGAGTACTGCGACCGAAGCCAACGACGCTCACCACTTGACGACGGACCTTTACCTTCTAATAGTTATCATAATAAGATGATTGACCAAAATAAATCACCAGTTGTTAGCACAGAACCCTAAATACCGCCGGCATAAAAATGTTGTGAAGAATTTCTTAAAAAGTAATAATATAAATTTTAAATTGAAACAAAGCTGGCGTTGCGATAAAAGAAGTTAGTACAAAAATTCCTCTTATTTTGCACGCACCCAGCTGCAACAGCGTGACCAATTATTATTGTATTTTTACCCGTTGACTTCACTGCGTTAAAACTTGTTGGGTAACCAATAAATGCATTTCATCGGAAGACTTCAGCATAGCCGACTGATACCATACATATTTTATTATGTGAAGTTTTCCCTAATGGTTTCGTCATATTGTCATATCCAATGCGGCCTGTGAAAACGTTTTACGACAATTTACTGCCGGCCATGTGTGGTCGTTTATAAAACATCAAAACAAGGTACAATAGCCGCAACATTTCCGTATTGCACATACTTGCCAGCAGCATAATTGACGGATATTTTGAATATCGAATGCAATCGACATTACGTCAATATTGTCTAAATAAATCAATTCCTTCTCGCACTACTCGATATGTGCGTCTCTGTTTTAGGTCTGTCAAATTATGTAGATCTGTCAACAGACGTCAGAGATATTATCAATGTTACGTTTTGTTGTTATTGTCATATTTTATTATATTTTTAATCACTTTACGATGAATTTATACAATATAGACGTAAAACTCCAGTTACCCAAATGGGTAGTTTATTGTAACAAGTTAAAGTTAGTAGTTAGAGCAAAATGTTCAATTGTATTGTAAATCTGTAAATATAAATGTCGGCGTGCGTGGCGCAGTTGGGAGCGTCGCTGGCTACGGTTGCGGATGTCTCGGGTTCAATTCCCGGTGAGGACTTTCAATCGATTTATGGATTTCTGTTCGTAGTCTGAGTCCTCCCTCCCACCCATCCAATCCTCACTAGTCCTGTCCTAGCCCTATTCTTCTATCCCTACTCTCTTGGAAAAAAGAGAGATTGAGCAACTGAGCAACAAGCAGTTCTCACAGAAGTTCTGTTAAGATACTTCCATTAGAAGACCATATGCTCTACATTGGGAACGGACATGGAAAAAAAACTGTTCAAAAAAATATTTTATACAACATAAAACATAAGTCACTTTTAAGGTGTGAACTGTCAATTCTTGGTGGAAAGACATTATATTTTAAAAAATAAAACACAATTCATTTGTACTACTTCCATAAATGTATAATGATCAGGACCGGTTTCGCTCAACACGAGCATTATCATCAGTTGATAATGCTCGTGATGAGCGAAACCGGTCCTGATCATTATAAATATGTGGAAGTAGTACAAATGAATTGTCTTTTATTTTTTAAAATAAAACATAAGATTGGCGCTTAGCAGTTTTATTATGTCGGTATAATTTCATTTTATTATAATTGCAACCTCCTAAAAGTCGTGTATAAGTATCATAATTCATCATAAAATTGAAGTAAATTGAAGTGAATTTTGAATATTTTAGATCCGAATTGCGGGAAATAAAAGCGTACGTGCCGGTATTAAATATACTCTAAATGAAATGAGACTGCAGAAATCGCACTCAAATAGCGAGAATACGTGAATTCTGTTCACCTTAAATCAAAGTTTCATAAAATGCGGAAAAAGTTACAGCTGTCAAATATCCGATGAATGTCGGCCTTTTAACTCACTTCACGTTTATCAGTTGCCAGATACAAATTGCTCTGAAATTATCGTTGGAAACTTTGCCGCATCAAAGTTGCTGAAATCTTTCCGGCCATGTGCAATTTTTGATGTCGGTGTAGAATTGCCATAATAGACGAAAACAGTAATATGGGAAATGCTTGGCTTAAACTGATTTGGTGACTGTCTAATTAAGCATTTTTTTGAGGTATTAACTGTCGTTTATTGGTGGAAGGGATCATATTTTAAAAATATCACTCACCCCATTGATATTGTCGGTTATGATTATTATTATAACAATATGGAAGTAGTGCAATACAAATTGTGTTTTGTTTTGTAAAATAAAGAAACTTTGTTAG
The DNA here is from genome assembly GCA_022494535.1 of Himalopsyche phryganea. NCBI lineage: Eukaryota > Metazoa > Arthropoda > Insecta > Trichoptera > Rhyacophilidae > Himalopsyche > Himalopsyche phryganea. The sequence goes on along the minus strand of JAGVSL010000142.1, from coordinate 418,258 downwards.
TAAACTCAATAACTTGTCAGTGATAAGTATACCAATCTCTAATATATAGCAGAAAATACATGTATTAGTCTGTCTGTCTGTCACAAGAACAACTCCCAAGCGGAGTACAGCGACGAAGCGATATTTGAACATGTCATTCTGATTGCCATTTCTAGGCCAACTGTGCTATTTCCAACTTTCAAAATTTAACGATATCAATAATTGACTGACTTAATTTTTTGGGTGACACATCAGGTACAACCTACGCTGATATTTTTATCTTTCAACTGTCAGCTTTCAACATTAACTAGCACGAAAATAACACCATAATAGGGCAGACGTAAATGTTTGTATTTTTGGTTCTGCGTTTGGAAGTTAAATACAACCATCTAAGAACATATCGATACCTCAGTTCCAAAGTGCAATTACTCAAAAAGCATAGTTCTGAGTTAATTAGGAAACAAGGTTTTGGGCAGGCTTAATCTTCTACAGCACATATAATTTTTATAGATTTTAATGAAATTCTAAGATTATCTAAAAAACATATTTCAATTTAGAATATTATTAGTGTAATATTATTTTTTCGTAATATAAATAAAAGAAGTTTTATTAGGATTTTTGCAGTTGTTACAGTTTTTACCATCTTACATATAATAGCCCAGACCGCTCTGTATACGCTATTTATTATTATCACATATCACATGTAGTTATGAAATTTTCTCATGAGCTAAGCGTCCGCGGTTCACGATGTATAATAAAATAAAATTTTATGCAATGAGCACACAGTTCCGACACACTCGCTACTTTAAACATTTAATATTTCAATTTCAATACCGTCATCTATGACGGGTACAGTTAGTCTTACTAGTAAGTAATAAAAACCACTGTCATTCTAAAATAGCCACAGATTACCACTACTTATTAAATCATTGTCGGCGTCCGTGGCGCAGTTGGTAGCGTCGCTGGCTACGGTTACGGATGTCTCAGGTTCGATTCCCGGTGCGGACGGTTTTCATAGATTGATCTTTCAATCGATTTATGGATTTCTGTTCGTAGTCTGAGTCCTCCCTCCCTCCCACCCATCCCATCCTCATGGGGCGTAGCGAGAACGATTAGCTAACCACTAGTTCTCTCATAGCCCTATCCTTCTATCCCTACTCTCTTCGAAAAAGAAAAAGTGAGGTTGAGCAACTGAGTGACAAGCAGTTCTCGTAGAAAAAAATCTGTCAAGACACCTCCATTAGGAGACCATATGCTCCACATTGGGAGCGGACATGGAAAAAAAATCATGGAATATCGGCATTCTAAGCATTTCCTTCCTAACTCAAAACTGATTTTTTTTTACTTGTTACACTTTGGAATTTAGATATCGATATTATTATATCAGCCAGTTGCAGTAAAGCGTTATTACCAGAATGTTTTGTTAATTCATAACTTTATTGGGGATTATTGTGAAATTGAAGACGAACATGATGTTCGCATACATAGTTAGTGTTAAAGAGTAAACTCGCTTGATGTAAACAGGGATGAATGATGAATGTATACCTATTATGAATTTAATAACGTTAGTTACAAATGTTTTAATGGACAGGCATCAATACAAAATAAAAACTTTTCTAATAATCTATTTAAAGACGTTCCTGCTATGTATATTCAATTTAAATTCGCTTAATTTTACTACCTTGCAAATAAATTTTTACAACCGAGCAAAATTACAAATACTAAATTTTTGATACATACTTATATTAAATTCCTAATTGGATTTATTTTTAAATTAATTGGTTACAGTATACAATAAATTTGTTTTCGAATTGAGTTCAAACAGTACCAATGTGAAACAAGCCAAAGAAAAAAAATCGATTGATTCGGCTATAACATTGTGGAAATTCATTTTTAATATAAAATTAAAACTGATGACTCCATTATTCCACTGTTGTTTTAATATTTGCTAAACGTGTTTCGACTCTTTAAGAAGTATCTTTTTTGCAAATACATGTTGGCATTTATTTGATAGAACTATTTTTGTATTGGTTAACCGTACTGAAATAGTAGATGACGGTATTGAAATTGAAATACTGAATGTCTAAAGTAGATAGCACGTCGGAACTTTGTGTTCATTGTTTATATCGAGAACGCTTACGTAATGAGAAAATTTCATACCGATATGTGATAATAATAAAGCGTCTACAGAGTGGTCTGGGCTATTATATATAAAATACCACGGTAAAAATAGCGTAGTAGTTCAATTCAATAAGAATTACAAAATATGATTTAAATATATCTAAATATGAAGGCTCTAGTGTCATAACTTTTTCATTCGAATAAAACTGTGGAGCGGACGCTTACACTATGATATTTAGACAAACACTGGTATCTATGACAGTACAATGCTGCACTCTCATTGGCTGGAATGGAGATTATTAGCTTAGAAAATTATAGCGCATGAGAGTTTTGATAATGAATAACATTTTCACATTCTTTTTAGGTGGGTATTTGTAAGTCTCGAAAGATATTTTATAATTTAAATGGTAGGTGTGCACACGTGCAACAATGCTGAATTCATAATTAATTTTTTGCATATGCTGCAAATTATGAGTTATGATACCCCTCATATCTTAGCTATTTCGGCGTCACGCCATTATTTATATTTTTTCTAGTTCTTGTACTTAATACTCATCAATAGATGTCACTACAAAAGAACCTTGAGCGTTGTATCTCTTTTAGATTTCTAAAATAATTGATTACAAGATTTGCAATAAACTTTCAACAGCATTCAAGAATGGTGCGTAAAATTATTTGCGTTTATATTAAATTTAATATAAACGGCAATATTTTGCGGACCTGATTATTATCATAGCGTAACGTTTTGCATTTCGCAGCCATTTTGATAACATTGTAACTAAAGCTATTTCCATGCTAAGATTCGTCCAGATTGCAACGCTTATCTTCTGCATATGTATATTTTTTAAATTAACATATAGATCAGTGTTTTCAAGTGCGGCCACCAACGGTTCTATAGTAATAAATATTAATTTAAAAAAAATGAGTAATATAAAATAATTTAAGACATCGGCTGAGGGTGCTTGATGGAATTTCAATATCAAATTTGGATTATTGAGATTTTGTACACTTCCATGTATTTTGTCACTAACGACCCGGGTTTCGCCTTTCGACATCTTCAGGCATTCGAGCACACGAATGGACTCGAATTTTTAATAAAAAAGGAATCCCTTTTTTGATAAAAATTAATCGGGATCAGTACGGTAACCACATCGGATTAATTTGTGCTGCAGTGCATTAAGTAATTCGGTCTGTTGTACGATAACCAACGCTGTTTATCTTGCAATAGTGTAATTAGCATTGACGAGAGATTTTCTAAATATATAAAGTGTAACAGTGATTATCTTCTGATTTTTTTTATGAATATGGAAGCATTTGCATATTATGATATTTTTCTGATTTTTAAGGAAATTCGATACAATCCACGAGTTAAAATGGATATAAGAAATTATCTACAAACAAACATTCAGCAGGATGAAACAGTAAAAATCTAATAACTCATAGATACTTAGACATATTTTAAAAACAAACCTGCAGGGCTATGTAATGTTAAACATAACATTTGTAAACGACAGCATTGTGAAAATATAGTACAAATTTTTAAATAAACTATAATAATATATAGACATTTTCTGCCTCCGGCGCAAACTTGTTCAACAATGGTTTGTGGTTAAAAAAATTGAAGTAGGTAACTAGCTTTGGATTATTTCTACAGGGATTATTTCTTATTCTGTTGACGGTATAGGTATCAATGTGTGCTTAGACATATCCCACGAAAACCTGTCTTGTAGATCTTGCAAAACTTTGGCTCGGAGTACAATCGGTGTCACCGTAATATCGTCTCCAGAAGGGGGAATATTAAAGAACTAAAATTCGATTGAGATTTTAAGTCGATTAAATCAAAACCTATTTTACCTTAACACAAATTAGATGACTTTTTTGGAAAGTTTTGAGTCTTGACTATAATTAAAACTAGGATTCCGTTATAATGCGTATCGATTGATGACTCAAATACGACTGTTTTTGATAGACTGGTCTATCACGTGAATACACGGCTCCGGGCTCAATGTGTTAAAACAGAAATTCACCAAAAACTGGCTTAATATGTTCTGTCAGTATACTCTCGATATTATGTATATTATTCAGTTTAAAATACGCAGTAGTGAAATATAACAAACTGTTAAATAAATAAGTTTACGCGTTACAAGGTCTACACTACACAAGCTCAGATTTTAATTTATTTTATATGTTCAACAGTAAAAATTTGGATGAACTTGACTTTTATTATGTACACCACTGGCAACCTGGGGCGTGCGGGCAATAAGGCTTCTGCCATATTTCGGAAACGCGTGGCGTTTGAAAATTATACGAATACTGAAACATTGTGAGAAATATTTAATAGAAAGCTATGTTTCGGTATATTATAGATCAAGGTAATGTATATTTTCTTTTTATTATCAGTCAGGCTATACCGCTGGACTGCTTTAGTATAACGACCGATGAGTGCGTTGATAAATCATGACTCATGGTATTTTATGTATGAACTCCCGCGTTTCGATTGAAAATTGTGTTTTAGCTGAAGACAGAGTGTCTAATTTAAAATATTAACTGAAATATTCAATATCAAATTTAACATCTATTTCGTTACTAAAATCTCGGGTTTCGTCTTTAGGCATCTTCAGACGTCCGAGTTCCCGGATGAGCTCAAACTGATTGTTAATAGTATATATCGTTTATATTTGTAAAATACATTATTTATTATTCACCCTAACAAAACCCATCAATTAAAAATCGGTAGTAAAATATTATATTTTTCCCCAATTACATGTTAATGATAATTGGTTCTTATGATCACCTGCGATTGAAAAGTCCTATGGGATTTTTTATTGTTTATGCGAATATTTTCTCAATTAAGTCATTATTACCAATTCAGTATTAAAATTAATTCAGATATCAATATAGTTCCTAGACTTAGTGATAGTATTTTTTTTTATTAATTTGTCTTATACATAAACTATAACTATTTAGTCACTTCAAGTTTATTCGTGTATTCGAATGCTTGAAGGTAAAACCCGGGTCGTTAGTGACGAAATACATTGAAATGTACAAAATTTTACAATTTAAAAGATAAAGTGCTATTTTGCATTAACAAGCTTATCAGCGTGCATGCCTTAGTAAAAAGGTTACCGACTACTTATTAACATTTTAAAATAACTCAAACGCAATTGGTGCAATTGAGGTTTATTAATTCAAAACAACAATTCAAGTTACCTCTGTTTATATTTAGAGTAAATAAATTTTTTTACATATATATATTTATGTATATATAATATAACAGAATAAATAAAGTCCTTGAAAATGCCTCAATTTCCGTGTTTTTTAAATATAAGGATGAATAAATAATTTCAAGAAAAACACATTACAATCTAATTGCTAATTGCGTAGTTTTGTATTGTGATACGATAAATTATGGTAAATTAAATATTTTAATTGGTCAATATTATTTCGAATACAACTTACGACGGGATAAATCAAACAAAATGATATATGAGATGAGAGTTACGCTTACTAAAAATACAAATAAATTTTGATGCTTCAAAAGTCTAGGGCTTCACCCAAAAAGATTGGACGTATCAAATATTATACCTCATTTTTTCTTAAAACCATCTACCAATGTAGAGCGTATGGCCTTCTAGTGGAGGAGACCTCAACAGACATTTTTCTACAACTGTTTGTTACTCAGTAGCTCAAACTCTCCTTTTCAAAGAGAATATTGGTAGACACAAAGTTTCACTCCATTTTTCGCGTAGGATGGGTTGGAGAGAATTTTTCGATCACATCTACCATGCCTACTGGAGGTCTGAAATTTCATAAAATTACCAGATCCGGAGCACGTCATCTTCAGGCCCAGTCCAGCCCAAGCCCGAGTATCAATATCAAACTTGTTACCCGAACTCGAACCGAAGCCCAGATTAATTTTTCTTAGCCCGATTATTTTTAATATAGTAATTCATTTATAGTTTTCAAAGAATATATCTTATTGTTTCCATATTAACAACGATATTCATAGTACGAAATATTTTTTTTACATTTGAATTCCTTACCCGGGCCCGGCCCGAGCCCGAATCTGAACGGTCTTTACCCACCCGATCCCAGGTCCGTGCAGACTTCTAATGCATACGAACAGACATCCATAAATCGGTTGAAAAAATAGTTTATGAAACTCTCCGTACTGGGATTTGAGCCCGTGAGACCCACAACCGTAGCCAACGATGTTGACCACTGCACTACGGATCCGAGAAAAGTTTAGTTTACTGTTTTCAAATTATTCTTTTTATGATTATTGAATACATAGGTCACCCATTTCATTACTCAGCAATCTCCAAATAACTCAAATTGAGATAATGGGAAAAGCAATATTGAAATGGTCACCATAAATCAAATATTGTTGATTTATACTCGAGTTTTATACAATTCATAAACAATTGTTTAACAATTAGGTACTTTCCGAGTGTAGCCAGTAGAAGGATATTTGAAAATATCGTTTAACCAACCTAGAATTATTAAAATTTTGTTTAACAGAAGATTATTCGCTTTATCATTTTTGAGTGATCAATTTATAAAACTGTCCGTACTAGTATTTGAAACCGAAGCCATCGACCACTGCACCACAAACCCATCAAAAGATATCAAATATTCATTCATTTTAACACTGTTTTCTGTTGTAATTAGTTATTTAATATAAAACTTGAAGGATAAAACGTTTATTAGTGATTTCAAATGAAAGGGATTGCATATTTAAATTTTCTGTTTAATGCTAGTCATGATATTCAAAATATTACCAATTCATTGACCACCGAATACGAAATTTTCTGTTCATTACCATGAAAGATTTCAAATTAATTTGAATTTTATATCAAATCGTTTTAACCTTAAATTATACCGTAATATTAATACGCTAAATCAATATTGCCAAATTATCTACCACCTTCTCCCAAACTTAAATTACCTTAACGGTACTGTCAAATCAGTCAATCGATCTTGAAATAAAATAATATTTTTAACAATCTTAGTGTAGTGTATCAACTCATAGAAATAAGGTGGTGTTTTGGTTGCTCATGGTCGTATGAATTTCGTCTTGTGCCTTAAGAGCCGCTGGATCGTCTGTTCAATTAGAGATTGTTTGACCTGACAGGTATTTGAAAATTAATGAAATTATTCGTATTTATATTCAATTTAAAATGTTAACAAACCAAACAGAGTTAAACATAAATAAATATTAAAACTTTAAAGATACTAGAGCATTCTTTTTTCTGTATGTTTTTAGTAAATAATATTATTTTCTAAGTTTTTAAGTCTACTTCCAATGTAAAGTATAAAGCTTGCCAATGAAGGTATTTCAACAGAAGTTTTTCTATGAGAAGTAACAACTCACTTTTAAGGTGTTAACTGTCAATTCTTGTTGGAAAGACATTACATTTTAAAAAATAAAACACAATTCGTTTGTACTACTAACACATTTTATAATGATCAGAACCGGTTTCGCACATCACGAGCATTATCAACTGATAAAAATACAAACATAACAGGCCTATTTATATCAAATTTAGTGTAAAAATGAAGGTTTATAAAACTGATGGTTTATGAACTAAGACAAGAAAAACTGATTAGCAAACAAATTATACATAAATCAAATAAAATAGTGTACAATTAAAATGTTATGGACGTCTTACAAATCAATAAATACTAATCTGAAGTCACAAATATAGCTACATTAAAAGTAAATTAGCTGACCAAAAATGTTTAATGATATAACTGATGCATTAAGCAAATAGTGGATTGGGAAAATTATAAGAAAAAATTAGTGAACCATTTAAAAACAAGCAAATATTAAGTATGTAATTATTATTAACAATAAACAGCCATCTTAAGTGGAGAACGCAGAGCAGCTATGAGTATCCACCAACTTTTTAGGAGATCTAGGACAGGATTTGTGATGTCTAAAATTCCCTTCTACCCGACCGATGCTAAAAACAGGCCGTAGCGAGAGCGATTTGCTAAATACTTGTCTAATCTCTTCGAAAAGCAGTGCTCGTAAAAAAAATTCTTTTGAGATACCTTCATTAGAAGGTCATATTCTTCACATTAGGAGTGGAAATGGTTACAAAAAACACTCTTTCCTACGGCTGTACTTTACGAAGTAGGAGATAATAGGGGTTTTATTTTAAATTCCAGAGTCTAAAGTTCAACATTTTAAAATATGCATTATAAAAAATAAATAATCTTGAAACACAATTTTGTTTAACTTAAGTGTGTCACCAATTATGACAAAGTCTGGGTCAAATAAATGTTCAGAAAACATCATTCATTTAGCATTAAACGTATATAAAGGTACAATTTTGCAATATAAATAATGTATCCAAATATTGCATTTTGACATACGTTATTATGGTCTCAAACTATAATCATCATTATCATTAGAAATAAAGTATTTACAAAACTACAGAGCCATTAAAAAAATTACCGAAATTGTTATACCGTGTGATTAATAAAATTTTGATATATCACATATGACACAAAAAACATAATATTGACATAAAGTTTTTGTTGCAGAGCGATCCGCAAAATTACAGCGATTTCGGACAGTGGACATTTCAAAAGAATTATAATTATATAAGTGTTAAGTTTTTGTAGTGGTTTTATGCGAAGAAAAAAAGTGTTTTTGAAGTGAATCAGTGTCAGCATCAGCAACTGTTGGCTGAGGAGTCTTCAGCCAGAAGAAGTGATGGCCAACATAAGAGCGTGTCGTGAGTAAATTTATCTAATTTTTTCAATGTCATATTTGTATTGAAATTTCGAGGATATATTGACATAAAAGTCATAAAAAAAGTTATGAGATAATCGTATTTAAATCATTATTTTATTTTCAAAGTACTCTCTCTCTCTCAAGTACAATTGTTTGTTTTTTAAAAAGATTATTTGTACATTATAAAGAACAATCTTTTTGGCATACAAATCATAAGAGCTGAGTTATAGCTATATCATGCTTTTTGTTAGAATAAAAAAATAGCAATTACTTGATACTGTTTTTTGAAAGCCATTATATCCTGCGGCTTCACGCGTTCTACCAGTAGGTAGAGTGTTAGATTGCATACATTTTGAAATTTAAAACAGAAAATTATCAAAAGCTGACTTAATGCGTTCTGTCAGTATAAACACGATATACTGTACTGCGTCACACTAACCGATCTTTCGTTGGCAAGCCAGTTCCCACAGTATTGTCGTCACGGTATGGCAGAACAAATGGACTGTATCACCCAAGAGGCGTCAATCGATTTATGAATTTATGTTCAAGTGCATGGATGTATTTGATGTCTCGAATTCCCCTCGACCCTCCCACCCATCCGACCCTAACAACGAGGCGTAACGAGAGCGACTAGGTGACCACTAGTCCTGGCATAGACCTATCTTTCTATTCATACTTTCTTAAAAAAAAGCAAGGAAAAGAGAGGTTGACCAATTGAGTAAAAAGCAGTTGATATTAGAAGATACCTCCATTATAAAAATAAATAAAAATTATAAACATCATACATATATTGATTGATTGGCTACTTGGTAAAACTCCCGTATAATAGGATAACATAGATATTTCGGATATGATAGTTATATCAATTAACTTATAAAATTTTGTAGAAGTGCATACTTTGACATGTTATCCCATTATCATAAATATAATTCAAAAGCATTTATAAAATATTTAAATTAACTATCACCTTGATGGTGCTAACTGTCGATTCGCGATGAATATTCAAACTTTACTTGCAAAATTTACTTTATTGTATTTATCTCTCAGCTCGATTGATTTAAACTAGTTGAACACGACAATTGGTTTTAAATTAAAATGTTCCAATAGAGGAAGAGCAATTACTTTGTGAATGTAATACAATAAGACGTAATATAGTTGCATTTTTGAAACGAAAGTAGCCAGTTAACAAATAAAATCTCTTTTATTTATTTATTCATTGTTTTACACTATCGACTATTTTTCTCGAATAAACACACCAAATCGGCCAAAATGAATTTATATCCGTCAGAAAAGTTTACAAAACATTAGCTAGGTAGTCGATTTCTCTTTCAATCATTTACTCGAAAAAACTTCGGTTTTTTTACGCAAATTTTTGTTGTGTAAAAGGTGATATATTATTACTTTTTAATATAGTTCTTTAAAAACAAAAATAAAATACTAAGAAGCATACGTTCGTTAAAGAAATCATAATAGTAATTTACGTTGTTATCTTAAATTGCATTTATCCTTACGTATTTATGTATTATTCATAAACTTGCATGATAATCATGTGTTCAAAGTATTCTTTTAATATATTTATTTATAGTTTTTTACCATGTCCGCTCCCAATGTAATGCATATAGACTCATAATGGAAACAGGTATCTCAACAGAAGTCTTTCAATAAAAACGGCATGTTACTCGGTTGCTCATCTTTTGTCTTCGAAGAGGGGACGGATAGGATAACTATGAAGCTAGGATAGGAGTAGTGGTTATCGAATCACTCTCACTACGTCAAGTTTAAGGATTGGATGGGGGGAAGAGAATTCTACCTATTACAGACATCTATATCTGCGAACGAAAATCTATAAAATGATTGAAAAGTTTAGTTTTGAAACTGTCCATACCTGGATTAGAAACCAATGACGTTGAGCACTGCAACACGGACGGTTTATAGTATGCAGAAATTTTCACTGAGTATCAAAGCCGTAAAAATACATTTGATCGTAATATTTAATGTAAAATAGTTTGTGATTATCTGTAGTTTTCCTTCAAGCATAATTAATAAACCAGTGACACTTTGATTCATATTTGATGAAGAATCTTTGATATTGAAATAAATAAAGGCTTAAAATAAGCACAGTTATTACATAAACTAGTTTATTAATTATTGATATACAACTTTTAATAATTTATAATTAAAATTGGTTACTCTGTTATTCCACTTGTTGTATATCTAAGTGTTCTACAACAATAATATCAATTGAAAAGCTATCCATGCAATATAAAAAAAATATTGATTTCTCTGTTATTCCACTGGTTGTGTTACTACTTGCGACTTACTCAGAGTAACTTCAGACTAACTATTTTTTCAAATAAAATTAAAATGTATATGTTTGTTATTCCACTAACTGTGATACGTGTTTTGTTATCGCCTCTGAAGCATCTTCCGGACCATTTTCACAAAATTACCGCCAAATCCATCAAAAACCACTATCAATTAAAATTTTGCACTGATAAAATATTTGAATTTAAGTGAAGCTGAACCCATCGCAAAAATTAAAATATAATTAAGTGGGTTACCTGGAAAAGGTTGCAATCAATAAAATGATCTATATTGATTTTTCAACATAAAATTGTTTCACTGAGCTTACAAACAATTTGAGCTATAAAATGCTAATGGAAGGTTGGACCGACTTGTGCAGCTCTTCCCTTTCTTCATGCATTAAATGACTCTCCCATAAAATGTGTTCAGTATCCTGCTTTACAGCACCACATTTGCATGTTGGCCTATCTACTAGCCTGTCAAGCTCAAAGAGCTTGTCAATGAAACCACCGTGGCCAGTAATGAATTGGCCCGTCCAGTGATTTTGAATCAAGACATTAGTTATCTTCATTCACCAATGTATAGTCGGAAAAAATAAATGGATTTGGCGTCCTCTCGCCTTATTTCAACTTACTGATTCCATTTTGTTTTCTTTAATTTAAATGTTTTTCAATAATTAAGTAGAAAAAATATATCCTTTAATTTCACTTATCAGAGCCAGCCGCTTGTTTGGAATAAAATGTTTCGGATCGAGGTTTCCCAATTAAGCGGAATCGATTGTTTCATTGCAAAATGTCGTCAGTAGGAGAATAGGCAATAAGTATAACATAATGAGGAAAACTTATATTTCGCAAAAGTTTTAATGCTGCAAGCAATAATTATTCTTTTACGAGATAGAGCAAGTTTATAACATATCATAAAACAAAATAATAATGTCATTTACGTATAAAAAGTAACTTACCTTGAGAGCAAAGTCTGAAAATGATTCAAAGATGTTTTAACTCACAATTACTAATAAATTATTCACTACAGCAATTAATTAATTGATGAAAAATAACTTGTAACAATGTAGGGCGTCCAATCACCGACCCTTTTTGTTATCCGGGATTTCGGAATTCAAAATTTTTCAATCCCAGGGTTGGTAACTAAGCGTTATATTATGTTTTATTTATTTAAAATACTTAGTTGAAATAATTTTTTTACAAAATAATTGTTGAAACTATCTTTTTATATCTACGACAGTTACAAAATATAAGAAGAAGGGAGACCAGACCACAATACATAAATCGATTCTTTTACAAAATTTTATATCGGCTCAACTTTTTGTATTATTAATACTACGAAAATCACCCAAAGTGCATGAAAAATAACACAACTGACAATAAATTTTAGTTAAGCATATATATTATATTTAATACTATTAACGTTTTTTATTTGGTGTTTTAATTCAATAAAGTTGTAAACGGTTTTTTGCTCCCCTGAAAACTTAAAATTTTGCCAATATACAATTTTGAAATGGAAACGACGATAAATATATAAATTACGTAAGTATTATAAAAAAAAGTATGAACATAAACAAACTGAGGTAGACTTGACCCTTAATAACCTTATACACTTCCACTTTAGGATCCATACACCTCTCTAGGATCAAAGGATCCATACATACCAATACACTGACACGATCTATGTATTACACACAAAGCGTATTAGTGTAGTAAAACGTATAATTTACACGCTGTAGTTCCTCAGGAAGTGTTTGATTTTAATTATGATTTTTAACATTAACAGTTAATTCCGAAATCCCGGGATTGATATGAATACAATCCCGGAAATACAGGTTGACCAATTGACCGGGATCCCAGGAATGGAAGCCCTACTTCAGAAAGAAGTCTGAAAATGATTCATAGATGTTTTAAAATCACAATTGCTAATAAATTATTCGCTACAGTAACACAAAAAAAAACTTTATAAGATTAATTTATAGATGTAATTTTCAGTTTATTATTTATTCTGATTTGTTCGAGATTTCAATTAAAGATGAACAAATAAGACTTTAAAGTATCATTGATGATTATCACAATACAACATCATTAACAGTAGTTAATTCTTGGCGGAAAAGCATTATGAGATATAATAATACATTTGATAAAATAAAACACAATTTGTTTCGTCCTACTTCCACATTTTAATACCAATTAATGTAACATTAAAGATTAATAGATATTTAATAATATGTAATATAAAATATTATTTAAATGCTTCTCCATTTTATTATGAATATTTTTAAACTCCTTTATTTTTTCTCACAATTTGTTTTGTACAACTTCCACATTTTTCTAATGATCCATAGCTAGCATTATCAACTGATGGATTGTGTTTTTATTTTTAATATAATGCCTTTCCACCAAGAATTGATTACAGATTATTAGTTATTTAAATGTGTAAGTTCCTTTACATTTTAATTATAGACTATTTAATTTTACTAACGTATATTTTTTATGATTTTCTGTAAATATTTTTTGAACCAATTGTTTTATATACGTTATTATTATTATCACCACATTTAATATAAATAGCTTTGTTAAGATTTATGTCATCAGTCATTTTGTTTATTGAATGTAGTGCCTTTCCACCAAGAATTGACAGTAATCACATTAAAAGTATAATAATATAATGAAAAAATATAATATAAAAGCACAAATTCCATTATTTTTATTTAACGTGATTAGTTTTGCTCATCTAGCAGGTGTTATCTTCAATGGTTTAAAACCGTAAAAAAGAAAAGAAAAGAACCGTAATATTTATTATTTACCTTACATTCAAGGAGTTCGGTTCAAGGCATCAGTAAAATTTGTTGTTTTTATTATAAGCAATCAAATTGACGTTATTTGTATAGGGGACTTATCAATACGACACATCACAGACGGGATGGCAATACCCACAGAGGCAAAGGCACGTCACAGAACGCGCGCTACCTTACAGATAAACAGACGTTAATATTCTTTCACTGACAGTTGGCCGAATGGGTCCACCCGTGCTTCCAAGCGGGTCGACGGCCGCTCCATTCTTAAAGTAAATATCTGTTATGATACAACATTTGAAACACGATTTCTACAGTTGCAATGATGTATTATTGTCATTTTCTTTTAAGTTTTTGTACATTTAATAAATTACTCTTTCGTCATAAACTTCTACAGCTTACATGAGATATAAAAATTGCTTTGTCTCGATTGAAATGAGTTTAAATTACACCGAGTTTTTTAGAAAACAATCTACTCCGAAAATCGAAGGATATGTGTATTAAAAATAATGAAGATGGAAAGTCTGTGCCGTGCAATTAAATATTAATAAATATGTGGACAAAATAAACACAGATAAATTATTATAATAACATTTTCTGTAGATTGCCGATTTAAATTATGCTGATATGTAAAAGGCCTTGATTATACAGTTGAGTTGTCAAAATTAGACCAATTTAAATGCTTCTATAGATACATAGCAATGTCCAATAATAATATATAACAAAGTGTTCAGTGGACCGAGTCTGAAGTGAGCGTATTATGATTGTATGGCACTGCCGTATTTTGGACAGTATACGATACACAATTTCACAAAGAACCATTTTTTTGGTGAAGCGGTTTCTGTGAAAGTGGAAAACTAGAAAATCTGTAATAATCGAAGAACTTGAATTGTTCAAATTTTTGTACACTTCCATACGTTTCGTTACTAACGAATGCGAACTGACGTTAGTTTGAGTTCATCCGTGTACTCGAATGCCTGAAGATATCGAAAGGTGAAGCCCAGATCTTTAGTGACAAAGCATATGAAAATGTACAAAATCTGAATAATCCAAATTTGATATTGAAATTCCATCAATATCTATCAGTCGATGTCTTAAATTAAATTGTTTCTGTTAAAGATTTGTTTGAGTTTTGAAAAACCTGGTTTTTTTCTTATCCATAAAAATATCACTATACTGGGTACCAGTACTGTAGAGTTTTAGTTTTTTTTCTACCCAAATATATTCTACCCAAACCTTCTGAAACAACGTAGAGTTTGAAAAGTGGGCTCTAAGTTTCCTGACTATTTTTAGTTCTAGCGTGACTACAATACAAGTATTTATATCACTTTCCCGCCTGGATTCAAACTATGTCCAGTCTTACTAAATACGGCGTCGGGTGAATGTTTTGAAAGGCGAGTGAAATTACAAATACTGATTAGTGGTCTGGAACAGGCTTGCCCGAACCGCGGTTCAAGACAGTTAGTACTGCGGCCCAAAATAAATCGATTTTTGGTAGCATTTATATTCAATAATGATGAATACAAAAAGTAAAATGTTTGACGTACACTTAGAGAATTGCAACCACATCTATCAAACCATACCAATCAAATGTCGTAATATTTTCTTAAATTTTATGAGAAAATATGTTAAAAATAAACGAATTTTAATTATTTTATGTATTAAATATTTTACATGTGGTCCAGAACAATTAATTTTCAACTAATGTAGTCCAATAAAACCAAAGGATGAGACGGGACACCCATGATGTAGAATGAGTGATAATATTGATGTATATATATTCTTCTATTGCAGTATATCAACTTATAAGTCAATCAATCAATTTATCTTTTTTATCGAACATAAAAGGGGGAATATTAAACAACTGAAAGTTATCGAATTGTCTTATATACGTCCCAAGTGAAATGAGACATTGGAAACCAATTGATACATTTATTAAAAAGTCGATGTATAAAAGAGTACGTCAAGAATTCAAGGCTTTTAATTAAATGATTTAATAATTTCAACATTTGTAATAATTATGATAAACATCTACTCTATTTTTTGTTGAAAGTATTGTATTTACTGAAGTGATTTTGTAATCAATGTTATTCCCGATGGACGTTTTATTTACAAAGTTCAGTCAATATTTTAGAGGTTATATTAGTCAATAATAAGTAAATCTATCACAATATTGAAAGTTTTATAGCCTCAAGTAATTAGCATAATAAAATTATACAAATAGTACTTTGAAGGTCATTTCAACAGGGTAAACAAATTGTTTTTTCTTATTAGCTGTATGCACGTTTTTATCAGCTCTATCAATTAAGGCACTCAATCTCGAAACCGTTTTAATATGATCCTGGAATTCTGAGATTCACAATATGGTCATTCAGCGTAATTTTTAGGTTTTAAATTGTACATTCAAAATTGAATTTGTGCCCATTATTTTTTCAATTGGAATGAACATATGATTTTATATTTTACTAGTATTTTTTACCCAGCTTCGCCCAAGATTAGAGAACGCTTATATAAGGGTCATTAAGACGTTAAGGCTAGTTAATGTTGAAATTTGTTTGTTAGTTGAAAATATCACCGTGCACCGTACCTCTTGTATCTCCAACAAATTTTATTTGGTCAATTAATAATAATGTTAAAAGTGGAAAATAGTGCCTTATTATTTGTGAAATTTATAACACATTTATAGTGTTAGGCAACATGGTGCTAAGACGTTGAAAACCACGGAATAATATGTATGGAGCCGTTGCTAGGCGATCTTCCTCGGCGTTTGTTGATTTTTTATCCCGAATCGTAAACGTCAAAAATGCATCGTTTTCAGTTTTAAGTTAAATGTTTAGTGTTGAAGGTTGAAAATAGCACAGTTGAACTAACAATTGCAGCTAAAATGCCGTATTGACATACAAACATATAGATTTCTACATGTCTTTTGTGCCATATAGTAGATATTGGGCATAAGAATGGTTTTTTTTATTTATTGAGAAGATTTTTTAATGGATAATAGTTGAAATTGGTTTTTTTTTATAAAATAATACAACAAAAACAGTAACAAAAAAATATCTGTGCCTGTCTACGACACTTATGAAAAATGACCAGAATACATAATACATGATATAAATGTATTAATTATGTAGGTATTATAAAAAAGTATTTACGTAAACAAATCGAGGTTCGCATTGTAGTTAATCAGGAAGTATTTAATTTGAATTATTATGCTATTTTTATCATTAGAAGCCCTATCTACAAACAAATGAAGGGTTGTTTGTCTGTCCTGTATGCATTCCTTTACCATTAATACGATTTCGATCAAACTTTGGTGAGTTGTTGTGGGCACACCCGTGAAGGTTTTCGAAGATAAAAATTTAAAAATCTAAAATCTAAAAAAAGAATCAAATAAGTACAACTAGCGACATCTTTGAACCAGATGAAAAAACAAAAAATATTGTATATCCAAAAATTCCAAAAGCACTTCAAATAAACAGAATTAAAACACAAACCTTTTCTTTCTTTAAATGGAATTGCAACGCATGCCGGGTACTCACTAGTTATCAATAAATATCGCATCAATTTTTATAGTAAAAACATTGTATGCACACATTGACTATGGTGATTCCCTTATTATTATTATAGGACAAAATTTTGTAACATAAATTGTATCAATAATGTTCATCCACAAAAAACGGTAAAATGTATTTGACAGAAAATTTCTATAATGAACCATACACCCTGAATCGGAATGACAATCCGATTGAATCATTCAGATTGACAGTACTGAGCGTGGTATAGAATCAGGGCGTCATTCTTTCAATCACTACCGTACACTATCCACCTGAATGTCGTCCTTCAACAAAATTGTAATTTCGATTACTCGTGTAAGGTTTGCTAAAAGTGAGATTTTATAGATTAAAAAGCAGAATTCTTTTTGTTTTCATTTATGCAATTGAAAAACTATGCTTGGTAAGAAACGAAAGCTTTAAATTTATATTCAAGAAAGAAATTACGGTCTTGGCATTCTAAAATTATTACTGTTTGTCTGAAGTAGGTAGTCAAATCACTAAATTTTAACTTATATCCAGTTACAAATTAAATACTGTCATATTGCATACCTGATCTAAAAAGTAATTTAGTAAAGAAAAAAAAAATAACATGATTTGTTTACGAAATAACTCATTATTGTTTTGAGTAAGTAGTCTGAGAAATCAATGACGAGACACCTGTCGGTGAAAATTCGTACTAGTATATTTTCCCCAGTTGATAGCACAGTTCGAGAGATGGCACTGCATGATCACAAAAGTTAATTTTATGCAGTTAATTTTGAATGATAATTGTTTTGTAATATTTCATTTATTTCATATATTAGTATTACAAGTATGATTTTTAACCATTAAAAATAAAATTATTGTCTGTCGGAAAACAAATTATTTTCTGTTGATTTAAAATAAGTTATCATTCTTTTGAAATACTTCATTGAACGATTATAATATAAAATTTGGATTATTGAGATTTTGTACAAAATCTCAAAAATCCAAATTTGATATTGAAATTCCATCAAGCACCCTCAGTCGATGTCTTGAATTAAATTAAATTAGATTATAATATAATTGGCCTAAAAATCGTTCTTCAATATTTGTATCAATGAAAAAAAAATAAAACAAATATTCTGTACTATTTTTCTTATAAAAGGTTTTGACCAAATTCATCAACTGGTAATGGTCGCGATGAGAGAAACCGCTTCTGATCTTTATAAAATGTGAAAATAGTACAAAAAAATCGTTTTTCTTAATAAAGACATTGAGTCCGTGGTCGAGTAGTCAACAAGATTTTTCAAACCTTGTCCAACCCCGAAGAGAAGTTTAGGAATTGAATATTCATTTTCTTCAGACGTTAGTATATTTTTCTATGATACTTATGAATTATAAATGACTAAATAATAGTAGTACATCGTAATTTGAGTCATGCACATTGATTTGTTCCCACAGATGTATTTGCACTCCTTTTGATAAATTTCAACATTAGTTTGTTAATCAGTGGTTCGACCTCGTTTTTTCAGAGGCAAAAGACAGATTGCGGGTCTGTGGTCAAGTGGTGAACGTTGATCGTTTGGATTAAAGTGCACACGGGTTCGAATTTCATTACGATCGGTTTATAAATTTATTTTCGAAGGCAGAGGGATGTCTTAAAATTCCCTCTCACTTCTCCCCTATCCGAAACAAAAAACGGGGCGTAACGATAGCATTTAGTTAACCACTAGCCTTATCTTAGACATATCTTTTTAACTCTACTCTCTCCGAAAAAGCAAATGAGTAACATTTAATAATGTATAATTTAAAATGCTGACCACTTCCTATTCTGGTAATCGTAGTGTAAAATTGTCATTACTCATTTAGTAACAATTATTACAAAACTCAATGTTATGTGATCTCTTGTGGCTATGTTGTTAGGTGTACGTAGAAGCCGTTTGACAAGATAATTTTGCTGGATATGTCCTGTCACTGACTCCATTTTATAATATAATTACTAATGTGACAGTTGCGACATGGAAAAATACACAATTAGCGTTCACTTTTTGATGCTATTTTTGTTGTACTGCCGTGGGCAAACGTGCATTTAAAATTAAGGTAACCATTTTTTTTTACGCTGAAAAGGACACAAATATGAAGAGAAAAAATGGTAAATAATCGAAATTTTATTCATTGCAATTATATACTTTTTACTATGTCCCTTCCCAATGCAGAGTATTGCGATACCTCCTGACGGAGGTATTGCAATATAAGCCTCCTAAGAGAACTGCTTATTACTCAGTTGCTCAACCTTTCTTTATTCCAAAGAGAGTAGGGATGGAAGGATAGGGTTAGGACAGAAATAGTGGTTAGCTAATGGCTCTCACTACCCCCGTTTTTAGGGTCGGATGGGTATGGGTGGGAGGGAAATTTATTCATACAAACATCAATGCTTATGAACAGTAGTCTATAAATCGATTCAAATATCAATTTATGAAACTGTCCGTACCTTGACGGGACTTGAACCGGAGACATCTCTAACCATAGCTAACGATGTTGACCACTGCAACACGGATGCGACACATAATACCATATAAAATAAAAAGCCTAATAAAAACATTTTATATACTGTAATTATGCTTTCATCTCTATTAATTATTATTTAAGTGAGTACTTTTCCACTGAATGAATATTTTTTGTCAATGTATCATTTTCTAACAATATATTGGAAATATTTGAACAAGAATTATCTCTCATATTGAATTTTACATCAAGTGCTGCAGCTAGAGTATCAACATTCAATTTAGATTTCTCACTTGTCCAAAAATCATTAGCAATTGAAATAAATCTTTCATCTGGTGAAATATTTCCAGGGCAACACAGCGTTAAATGACTAAGAATAAATACATTTTCTCACGGAATATGTTCATTTTTGAAATGGCTGAATATTTACACTCACTTTTTATCAATTTCAGCGTGTTGATTTTCTCACTGTGCTAATTTTTCAGAAGTTAAAAATAGATTCAGTCTCTAACGTATTCAAGAATATAACTTTTGTATGTTTTGATATCGCACAAAACGAATCGGCTAGACTCGGAATCAATCGAATAGTCTTCGAATATCGAAAAAGAGGACAATTAAGAGGACATTTTTCAAGGAAGGACATAACTCAAAAAAGGAGGACGGTTGGTTACGTTAATTCAAAGCATCTGATTATTAGAATCATAACTATTGTCATAGGAGGCGCAATATTATTTAATTGTTTTCGAAAATTGTATTGTGTAAAATGCACCGTAGTCTAAATGAATTCACTGCAACACAAATTATCTTATATTGACGATAGTTATTTCTTTCAATTGTCCAAAATCTATTTTATAGTCAAATCTCAAAGCATTTATTAGGGAAAGCGAAAACGTTTAAACATTTATTGTAATCGGAAGAAAATGCACATATTCTATGTCGTAACTGAAGTTATTTCTATGTGGTTATGGTAAAAGTTAATATGTCCGTTTTTGTCATATTGGATTTATTATCACAACAAAACATGAGCCATGAGCATGTGGTAAACAAAATTCGGTATTCTAGTCATTATCCAAGAAGTTAATCCACTGAATAAGTGTATAGTGTATTGTCAAATATCCAATTACTTGATGACTTACCAAGGTTCACACCTCTTCTTCTGTAAGCTAATGTAAAACTAGAATATTAACTTTTGCCATAATGTCACAGATTTATATACAATAAAACAGTTCGCGATACAACCGCAATATATTTGTTTGGCGCGCGAACGAGTGGTAATACACAAAACCTATTCTTTTTAAACCAGAAAGATTGTATTGCGCTATTTGATTTTACTCACGTTTTTTTTAAATGTTTCATATTATAAAAATTACCTCGTGTTATATAATCATTGTAACAGTTTTTGAAGTAGTTTAAATAAACACAGATGAGCTATTTTACTCATAAATGATATATCAACAAATCTAACCGTTTATTTGTAATGTTTATAAATCAAAAGAATACTGTTTTAAGAAATCATTGTATTGGGTTTTTAAAACCCAAGAATAGATTTGAAAGAAATTATAAATACACGATTTCAACCGGAAATTAGTTTCCAACAGAAAAATTTAAATAATATTTCAAGTCAAGTAAATGGATATTTGTCTGCGTCCGTGGCGCAGTTGGTAGCGTCGTTGGCTACGGTTACGGATGTCTCGGGTTGAATTCCCGGTGCGGACGGTTTTCATAAATTGATCTTTCAATAGATTTATGGATTTCTGTTCGTAGTCTGAGTCCTCCCTCCCACCCATTTTCTGATGTCTAAAACTTCCTCCCACCCATCTGATCCTCACGGGGTGTAGCGAGAGCGATTAGTTAACCAGTAGTTCAGTCCTAGCCCTATCCTTTTATCCCTTTTCTCTTCGAAAAACGAGAGGTTGAGCAACTGAGTAACAAGCAGTTCTCATAGAAAAATTCTGTTAAGATACCTCCATTAGAGGACCATATGCTCCACATTTGGAGCGGACGTGGAAAAAAAAATGTAAAATTTTGTAAAGTATTAAAATTGTTCATTTAAACAAAAAATAGCCATGTCGTTGATTAAGTGCGTTGTGAGTTATCTATACTAAAATATACATTTTTTAAGATAGATATAGCTAGCTAAGATAAAACAAACAGATTTATTTTAACAAAAATTATATATAATAATTATGTCCTATACCACTAGTCCTGTTCTAGCCCTATCCTTCTATTCCTACTCTCTTTGAAAAAAGAGAGGTTGAGCAACTGAGTAACAAGCAGTTCTCATAGAAAAAAGTTCTGTTGAAATACCTCCATTAGGAGACCATATGCTCCACGTTGGGAGCGGATATGGAAAAAATGAATATTTGACATATTTATTACCTAATATATATTAAATTAAATAAGTGATGCTACTTATAATACCGATTGTACTATCATCATTCAGGTTTTGGGGAACACATTAACAAAAATTAAGAGTGAAATGTTTTTTATGAACGTAAGTATCTTTGTTGGGCCATTTTTCTCCTACACTTTCTCCCCAAAACAAATATAGCGCCATAATTCAGTTATGCCAAACATTTTGCCGCAGAATAAAATTAGCTTTGAATATTAATTAATATAATTGAATGGTTATCAGTAACTACTTGCTGTAAGCTCGAACGAAATTTATGTAAGAGAATAATTATTATTCTTAAACCATGGTACTGCAATAAAAGTGTGGCGATTTAAGAAGATTTTGATGACATTTTTCAATACAATTGATGAAGTGAACAAAACATCAAATTTTGGTATTAATGAAGGAAAATAATCTAATGCGAATGATACTAATTAAAGCAGCTGTTGAATGATTGCTGATAACTCATAATGCCAATGTTTCTCACGTTTTATGTCTTACCATTTTGAAAATAAAACACTATTTGTTTTGTATTACTTGCACTCTGATAATTCTCGGGGTGAGGGTAACGGGTACAGATTATTATAAAAATGCAGAAGTAGTACAAAACAAATTGTGTTTTATTTTTAAAATGTAATGCCTTTCCACCAAGAATTGACAATTTAAACCATTAAAGTGATCCTAGCATTCGATATTATTTGATATCGATTTATTAAATTGCGCTTTATTAAACTAGGTTTTTTATCATATTCTGGTGGAAGGAGGTACGTTAAATTTATAAAAATAAAAGACAGTTGCAAAGTAACGACTGCATTCTTCTAAATTTGTACAGTGCTATTATTTCGAATCTAGTTTCTTATTTTTTATAAAGTTTTGCTCAAAAGTTTAAAGTTTTTGAGATATTACAGATACGATATTGTACTTCAGATTTTAAGGCCAAGTTCTTTCGTATAAGTGGTTAGTTACGTTTTTATTCTTTAGGAAAAAACGGTGAAGTAGGTACATTTCCCAGTGTTGTCTGATGCATAACTGAGCGCGTAGACAACGAAAATGCAAAAGAAATATAATCACGTATGTGACACAGGTGATTATAAACAAATAAAAATTAACAGTGCCACGTATTGCTGTCGAACAAGATTTGTTTCTTTATAAAAAAAAACTGTTCGCTCCCAATGTAGGACATATGGTATTCTAATGGAGGTACATCTTAGACGTTTTATAATAGAATTGCATATTACTCAGTTGTTCAACCTTATTTATTACGAAGAGAGTGAGGATAGAAGATTAGGGCTAGGGCAGGACTAGTGATTAGGTAATCGCTCTCGCTACGCCCGGTTGTTAAGATCGTTCATCCATGCCTATGACCAGACATTCATAAATCAATTGAAAAATCAATTTATGAATCTGTCCGTACTGGGCTTTGAGACCGTGAGTTCCCTAACCGAAGCCAACGACGAGCCATCACTTCACCACGGACTCGAGATTCGTATAACCAAGCAAAATAAACATTATTCCATCATGAAATATACCAAAAATGGTTTAGTACAACTGTTCCATGTAACGGTATACCTAATTATGTAGTTTTGTATCAAAATTGGTTATGGCAAAAAATATAAACTCAGATGTAACGATTCGAGTGTCAATTTTTTCCCTGGGCTATAGAACTAGAGCATACGTAACAAAACTAAGGCAAGTTTTTTTGTTCAAATGTTTAAGTGATATTTTTTTGGTGCTGTCGTAGTAATTCATTCAAATGTTGTTTACCAGAGGATACAAAAAATCTCAGTATATAAGATAAGTAGCACATTTTTCATATTCTGAAGAAGCTTGATTGACATGTACGTGATTATTCAAAACTAGTGTATGATCGTTAACAATCAGATACACAAGTTGGTCACCCCACCTTCACCCGTTATGTGTATGCAGCCACCTTCCATAACGCAATAACGATCAAGAAATGAAACGAATTTACTCCTCACGTTCTTGGCCCGATGCAGATCTTTTTACCACGCACTATTACTTTAAATAATGTAAAAATCAGATAACTACTTTCAATAATGTGTGATTTAGAAAATTTTAAACACATTACATGACTGCGCGAATCAATACATCGATTACATTACTAATAATCAAGAAATTAAGACTAGATCTTTGTTTACTTCTTAACGCTTGGAAGGGATCATATTTAAAATAATAAAACATTGTTTGTTTTATATAAATTGTACAACTGATTCAGTTCATAATGCTCGCGATGAGCGAATCCGGTCCTGATCAATATAAAAAATGCGGAAATAACACAAAATGAATTACCAGATCTTTGGTATGTGTGTGTTTTTATTTATCTTTGACAGTGTGTGAATCCTGTTTTCGTATTTTATAAAAAACCACGAACTTTGAACACAAACATTCAATGAATATTTACCAGAAAGGCATTTTACATACATTATACAGTATGTCAAATGTATTCGTTAATTGGTTTTGAAAATAGTTGATTGAATTTTCATTTACTTGGTAGCACTCCATTATCAAAAGATAAAATGTCAAAATATTCAAATGTACAAAATTTTATTAAATTTTAAAAAATTCAAATTTGAATTGTTGAGTTTTTGTAAATTTTCATATATTTTGTCGTTAGTGACAAAATACACGGAAATGTACAAAATCTCAACAATTCAAATTTGATATTGAGATTCCATCAAGCAACCGCAGTCGATGTCTTAAATTAAAATTTTATTAGTTAGATAACGACATCGTCAAAAATATTCTTATTTTAGCTTAACTATATATTAGGAGAGATCGACAATATTATGTCATCTCAATTTTTCAACATCATATCTTGTATTTACAATTAAAATATTTAACGTACTAATTGTGTTTTTGGAAAAGTAACTTACGTGGTATTATGATGATTCATCATTCCTAATTAAAACATTATAAGAAACTCACATAATAACGCATAATCAATAATGTTTCAATGCAGTTACTTTTACAATTAATTAATAATACCATGTAAGTTCCTTGCCAAATACACAATTAGTTCATTAAATATTTTAGATTCAAATACATGTTATGATGTTGAACAAGTGAGATCACATAATATTGTCTACTTCTTCTAAAACAGTAGATAATTGTGAATCAGTAGAACTTAATACTTTGATGTTTTATTCTATAACGATTTTGCAATTATAGAGATTATAGATTTATACAATTTATACTATTTACTGGATACCGTGCAAAAACAAACCCAAACAATTGTTACAAAGATAGATGTTTTAAAAAATAAAAATCAATTCATTTGTACTACTTCCACATATTTATAATGATCAGGACCGGTTTCGCTCAACACGAGCATTATCAACTGATGTTCGCTCGTGTTGAGCGAAACCGGTCCTGATCATTATAAATATGTGGAAGTAGTACAAATGAATTGTGTTTTATTTTTTTAAATATAATGTCTTCCACCAAGAAATGACAGTTAACACCTTAAAAGTGAAAGATAGATGTCGTTGTCTGTTTTTAATGCGAATATTCAGATATTTTTTTTTTTGAATACTAAATACAAATAGGAATAAATCTGTCCGGTAGGCATCTGCTTTTGTTGCAAATTTTGCAACGCTGGTTACCAAACTGGCGATTAATTAAGTAACTAGAAATACACGGTGACTGTAAAATTTGTCAGTAGTTTCCGTCGTTCTTATGATTGAAATGTATTACTTTTATAAAATACTTTTAAGGTATGAATGATTGAGTAATTTTTTTTTGTCATGTGTTTTAAATTTGTATGGATGTTGAAATAATACAAGTCATTAGACTGTTTTATGATTTGTCGTTATAGGTAAAATTGTTGGTTTACCACAACGCTTAATTGAATAACGGAATGACCGGGAAACATTTTAATTTAATTTCGGTTTGCTAACTGTATGTAACCGTTGACATATTTTTTGAAATCGTAATAGCGTGTTACATACTATATTTTTTATAATAAATATTTTTAACTGCTTATACGGAATTTCAATTTAGCAAATTATTTACGTTTCTACAGATTTTTTCTTGCATTGGTAAGTATAACATTAGATTCCACATCTTTTTTACAAAGTGTTGTACTTCATAATATATTACTAATATCCATTACCTGACTTTGGCCAGGAAAGTGGGCGTTGACATTGGATCATTTAGACGTTTGCGCTATTATAGAGTTATTTTGGTGCTAGGTAATGTTAAAAGTTTTTTTACGATATTCGCTTCCTACTCAAGACAAATAACCACCACACGGTGTCTCCAAGATTCTCTTTCCCCCGCCAGTCTTTTAGCTGCACCGAATACATCCTATAGATTGTCATTAGCGGTATTCCGAGGTGACAGAACCCATTTCGTTGGTAGAGGAGACAGACTCCCCTGAGACATCCGCGGAACATGTTCACGCCAGGTCCATAGTTGCTTTTTTTTTGGGCGTAATAAGGGACAGGTCCGTCCGCTCTCCTACTTTATAATTCCTGATAAAATCAAACCACCATGCCCCATTTGCCACAAGTATCTGTTTAAGAAGCACAGTATACGTTTACTGTACTTTAGTCAAGTGTCGTAACTCACAACCGTAAAGCAGCACTGAGGACCTGCCACGTGGCTCTGACCAAGTACAACCGTGAGTCTTAGATTTTCAGCATTGATGTCAGGTTGCTCCAGCATTCCCTAATCGGATTGCCATCTCCCGTGATGTACCCCCTAGTACCTCAAGGCGTTGACTCTTTCAAAGTCCTGTTCCATGCTCATCAGAAGGAAATCTGGCTTCAGGCAGGCACTTAGTATATTGGATGTACGAGTTGCTCTAGAGCCTGTCCATTGTTTCCTGAATACCCTCGACAGATTTGACGAATATGACTGCGCCGTCATCGGGTGTAACAGCCACACCTTGGTCAGGTGGAATTGACTTACTCAGGATGAAGTCGAAGATCCTCATGAAGAGGAACGGAGCTAAGTCACAGCCCTATCTGACCACGGTTAAAACCTCAAACCTTTCCAGTTGATTCTGTTTTTTACCATGTCCGCTCCCATTGTGAAAAATACTTCTGATGAAAGTATCTCAAAATAATCTTTTCTACGGGAACTGATTGTTACTCAGTTGCTCAACCTATCTTTTTTCAAAGAGAATATGGATGGAAGATAGACGGCTAGGTCTAGGACAGGACTAATGGGTTGCTTATCGATCTCACTTGGCCCTGTTTTTAAGATCATGGTGATGGGTGAAGGGAATTCTAGACATCACAAACATTCCTGCCTACTACTAACAGAAATTCATAAATCAATTTATAAAACTGTTCGTACTGGGATTCGAGCATGTGGCCACCGTGACCGAAGCTAACGCCGTTAACCACTGCACCACAAATCCGACAGGGTTTTATTTTGTTATCTATTTAATACTCTTCGGCTGAAAGCTTTTGGCCTTGTGTTCATTTGTCATATTAATTACTATAAAATCGCAATGATATTTATGTATTATGTATCAATCACTTAGATAGATCTAAAAGAACTAAAGATGTAGTTTTTGTTGCCGGGATCACCCTGTATTATCATAAACTCTTCTATAATTTGGCGTATCGCAACACGCGGATGCTTTCGCCTTCGTAATTACTCTTATGCCACAGCCGATTCGTATTTTTATATTTCACGTGACGACGCAACTCCGCTCATCATTTATGAGTATTTCACGTGAGTTTTGCAGACATTTTGGGACATTATGATATTATGAAAACGATTAGCAACGGCATGTGAACTCTCGTGCGATATCACTTTCTTCCAAAATCGAGCTTCAATTTGGATTTAATGCGTTGGCAACACACATAAAAATACGCACACTATGCTCATTTGTACAAGTACTGTTACCAATATAGTATAGCCAAGCTGATACTCTTTATGACTTTCGCCTACTCGGTTGAACGACCAAGGGCTTAAATCTCAAAGTGGTGATTAAATTTCATACATTATTTAATATGGATATTTCTTTGCACATACGTTGGAGTTGGAGATTGTTCAATATATAAATAAAGTACACCCGATTCTGTTTTCAAACGGTCTATGAAAACGGACCATTTTTTTTGCTTTTTTGAAAAGTATTATTAAATACATTATATGTACGTATTTAAAAACACTTTGGCCCATTTTGAATCGTCATTTTTGCCATATGGTGAATTTTAAGATGCAGGTGTTAATAACTCATGACGCCTAATATGTTTCGATTTTATTACCTCTCTGGTTTTTATTTTTTTATGTCTAATGTGTAATTTAAATCGCAAATCATATTTATTTATTACTTATTATGTAGTATCTAATGAAACTATTTTAATATATTGTATACTATTATTAGTTTTGAGTTCGAGAACTTTATATTTTGGGAGTATTTTAAGCAATGGAACCTACCTATTTTTCTATATTATGGTCTTAACTTTTTCGCACAGTGGAAACAAGTATATTTACAAGGATCGTTCGGCTGATAAATGCATTGCCTAGAGATGTGAACATGCTCAGTAATGAACTCTGTGTATTATTTTTAGATGTGTTTTTCTTAAATGAATTTGTATGTAAAAAATATATGTTTTTCTTTATTTATTTTATAAATTCTCATTTTTTTTTGTTTTATTATGTACTATCTAAATGCATGGTGCATTGGCTTCAGCTGTAATGCCATGTACTGTAATGTTTTTTTACATATAAATAAAAATTGCAGATATTATCACAAATTATTTTGATTTCTATCGATACTACTGCGATAAGTTAGAGCAAACGTTTTTGTGACAATGACATCTATCAATCAGAAAAATAAAAAAGATTTTTTGACAGAGGAATTAATATAAACTAGCCAGATATAATAACTTGACGGAATGTGTCGATTGATTGTGATATTCCGTATAATAATGTTAACAGTGGTCTGTTTTATAGAGCGGATAGGGAGCCAACAGTGAGCTGCTTTGATTTGAACGTCATATTTGAAGGCACCTAGAACCAACATGTAAAGAAATTAATAGTTTACAACAATCATCTTTTTTTATTTAAAAAAAGTTCTTGATATAAACATTGAAATCAACGCTTCCATGCCCCCTGTTCGGAATCACTAGATTAGATTCTCAATTGAAATGGATCTACCTTTAATTCATTTTGTATGTTTCTTGTATGTTTGCGAAAGAATTAACCTCATTGAGTTACACTTGTAGGCACATTAAAGTTGTTTTTTTTGAAGGTTGAAGAAAACACAGCTGTGAAGAAAAATGTGTACTTTTCCCTGATGTATTTTATTCAAGATAATGTTGAGTGGTTTTATTCAGACTGTGCTGAAAAATGTATATTGTGTATGAAGAATGATTATTATAAGCTAACTTTTCTATTCGTTCTATTTTCCATACAAAATTTGAAGAACAGATAAAAAAGTCTTGTTTTTTCTTGCATGCATAAAAAGCATGTAATTCTTTAGTAATGACGTAAAGCAACTTCAGTATTAAGTATTATTATAAATATGAAATTGCAATAAATAGTGATTTAAATAAATACCTCATTAGGAATATTTATTGTAATGATTAAACTGTCATTCCGATCGTAAAATCAATCCTCTGGTAAATTGTTTGTTGTTGATCCTGGTTATAACGACAAAACCAGTTTTGTAATAGGTAAGAAAAATGTCGTTAATTGTACCAGTTGATTGCTAATTGCAAATGTAATTATAATAATTATATTAAGGTAGAAATTATTATTGTTTTGCAACGTTTGGAGTGAGAATAACACGCAAAGTTAGTTGTTGTATTATATCTAAAAGCATTGTTACGGAATGCTTTTTAAATATTCTAGTAC
This sequence comes from Himalopsyche phryganea, assembly GCA_022494535.1. Classification (NCBI taxonomy): domain Eukaryota; kingdom Metazoa; phylum Arthropoda; class Insecta; order Trichoptera; family Rhyacophilidae; genus Himalopsyche; species Himalopsyche phryganea. Next base: position 388,061 of record JAGVSL010000142.1, on the reverse strand, counting down.
AGTGCTCCGCAACCAAACAACAAGCCAAATTTGTAATTTTCATAAACAAATAAAAAATACATTTTGATTTTTTTTTTATTTGATGAATTTGAAATAGTAGTTGATATATATATTTGGTAGTAAAATTATTTTTTTTGAAAATTACAAATTAAAAAAAAGCATTTGCAAAGGTTGTAACTAAAAAATTAGCTAAGCTAAGTGGAGTGGAGTGTATAAAAATATTGCCCATTTTTTTGTTTAGCCAAATCCAAAATAATCTTTCTATTTTCAATAATGGTCTCGTTGGTTCTTCGGAACATTTTCAATGATCCTAGTCATAACTAGCTTTGTTATAGATTTGTCAATGTTTAAGTTTCTGCTTGTATTTGTCATTCCGACCTTTCATATTTTATTTAATTCATTCGAATGTTTAAAGATGTCAGCAATGTAGCAAGTTAATCTTCAATGATTATTTTGAAAGGATTCTGACATGTTTTAGTTAAGTAAAATATAAATAGTCACTTCTCAAAGTTCAAATAATGTTGCCAAAACTTTGCCTTAGGACAGCCAACATATATATGGACAAAGCAATGAGGATTAATATTTTTTTTCAAAAATAAATGCAAATATAAGACTTTTGACATGATATTGTGTATTATTTTGATACATTCGTTCATTGTTTGTAACAATTTCACTGCGATTTTTTTCGACGAATGGCTTTAATTTTTTTCTAATATTAAAATACACGATTTTTGCTCATTTTGGATGCATTGCGTCGCGGCGCACCGGTTGCAAAGCACTGTTGGAGTGAATGCGATCGGTATGTCGATCATTTAGCCGATGAATGCTCTGGGACTTCCTAGTCGACCAAGGGGTTACGTGCTTGCGTGGACAATAATTTCATACATTGCATTTTCAATCATTTATTTATATCGATAACTTAGTTCAAAAACTCAAAAAGATGTTCTGATATAATTAGGAAACAAGTATTTGTCTTCTAGTGTAGATCTAATCTTTAAAGATTTCAATGAAATTCTAGGATTACCAAAAAAAATATATATTTATATTTACAATGTTATAGAAGTCATTTAGTTTCTTTCTAATATTAATAATACGAGTTTTAAGAAGCTTTTTAAATGATTTTCGTAGTTTTAACAGTGAATCTAAAGTAATAATAACCACTGTCATTCTAGTCAGATTACCACTTGTTATTTTTTAAAAAAAATAAAACACAATTCATTTGTACTACTTCCACATATTTATAATGATCAGGACCGATTTCGCTCATCACGAGCATTATTAACTGATGGACATATACCACTTGTTAGGTTTTGGAACTGGTAGATAACGGTATTCTAACCATTTCCTAATACACTTAACTCAAAACTGCAATTTGTTGACGTATTACACTTTGAAACTGAAGTATTGATATTTTCCCAAAAGAATGGTTTCCTGTGATATTGAAAATATGGTAATTCAAATATATCAGGTAAAAATTTAACAAAAAATTGCTCTACCGAATTTTTCTTACGTTACTTAGGAATTTGATTGAATAGTTTAGTATGAAAGCTTGTTTCAGACTTGTTCACTTCTTTGAGTATTCGTTATTAAGAGATTTATTCCGTATTGTTAAACTAAATGGTAAAACCGAAATAGCCATCAACCTTCTTATTATTCTTTGACCATATTAGCTCTCTATGTGGAACATATGGCTACCACGCGGCGCCTCCATGATTTACTCTTGCCCGCCAATTGCTGTGCTTCCTTCCATGACATTTTAGCATTCTTTAGCAGCCGATACATTTAATTTTTGTAGAAATAATACTTTGAAATCCTCCTTTTATCAAGCTTCTTTAATGGATGAAGCACAATATTTTGAAGTCGAATTGAAAGACATGACATCTTTTTGAATACCTTCATACCTTCCATAATAATGCAATAAATATGGAAAATACAAAATTATTTTGATCATTATGTTTTTTTTCTCATTTTTTCTACGACTGTCTGATTTTAGATCAACAAAACCGTTCTGTTCAAAAAAATATTAAATATACACATTCCAATTGAAGATATAATGGACACAACTTCAATATTAAATGTACAATTTAAAACATGAAATTAGACTTAATGACCAATCCCGGGACCATAAAAAGGGTCCGGGATTGGATGCCCTAGTATGGATCCCGTAATCTTAAATCCTAGATCCGGAACTTAGACCTGGAGTGCAAAATTATACGATGTTTACTCTATGTTTGCTTGATAGAAGTAAGTATTCATAATTCAATGGTAATGCTGTTTTTGGATGCAGTTTCAAGTAACGAAATGACTGAGTGCCATCTTTGCCGATAGTTGACGGTTAGGCGTTAAGTGTGTCAAGATTTGGCTTCATTGATGTTTGCCATTAGTGTTTCTTAGCAAAACAAACAGCATTGCCGTGGTTGAACACTTCTTTCAAAAGCACTGAACATATATAACATATTAGTGCATATTGGTGTGACCATGCTTCAAAGTTATTGGATTGGTTTAACTAAATGATACACCTGATCAGAAGATCCGCCTCTGCAGAAATCGGCAAGACATAAACACATAGCTAAATTTTCTTTCTGCATTTTGTCCGTTTTCTCAAAAAGGTTGCATTTTCAGATCACGTCGGTGATCAGACTTTAGGAAGAGTGAGTTACCTGATCCTAACTTGTATTATTACAGAGATCCTGTATTGCATTATTACAGAGATACAGCTATATTGTCTGTAAGTACATACGAACTTGTTCATTCGATGGTGAGTGACAGACTATTGACGTATATTTGTATTTTAAGATACCCCCGTGTGTATGCTGTCTTTCAGTGTTGGCAGCTCGTCTGAGTTGGTGCTCGTATTAATTAGTCCCCTACAGAGTACAGACTTATTAATACGAGTACCAATTAGTCTTTAGTCAGCCATTCCAAGCATTAGCCGCAGCCCATTTCCGAGTAAGTAAGATTTTCCGAGTCTTTGAGGGATAGTCCACAGCTATTTTTCTTGCATGTAGTCGAGTGCATAGCTGGTTATTTGGGGCTTTTCATTGGTTTGAATCCCAGAAAGTACAGTTTATATAAAGTCATTTTTCAAACGATTTATGGACTTTTGTTCGTGAAGTATATACTCTTTCAATTATTCATGAAGACTATATTCTTTCTATTCTGGTTGCAGTAATAAATGCAATTAAAGGAAAATTGTTGTGGACACCCTACGATTGCAAGAAAGAGTATTGAGCAACCAGACTCGCATTCGTTCATACATCGAAAAATAAACTAGAACTGAGTGCTAAGGAATAAAAATAACATCAATAAATTTTTCGATTAGTTGATTATTTGAAAAGAATGAAATAAAAAATACATTAATTTACAATATAGTAATTATTAAAGAATGTGAAGACATGATATGTCATTCAAGGACCAGTAAGATTTATTATCATATTCATATGTGTAGACCTTAATGACGATGTAGTGCTCACTTATTTGTTTTCACCCATACCTTCTTGTTCTTGCAATACTCAACGGGTTGAATGCATAAACAAGAAAGGTTTACGTCTAGAATAGCTAATTGTACTGTCAACGGTGGTCGATCGTTGAACAACGGTCCGAACATTAAAAGTTGCACAATTAACTAATGAACAAAGACGGAAATTTCCAATCATTTTATCTTATAACGAAGATAAAAAAATAAAACGATTTCTTTGTGTAAAGATATTGTATGTCCAGTTCTTATTTTTGCCAAGAGAGATGAAATAAACACTTAAAGGAGAATTTATAGAACAAATGCGTCGATTAGACATTTCATGTTATAAAATCATCATTCACAATGTCCTGTCGTCCTTCATAATTGTAATGACATGAATTTAATGCTGATCTATTGATTGAATCGGTATTACTTGCTAGAGCTCCATTATAATAAGGCAGAAATATCAAAAGTAATAATACCGTGTATGTTCCTTTTCCTAGAACAACTCAATCTTAAATTATTATTATCACATTGAATTTATTTTTTAATTGTTAATTAAGAAAAATGATAAAATTCCTATATCTTCAAACTCAGTTTGTATACAATAAACAAAATAAAATCAGTTCAAAGACTGACGATAGAAAGCTTAAATAGCTATCCACCAATTCATATAGTGCACGTAGAGCAAAATATTTACTTTGATAATTTTGCCTTATTTAATGATGATCTATGAAAAACAGTTTGATGATCTGTAGATCTTTTAAAGTTCATCATTATTTCTGTGGCGTTATGGCAGAAGTTGATATGTCGGTCTTTCCTTAGCAGACAGGAGAAGAAATATGAATCGTGGTAAGTTATAAAAAATGTAAATAAATGGATAATAATCTATTTCAATGGATCTTCTTCGTGGATAATGACTTACATACCGAATATGTGGTGGCAAAACTGACAAATATTTTATTTTGAAATAAACCCATTGTTAAAAAAACTGACATATCAACTTTTGCCATAACGCCACAGAAATAACTTCAGTTATAACATAGAACATGAGTATTATTTACATTCCTTTCCGACTGCAAGAAAAGTGTAAGCCCTTTCGCGATTGACTATGAAAAAGATTTTTGACAATTGAAATAAATATCTATCAATAATATTAGATAATACTTGTTGCAGTGAATTTCTTTCATTTATTGTCTTTATTGTAATGCGTTTTTACCAATAATTAAATGATAGTTTAATCACTTTTAAGGTGTTAACATTCAGTTCTTGGTGGAAAGGTATTATGTTTTAAAAATCAAGCACAATTTGTTTTGTACTTATTCTACATTTTTTTAATGATCAGGTCTAGTTTCGCTCATCACCAACATTATCAAAAGTTAAAACAGAAGTCTTAACAAGGCTGTATATGTGAAATCGAGTATTAATAATTAAATTGTATGTATATCGAACAATTGATTCATTAACAATAATTTACAGGTAATCATATAATTATAAACTTATTTAGGTATGATATTTGTCGAAGTTTTGTAATAAAGTGAAATCGGAAGAAAGTAATTAGCTAACATGTTTTATGACGTACATTACAGAGACAAATTAATAATGAAATCACTGATGAAACAGAAAATTTCTATTTGGTTAAATGGAATTTCATTATTTTGTTGTAATTTGTTTTTGATATTGATTATATACTCTTCAAATTTGTGTATTTTTTATAAGCCTTGGTAGTCGATTTTTTTACCCAGTGTAGTGATATTAAGTAGTCTATTTTAAAACCCGTTGTTTTAATTTTTACTCATTTTCTTACCATGTCCACTTCCAATGTGAAGCATATTTTCTCCTAATCGAGGTATCACAAAAGAAAATTTTCATCGAGAACTGCTTGTTTCTCAGTTACTCAACCTGTCTTCATTGAAAAGAGTAACGATAAAAAAATAGGACTAGGACAGGACAGGTGGTTAGCTAATAGCTCTCGCTACGCCCTGGTTTTTTTAGGATCGGATGGGAGGGGAATTCTCATTTTTGTATAAGATAAGGGTGGGTGAGAATGTAACTACTCCTTAAATAGATTTAAAAATCAATGAATGAATGTTTCCATTTGGGGAATCGACCTTTGAAAACGCAATCGAGTAGTATCGAAGTCTTCGGTAGCTGATACGTCGAATAATTGATAGCTTCTCATTTGATTACGTCGTTACTTTTATCGTAATAGTATTTTTTTTACCCAGTTTTGATTTATACATTGACGTTATTAGTGCGATATTTGTGTACAAACTAATATTGAAAGCTGGAAAGTGAAAGTTAAAAATATCACGGTGGACCGTAACACATGTAACACCCACGAAATATACTCAATCAATTCAAAATAATAACATTGTTGAGTCCGTAGTGGAGTGGTCAATGTCGTTGGTAAGTCCAGTTTCATAAATTGATTTTCCAATCGTTTTATGTGATGTCTAGAATTCACCTCCCACCCAAACGATCCCAAGAGAGAGAATAGTTCACCACTTTTCCTGTCCTAGACCTATCTTTCTATCAATATTCACTTTGAAAAAGAGAGGTTCAGCAACTGAGTCACAAACAGTTCTTGGAGAAAAACGTCTGTTAGGATACTTTCATTAGGAGGCCACATGCTCTACATTGCGAGCGCACATGGTTAAAAAAATAAATAATAATAATATTAAATGTTTGAAATAGCATAATTGACTTAGAAATGGCAGCCAGAATCACATGTATAAATTTCATATCGCTACTGTAACACTGTTTGTGAGGCGCTTTTGTGACAGACAGACAGATATATACATGTATTTTCTACTGTATAGTAGAGATGAGAAGGTTATCTTGAAGCGGTATTTGGTCTCGAATCGCACCTTTGCCTTGTGCACTGCTCACCTGGTCTTCATTCGTCTACGTTTATTATATCTCTCTCCTGCCAACGCAACTAGCAAAGTTGCTTCGCCGTTCGCTTGCCAACCGACCCGCCTCAGTTTCGAAGCGGACGTCTTACCGTACGGTACACAGCCGACACCCGGTTTTTTTAAATAATATTTTTTCCCAATACAATTATTCAAATCGGTCCGCGAGTAAATATATTCGAAATAAAACTACGTAAAAAAGTGTTGTACAACACACACACTGTGAGTCGAAGTCTTTACGAAAAAAAAAATCGTTGATTTTATTAATGTTTTTTAAAGTGAAACTAAATGACTGTTTATCGAAGAAACCGTTGTGTTTAATACACTGGACAATATTATTTTTATAAATTCGTTAGAAAGGATGGGGGAGGGGGGTTAATACTATAAATTGAGTTTGCGAAACAAAGATTAATTTCAATTGATAATAAATCAGTAATTTACGTTTTATAATTTATTTATTAGGATATATATGTTTTATTCAGCGCATTATGCAAAACAAAGCCTGGTGATGGTGTTATTTAGAAGTATCTATCCATAATATTTGTAGAGCTTAATACATTTACAGGTATTTGGCTAAATTTTACTTGACCCTATTATAATGGAGTTTTACAAAGTAATTTCCAATTAAGAAGCATCTTCAGACTAAGTTATTCTGAAGATGCTTCTTAAAAAGACGAAACGCATCACATTAGTGATAAACCAGCAGGAATAACTAAGTTATTAATTTCGATTTTATATTATAAATACACAAATTTTAACTCCTATCAGAAACCTGCGTTCCATTGACAAATACTAAAACTATTTAGATTAGTTCAAAAAACTACGATTGTCAAATTTAGATTGTAAAAAGTGATTTTGAAAAAATATTTTATCAGGGCTTCCCAAACTGATGGGACACACAAATTCCGAACCGTTGCACCATATAAAACCATTTCAAGTTTTCGCGGAACGTAGTTTTCGAAACCCTGTAATTATATTATTAGTATCAGTCATTAATGCATTATTGTGAGCGAGAGAAGTCTTTTTGTTTTTAAAAAGCCGATTCATTATTTGTATTTGTTGAACATTCACATATATGTCACAAGCTATTTGTAACCACTTACTTTTACTAACAATTTTATTTATGATAAAGTTTGAGCGTCTAATTAAAAACATGAGTATGTAACATTATATTTATGGTTAAAACATAAGTTTTTCTTACAAATTGTAAATTTACATATTTGAGTTTTAAGTCCAGTAACTTAAAAACGATTTAACAACCGGTCGATTATATTGAAGCATTGTCAAACATCAATTCATACTAATCAATTAGCAGCCATTTTGTTAATGACGTCAACATTCAACTGTCAAAATTTCAAACTAAAAATTGCGTTCCATTTGAAGTCGTTTTATTGTTTCTTAGAATACTCTCGTACGTTGTAAATATTGTAATTAATTTATTATACAATGTTTATTTAGACATTCTTAGTAATATAATTTAAGACATCGACTGAGGGTGCTTGATGGAATTTCAATATCAAATTTGGATTATTGAGATTTTGTACACTTCCATGTATTTCATACTGACTCAGTTCGAGTCCATTCGTGTGCTCAAATGCCTGAAGATGCCGAAAGGCGAAACCCGGGTCGTTAGTGACAAAATACATGGAAGTTTCCAAATCTCAATAATCCAAATTCTTAGTCATGTATACTATACAACATTTTAAAATGTAAACCATTCATATTAAGATAATTTAACGTAGTCAATCCATAACAATATAGAGTATGATATATGAGTTAATGTCACTTTTGCAATCACATTAGATTATAAATATTGGAAAGTCATAGCTCAAAGTTTTTATTTATATGAAAGATATAGCAATAATTGAATCATATTTCTATTAAATGTAGAATATGACCAACTAAGTCACTGTTTTATATAGAATATAAGATCATTCAATAGGATGAAATAACAAAGTATTTAGTTCTACAAAATTTTTATTAGGTAGTTGATAGCTATTTCGGGTTTACGCCATCGTCAGAACTATACTCAAACTTATATATATTGTCTATATCTTCCAAACAATATATATAGCTAAGCAAAAATAAGTTTAAAATACTTCTAAATAATTTGTTATTGTATCCTATTATAGTGGAGTTCTACCAAGAGAATGCCAATTCAATAAATAAGATCATTCAGTTTATTTTAATTGTAAATATAGTAGTGTGCCTGGCTTGTAGAATCAGTACAATGTTCCATAGTGTTTTATTCAAGGAATATATTTTTTCAGCCAAGCTATTTTCATCAGAACCTAGAGTAAGCCTTCACTCATCTGATCTATATTATATTTCATTTTTAACTACGTCCAATTTAAACTCGTGCTTCATTTATGTGTACTTAAAAATACTTTTTTTTACATTCCATTGAATATAAATGAAAAACACATTTAGATAATAGCTATGTCGAGTCCAAATAAAACTGGTCACAAATTGACAAACCCACCGTATCCACAACGTAATTATTATGTATCCCTATTGCATATTGAAATTTTTTATTATGAATAATTTTGGTTAATATCGTATCCAGTGATACTAAGTATGTTTTCGTAATATGTACTTTCGTTCTTGGAAACCGGTTACTGGGGTAAAATAAATTTAGTTGGCAACCAGCAGATCACAGATGAATTCTTTATAGTCAATAATTAGCATTAATTTAACGTCTTTTGACGTAAGCGGAGGAAAAACTTGCTAAAAAATAAAATATCACAAAATTTTATAACGGAACGTGTTATCCATTCAAATGGTTGTCCTTGAATATCGCTTATTAATATCTAGTCTTTAGACATTGAAGAATATTATTAAAATGATGTAGATTGACACATGCCTCAAGTATTAGATCTATGATAGGCGGAATTACTAGTATTCAAAACATTTCAATTATTCAGTGGGACCAACAGTATATGTTGCAAATGCTCTACAAAATTCTAATAAACTTATGCGCCTATTAGACTAACTTATACCTGAAATAAATGTGATGTAGTGATTATTATTTTCGGGTCTTAATAGTAAAAGTTGGCTCATTAAATAAATACTTCTGTGGTCTTAGAAGTACGGTCCATTAATTCTTGTTTTAATATAATTTTGTTATATATCTAAGCATTGATGATAACAATATTAAATAGCATAGCTTTATGGAAAGTATAATCATTTTTGCTGAAAAAATGACTTCAGAATTCAACTTTACTTTTGTTGTCCCGAAAAGTTTTTATTGGTAGAGCAGCATTAGTTTTTCTTAGGCTAGAAAAATCGCAAAATGATGAAATTAATGTTTAAGCGAAACTGATTTTTAACTGACTTTAAGTGGCACTCAAACATTCTTCATTAGTGTTATTCAACGTTTTATATGAAAAGGTATCATTTCTATGTTGGGTAGTTATAAAATAACAAAGTATTCAATTACTCAAGATTGTTGCAATAAAAAACTTTTTTAGCAAATATCGTTTGGATTATATCTAGTAAAATAACTATTATATTTTTAATATTTTTGATAGATTCGACGGAAGTTTGTTAAAATTAATTTTTAACACAAAATTTATGTCCATAACTTTGTTATTCCACTGTCTGCGTTAATAAATGTGACTCGTGTGTCGCCTCTTTAAGAAGTTTGAAGCTTAAGTCTGAAGATATTTATTAAAGATATGAAACACGTTTAACATTTAGTAACACAGCCAGTGATATAACAAAGTTATATCGCTTTTCATTTTAATCGTAAAAATGGATTATCACAAACGTACTGTTGAATCCATCAAATAAATGGTACTTATTTTACCTGAATTAATTTGGTAACTATATAATTAAACTGTGATAGTCCGTAAGTCAATATATTGTCAGTAAAAAGTTTTAGCATATTTATCTACTATCATCTACTTGCACATGTCTCCTTTACTTTATATTACTGTATTTTCGGCCGCTATAAATCGGTAGTGATCTTTGAATATATTAAATTTGTAAAACGTTCTGTTAATCAGCTTTTGTCATTATGGTATGATTTCATTTCATCAAGATTTTATAGTCAACAATTTTCATTTAGGAAGATAAAGAAATATGCGTTAAATGAGTCTTATAGTTTTATAGTGCCTTTTTAATTGATCCGATAATACTGCGTCCGGTTTTGCATAAGTCATTAACCTCGTCAACTGACAAGTAAGAATTTATTAAATTGATTCCAACAGAAATTCATGAATCGATTGAAAAACTGAAGTTTTTCTACGACAACTGCTTTTTACTTAGTTGCTCGACTATTATGAAAGAGTAGAGATAGAAGAAAAAGGACTTAGAACAAGACTAGTGGTTAGCTAATCTCTCTCGCTAAGCCCTGTAATTAGAATCTGATAGATAGGAGGGAATTCTAGACATCCATGCCTACGAACAGAAATCCATAAATCGATTGAAAAACCAACTTATGAAACTGTCCGAACTAGTATTTGAACCCGGTACATCCGTAAACAAAACTAACGACGTTGATCACTGCATCACGGACCAGACTCATATTTTTTTATTTGAAGAAATTGAAAAGCAAGCAAAAATTTATAATATTATATGAATCAAGTATTCCACCTGTTTGTAGTTTATCAACATTCAAATTAAATTATAATTATTATCATTGTCGTTCTGGAAAAAAGACGTCAAGTCGGAAATACTAGTTTATAGTTAATATATTGTAAATATATGCGTGCGTAAAATATTGCAATAATAATAACAATTTATGAATGAATAGACGTGCAACTGTCAATTAATATCAAAAAATACCGAAAAATGTATTACTTTATCAACAACATGATCTAGTCCAGATTCACTCAACGAGTGTTCATTTTCAACTAGAACATCCTACATCCATGTGGAATAATTTGTGTATATTGACAGAAAATATTGTCACAATAACACAACTTTGAGATAAACTGGAAAAACTGTCTTGCTCAATTTGTTTTATTAAAGCTCAAAATAAAAAGTGGTCTAATTTGTTTGAAGAATTTGAACGTCCTTGTGGAATTATCAATGTCCACAGATAAGGATTTTTCTTTTTCGAATATGTGTAACAATGATCTTTCAATTATTTAAATCATCAAATCATTTTGCGATTTGGGTAGACAGTAATCTTTCTTTTCGCCTGATCTTCATATAATCTAAAAGAGATGTTTAAATAAAATGAATGAAACTATTTATGAAACGACTACTTCGATTTAACGTTTTTCTGCCTTGATACGATTGTTTTTTTTTGCGCACGAAATGATTAGTTATTTTTTAAAAACATTTTGTGTTGTTTTTTGTGCTTGTATATTTGGAATTTCAAAATAAACATTGGTCGAATGTTCAGTGTTTTTAACATATTCAAATATCAATTTCTTTTACTGAAAATAAAAAGAAGTGTAAATAAACTCATTACGTTTATTTTTATTACATAGAAATGGCAATTAGTCTAATTATATGTTTTGCGATACAATTTGTGCTGAAATACTTAACTATGATCATTATTATATTGATTAATGAGTTGTCTGTCAGTAATTTGTTGGAAAGAATTGTTGTAGTTTGGTGTTTTAAGAATCTGTAACGAATTTCACTACTGTTCATTGTGAGCGATTGCCATTGAAGAAATATAATTCGACTTGTGGCCTTAAATAAGCCAAACGGTTTATTTTATCTTGCGAAAGCGTGCTTAATTCGGTGTTATTTGCAGAAGACTTCGTTAAAAAGTTGAATAGAAAACAATTTTTAAGTCGTTCACCAATTTTTGATGTAGGCGCCTGGTTAACAAAATTTAATGCCATGATCTTTCTTTTCTACAATTGACTGATTTAATAATTTCTGAGGCGTCATGTTTAGGGCTTCCAATCCCGGTCAAACAGTCAATCTCGTGATACCGGGATTAACTGTAAATATCAAAAATGATTCATATTTAAAATTAAATATTTCCTGATTAACTACAACGTGTACCTCAGATTTTTAAGTAGATACATTTCATAATATCTGCATAATTATAATGATAATGGTCTCCCTCCTTCCCGTATTTCGTAACTGCCGTAGACAGGAACAGATAATTTTTTCAAAAATATATTTTATAGATTTGTTGAATGTAGATTATTTTTTAAAAAATCAATTTCTTTTATAAATAAAAAAACCATTTCCCTACCCAAAAAATAATAATTAAATTATTAATACATTCAAATTAAAGTAACTATGAATACAATTTTAATTATGTAAAGCATGACATCTAGCTAAATGACCGTTGCCGAGATTTGTCCTTTTGACTTAAATATCTCTGAATATCGATAGTTTTATTTCTGTGCGTTCGTAATTCATGATTCTGTTGCTTGAAGACCCTCAAAAGGATCATATTTAACTTATCTGTATTTAACTCTGATGATGTAAATTTTGGGCAAATATCGTTATTTTTTAATGTTGAACAATTGAATGGGTCACCTAGAAAAAGTTGTAACCAACAAAATGGTTGAAGTTGATCTTTCAACGGAAAATTGGTTCACCGGAACTTAGGAACAGTTTGAGCTATAGAAAGTTACTCTAGGATTATTATTCGTAGCATAACTGTCGCGTAAAGTTTAACAGGTAATAGAAAAAACGTTGGAAAACGCTCCGGAGAAATAATTTTCATTTGAAAAGTCAACCTGTTCAACTTGAAAATGTGTATATTATATTTATTGTAAATAGTGCATTGTTTATAGTAAAACAGCATAATTCAAAGCTGTAAAATAGGTTCTACGAATTATATGCCACTTTTATCAATATGATGTCATTCCACCAAGAATTGACAGTTAATATAATTCACGTTGTTCAATAAGTAATTGTAAGTCATATCGTAAAGATTACATGCATAAGTGAACCCAATCAGTTGAAAATTATTTGAGCGTTGTTATTGTGAAGGCCAATGAAAAGTATATTTGTGTAAAAGTTTGCTGCAGCCAATGGAAAGTAAAATATTTAAAAAGTCTTTAGCGTGCCGTGACGTATTGATGAGTGTTTTGAATACAGTATTAAATAACAAATGATATATTTGCGAACGAGCCACAGCGGCCAATAGAAAGTGAAATACAAAAATTACAATCACAAATCGCATCGCGCAAAATATGTTTTAAAATATGCCATCGCCATTTTACGCAATGCTTGGCTGTACTTTCAAAAGCCTATTATTTAATTGAATTGCGTACTTAAGAACTTTAAATCAATATCTATACTATTATACTTCCTTTTGTTTCTTAAACAATAAAACGCACTGTAAACTGCGTTATTTTGTATTGAGAGTAAATATATTTTTCATTCATTTTTCTTTCACATATATTATCACTATACCTCAACGACCGAACAGAGCGCTAATTTTCTTATTTTCATTCAATTTATCGATTGAATTGACGTTTATTCGCTAGAACTCTATTATAATAGGTGTAAAAAAAATATGTAGCTTGGCATCGCTTGACACACTGTAATTTTGACCACACATTTTGAACAATTATTATATGACTATGTTTTGATCTTTTAAATAGTGTTTCTTATTTTCAATTTATCAATTGAAATGGCATTTGCTTGGAGGAAGTACATTAAAACATGAATTCAGTGATTCTTTCAGAATAGAACCCTTCGTTATTTTTACCGTATTCTTATTCGGTATTTTTATTAATTAAATAGGAATAGGAATTTCAAAAATAAAAAAAAAATTTTTTTTACCTAATTTGCTTATGTTTTGTTTCGAAACATTCTTTCTGCGAACGAAACGTAAAAGTGAAATTTGACACAGTTGTAAATGTTAACTTCCCAGTATTAATTATAAAGTATTTTATTAAATAAGATATTTTGTAAAAATAGATTTCATTGGGACTGTACTTATTAACATAAGTTATAATATCATCTGCTACAAATTATACAATAAAATAAGAGTTGCCTTAAATATACATAAGTTGTTCATTATAGTTGAATAATACAAATGCTTTATTGATTAAATTGAAATTTAATTAATAGCTATCAACAAACTATTTAATACAATAGCTTATTACTTTTATTCTATTAGCACGAATGCTCTTACGTTAACATAACCTGTAGAATCTTTAAACGTCTAGAAAATATAAAAAAATGCTTCAAAGAGACTTACGATTGTATGTCATTTTTACCTCAGCGTTATAATACAATTAAAATTTGCACAGATAAAAAACGAAAACATTTTTAATAACGTCTATTTAGAAATGTAGCTATCTAGTTACAAAGACAATTCGATTTTAAGCAATGTTGAAACAAAAAGTACTAAAAATACTTCACAATAATAAAATACTTCATCGATTCTATTCATTGACTCGGTCTATATTGGTAAATTTGTTATTTGCGTTATTAAATTGAATTTAATTGTAATTATTATAGGTTACTTTTACAATTAGAATACCACTAAAAACATATTCATCTGAAATAATAATAATTTTAGAAAACTTTACTTAAATTGGTTCCAGGGTTTTCAATCACAAGATCCAGTCAATTGGTCGATCCCGTTAACCCGGGATTTACTGTAAATGTTTAAAGATAATTGATTTCAAATCATATACTTTTTCTTTAACTAAAAAGTACCTCAGTTTGCTTATGAGCGCACTTTTTTAAAATACCTACATAATCAATTGCAACTATTATGTTTAAATAAAATCTTTTAAGGTGTTAACTGTCAATTCTTGGTGGAAAAACATTATATTTTAAAAAATAAAACACAATTCATTTGTACGACTTCCACATGTTTATAATGATCAGGACCAGCATCATAAAATGTGTCCAGGGTTAGATGTCCTAATTGGTACCTATTTACATGGATGCCCAGCAATAAAAATAATTGAATGTGCTAATTTTAACCTGTAATTCTTGGTGAATCGATATTTTAGTTAATACATTATTTGAAAATGAATACGAGTAAATATTGTATATATTTGACCTTTTTCAGACTAGAACCTTAAACACTCCTATCGCTAAGCAGATCTCTTACCTTTAGGCAAAAGAGGCTGACGTTTCTTTAAATAATAATTAATGCATTTTTGAATGTCTGGTGCTTTAGTTTTATCGATTATATTTTTGTTCCAATAACTTTGTATAAAAATTCTTGATATCATCTATCTTTTCTACCTTTGTATATCGAAGAATGTTACATTGAAAAGTGAGAAATATTAGAATGCCCTGAAGTGGAATGGCGCCCTACTTTGCTTAATTTATTTACAGCCATTAAATAATTAAACGTAACTATTAAATTTAATTAGTTGGAAGTAGGTACAATTGAAACAAAAAATTTTGGCTCGTAAAACGGAATGAAAGAATTCTGCGTCTCAAACAATATAACTATTATTTAACCGTTAATTATATATTAACGTAAACTCCTTTCCATTTCAGAATAGGTGTCAAAAAACTGACTGAGAATTAGTTTAGCATCTAACGGTGATATAATTTAATTGTTTTCATAATTGATTCTCTCAATTTAAATGAATGAAGGTTTGTTGAATATATAAATAATTCGCTGGGGCTACTCAGAATAGTGTTAAAATATTAGAACTGTTCTATATTTTTACGTACTAAACGTCATCACGAATAGGGCTTCCTGGTCAAATAGTCAATCCCGGGATTGTGGGATTCATTGTAAATGTTAAAAATAATTCGTATTTAAATTAAATTCTTGTTGATGACTTACAACGTGTACCTCGGTTTGTTTATGTACATACTTTTCTATGTGGGTAAATAATTAATATAATTATGTATTGTGGTCGTCCCTTATACTTCGTAATTTTTCATAACAGTCGTAGACAGGAACAGATGATTTTGATAACAATATAATTTATTCTTTTTTTGCTTTATTTTATAAAAAAATCAGTTGCAACTATCATGTATAAATAAAATCTTCTCAATAAATAAAAAATACAAAATCAGATATTCATTCCAATAGAAGCAATAATGTATCAAATTTAATTTTAAATATACAATTTAAAACATGAAATTACGCTTAATGACCAATAAGTAGTGGCATAGATAATTATAAAGTATATATATATATATATATGTATATCATTCTATTGAGACATGGTTTTAAGGTAGTACAAAAAGTTATCTGTAAAAATAGTTAGTAAAATAATAAATACAATAGTTTGCGTAAATGCGTTAGCTGACTTTGGTTGGTAAATAATATTTTCCATTTGCAAAAGTTTGCTATAAGTATGTATTGATTATTTTATAAAATATTTTACTTAAAATTTATAAATAAATAAACAGCATCACTAAACGGTTTCAGTGAATAGGTATTTTTAATAGAAAAAAACAAATTTAAAAAACTGTGGTTGTATAGTCGAAGTAATGACGTGTGATGTTTTTGTTTTAGTTTTGAAATATACAATATTTTAAGTGTCCTATATTTTATATAAGTGATTTAAAAAGACCAAACAAATTTTCCAAAATGCAAGGAAGGGATAAACTGTGTGCCAAACTGACGAGTACCTTTCTACGGAAGTGGTGTAAGTATTTATTTTTTATTAATATAATTTTAATTACTATCGAAATCAAATACCTTATGAGTAATATGTACATATAGTTCTGTGGCGTGATGGCAGAAGTCGATATGTCAGTTTAGGTGATATAACTTAAGACATCGACTGAGGGTGCTTGATGGAATTTTAATATCAAATTTGAATTGTTGAGATTTTGTACATTTGACACTAGCGACCCGTTTGAGTTCATTTGTCTACTCGTATACCTGAAGATGTCGAAAGGCGAAAACCGGGTCGTTAGCGACAAAGTACATGGAAATGTAAAAAATCACAACAATTCAAATTTGAGAAGATGATATTTTCATAGCGTTTCAAACTTTAAACAGAAAGTGTGAGTTGCCAGATGTTGCCACCCTATAGTAGTAAATATGATAATGTATTCGTGTGAAGCCAAACAGCGATACGTAATTTAACATTTTTTCGCTTTTCACTCTTCTTAATAAATTGACATTATTTTTTCAAACGACATATCTTTTGAATGTATAATGGCTGACTGGCCACCGCATGAGGAGGAGCATCTTCTAAAAATCATGAGAATAAATTCAAAATGCCAAAAAATTACGTATCCACTTCTGCCAACACGCCACAGAGTTATAATTGGAATTATTAAATAAGATAAATTATTTTTAAATAGACTTATTATGGTAGAGTAGTTTAGTCAATGCGTTTAGATATTGTAAGTCTGCTGTTTTGTATTATATTATATATAACTTTCGTTATAATCAATCTGTGTGTTTTATTTAAGCTAGCTCTATCTATCTTCAAAAATGTAAATTTTAGTATAAATAACTAACAAACTTTTTGATTTATAACTTTAGTTTTATTGGTCGCCGTCAGCGACATGATTATGTTTTTTTTAAAATAAACAATTTTAATACTTGACAAATTTTATACTTTATTAATAACGGATTGTAATCAAGTAAATCGATATTATTTTTATATTATGCAATGCGCTCATTTAGACTTCATACATTTTCACAGGTCTCACTTGAATATTTACATTACAATGGAGTAATCGAAGATTAATAGTGATCTGTCGATAATTACCTTTAATAAATATACATATTACAAAACCAATTGCTGTATGTATTATTGCACATGCATCAGGAACAGCTTAAAGTGAAAAAATAAGCAAAATTGCATAAACAATAATGTATTATCATTAATTTAAGACATTGACTGACGGTACTTGATGGAATTTCAATATTAAATTTGAATTATTGAATTATTGAGAGGCGAAACCCGGGTTAGCGACAAAATACATGGAAGTGTACAAAATCTCAATAATTCAAATTTATTATCATTAAATAGTTAATTGTTGCTCGTATTCTTGCATATTATATTAAATTATTTTGGCCATTATAATATATTACTTAAATTCAATAAATTTATTATTTTAAATGGAATATTAATGAGTTACGTATAATCACTCTTGGTGATAACTGTAAATTCTTGGGGGAAAAACTTTATATTTTACAAGATAAGCGCAATTTGTTTTGAAATATTTCCACAATATTTTGTAAAACAAATATTGTCAGCCACCGTTGTTTAGTGGTAAGAGCTTTATCTCCTAACAATCAGGTGGGTCCTGGTCCAAGTCCCAGCAAGGTTGATGTAAAATTTAAATTTGTGGTCTTGGACATGAGTGAAAATTCTCATCGAGTTTATCTCGTATGATTTTCCATTTTCAAAATATTTGGTCCATTGGCCGTCAGTTTTAATACCAGATATTTTTTTCAAATAGTAAAAAAAGTGTTTTACATTTTAAAATAATATAAAAAGTTTAGATAAATTAAGGTGGTGTAATTTGGTGATAATTTGTATATTTATACATAGTATAGAGTTGGAGTCTTTTCGACAACAGGCTATTTGAACACATGTACGAGTATTTTACCTAATCCTATATACAGAAAATTTACAAATAGTTGACTAGTGATAAGAGATCCGCTTAGAGGTCAATAGATGCCGGGCACACGCCCAGACAAGGCCAATATCAAATATTGATTTTATCTCGTTATGATTTGCGATCTTAAGCATCGGTGTTTGTGATGTGTGTTACTTTTCTGTCATGCCCTATTTTGTCACTTAACATTTTAAATATGTATATATTTATATTAATACCAAGTAAGTGCAGCCTAAATTTTCAGTCTTATCTGCCGGTACACGTTTTATTATTTCGATTTGGAAATATTAAATTCCTGTACTCAATTACTTTTCAAAAACAAATACAGATATAAAGGAAACCAGTTTTGTCGAAAAAAAATGAAACCTCACCTTCATAGTAGAGTCCACTTTCTATTTATGTGTCTCCATAGACCTTGAATTCCAGCTCGTCAAGTCTTTCGTGGATTTCAATATTAATTTTAAAGTCGCTTGATTTCAATAAAATTCATATTTTAAATAAGCGACCTTGCTATTTCTTTAGGATACGCATAAGTGCGCCTGATAAATTAATACGAATTCTTCATTTAAATGACTTACTTTCAATTAAAAAAATCGTATTTGACAAACTTTTACGTCAAGCAACTTTTTAAAACCATATCCGCTCTCTACTCGGAGCATATGGCCATCACACGGTTCCTCCAAGATTCTCTGTCTTATTGATTTCTCCCAAGTCATCCCAGTGTCTTGTAGCTCTTACGGATATTCATCAGGGGCTTTCCAGGGCGACGGAATCTATCCGGTTGGTAGAAGAGACCGGCAGGATTCATGTCTAAGTCAAGTCTATCGTCGCTTTTTTATTTTGGAAGTAATAAGGGGTTGGTCCATCGCTCTCTCACCTCCAAGATCCTGACAAAACCAAACCACTGTATCCCTAGTATTCACCGAAAGCAGCTATTTTCAAAGCACATTACACAGTTACCCTTGCTTCCTTGCTACCCTTGCTTTAATAAATTCATCTCATAGTCACCCAACAGAACTTACTAAATTTGGAATGATTGGATATATCAATCATTTCTTCAAATTGCATTTTAAAACCTAACAATGCTTTTATATGTGTAAAATCACTTGTAATTCTAGCATAAGTTGGCCACCGGCAATCGCTACATTGTTAATACGTTTGTTTTCCCAACAAGGATTAAGGTTATTTTCGGGTTTTTTTAAACTCAGGCATCAGAGTGGGTCCTAGACTTATAATATTGTAATACTAGGTTGATATTGAAGTCGATGATCTATGTCTTAAATTAATTAAAAGTTACCCATGATTTGGTGAGGTGCCATGACTCGCAACGAGCAGAGCAATGCATGTACATCAGGTAACTACGAAAGTAATATTACACGTACTATATGTGTCAACGTAATCGATATTTTCATCACCTTAATATTGTCGATATTGAAAATATATTAGTTATTTCCTGCACAATGTACTCTTATGAAAATCTTTACACTTCAAGTGATTGTTCGCTCAACCTCATTGTGTACAATCCCGGTGCCATTTTCGTGTAGTTTTAAGTAAGTAGCTGCCTAGAAATATTGTATAAGAAATGTTTGTCTCTAAGATTTCTATAGTATAATAAATATGTAGTAGACAGACTGGTGAAAGCTTTTTTTTATGAATGTTAACATAAGAAATTATTGACGAGGCTGCGTATAAAAATATGTTTTTGAAGTAAAGCAAACTACTAAGTGTAGATTGTAGCGGGAACTTTGGTTGGTCGAACATAACGTGCGCCTAAGCAATGCCTGCATACTGCCAGAGTCTTACCGTACTCTCGGCATTTTCATGGTGCAATGGTCTGCAGGAATTCAGCTTTCCTCGAGAGACTCTTCCACATCACGGCGATGTTATAGATGATAATAAATTAATTTTCCAGCCGTGCGTATGGGAAATTTATAAATTATAGTATTTAAATTAAATAAATAGTCGAGTGAAATGTCGATAGTCGACACACAAGCAAACGCACACGACATTGACGCTGGTTTTCAAAGATAATCAAATAACTAAATTGTAAATTCTCTGCTATGGTATGTAAATACTATGTTCATTTAATAATTTTGGCTTGAAATATTCATACTACATTTATATTTTGCGTGTTTAGCTCAGTTGTTCAAAAAATTTGCTTCTTTACAAAGTGTATCGATAGATAATCTATCATATAATTATATAGTTTCATATTTCCAATTTTTTTTGAATTATTCATATTTTTCCTCTTCTTATTTGACCACATTCTCTCCGTATATGGAACATATGACCACTCCACGGTGCCTCCATGATTTACTGTCTCCCGACAATCGTTTTGCTTCCTTCCATGATATGCCAGACTCTCTCAGCTTCACTGAGAACATCCTGTGGATACTACCCGACGATCGACCAAGACGCTACAAGCTAGGAATCCCAATGGTTGGAAAAAGGTTGGAGGCAAGCAGGATTAAGTCTTTCCGGAGACAATCAGCTCCAATGTCTCTCCATGACCACTGACGTAAAAGGACGTTGTCTGGTACGTTCCCCAATCTCCGAATTGTTTACGAAGTCAAACGATCTCCCCCTAGTACCTGACGCATCATAATCGAAACTGAATATAAGTTTTTCTGAGTCTTTGTCAGGTGGCACGACTTACTTCCATGTACAGTTGGGTGCCCCAGACGGCTTGCATTGAATTAAAAGTGGCTGCAGTTATCCCTAAGTTAATAGCGAGCTCTTCTTTTGAGTTATTGTTATTGGTTGATAAATTAATGAGAATCATTTTGATTTTATTTTATCAAAATTATCTGAACGATAAATCCGGCTGTTATTGCTTGAATGTCTTCATAGTTCTTCAGCTGTTTTGCTTTCTATATATCTTTCTATATATATCGTAATGCTTGGTTGGAAAATCAAGAAAAGATGTTTGCGCCATTGTGCGTTGCTGCAATGAATATGATAATCTTGCCTTTTTTAAACTTTGAACCGCACTCATGTGCTGATGGAATGATATAGCAGATAAGAATATTTATGATTCTTAAACTTGTTGATGAATTTTTTGAAACCAATCATTTCAAATTTTAAACCATCAAGCAGTTTTTATCCATGCTGTATGTATTGATTATAAACATGCAAGGCGCCGCCTGCTCCAAGCAGGTCGATCAGTCAGTCAGTTTGCTTATTTCCTACTTTACAGTCTGCTGCTCATAAAAAATATGCAAAACAATTCATTTTCTTTACTCGTATAAGTAATATAAAGGTGCACATTCATGCACGTGTGATATTTTATTCCGATAACTGATAATTACACCTGTTAATAGCGAAAATAACAAGGAAGTCTTTATAAAAATATAACAGCTATTAACTTATTTAGTCAATTATTTTTGAAATATTCCGATGCAGGTACAGATGTTCAAATATTTTACCACAACATTGGGAATCATAAATTATGTTATCAGAAAATTTTGGAAATAAATAGTGCACAGATAAATAGTTTACCAATTTTAAGCGAACGATTTAATCTCCCTAACTCATTGTATCTTTAAAGTGAGATGAGTTCGTAAAATGATCGTAAATTATTCTACAGATGATCGCATGTTAATATAAATTATTTGATTGAAAAGAAATAATAGTAACGAAGCGTACGTATCATTTTTTGGTTAAAGTTCTGAAGTAGATGAGATCTTTACCATTATTTCTCTGTTCATTCATATACTTTTATTTAAACAGTGGCTCTTACAGTTAAGTTATTAATGATTAACAATGACAGTGATTTTTAAAACACTTGATTAAATTAATGACTACACAACAAACACAAGATTGAAAGGTCAAGTTCAAACGTCAAAACAATTTTAATTCTCCAACAATAAAGGAAATACGCTTGATTATTCTATGAGACAAAAAACGACACTAAAGTCCGAATTTTATGGCTCAATAGTTGACTTACAAAAAACTGTATTGTCGTAAAATTATTTGCTATTCACATTAAAAGAAACCGGATATTTTCTATAAATTTGAAGTAGTGGGGTGTTTCGATTAACATTTACTTTACCCGTTGAAATACTTGAAGTGTTACAGTTATTTCTCTTTTTAATAACGCCCTTACGCAATGAGTGGCTGGTCGCGTCTTTGGTGTTTTGTGTGTAAAACGCCTGCACCATACGCATTGCATCTCAGCGATTTACGTACTAAACAATGCAGCTAGCTGCCAATGCGTATGGGCGCTGCTTAATAATGCATTCATACCAGTAGATGAAGTAAATACATTGGTTGAATTGACATGTATATTGTGAATTTCAGTATTGTATTCAGTTGTACAATAATTTTATCAATTTGTCGGCAAATATTTTGACAGAACTATCTTTAGTTTAATTTATTGTTTTGGAAGAGATGTACCATGTTGTATCATATCACCTATTCCAGCATTATAACTTTTATTTAAAATTAAAGTATTTATCCTACTAATTGTATCGTCATTGATTTTATATTTTTCAAATGTTCTGCACACAGTCAGGTATTTAAATAAAATTAACGAAATGGCGCCACAATTATTGATTTTAATTAAAATATGTCTGTATGAACTTTAAAACCAGTATTTTGATAAATAAAAAATAGATTCAAATATAAAAAACAAACTTTTTGAAGAAACTTCACAATTCATTTGTACTACTTCCACATTTTACTACTTATTATAATGCTCAGGACCGGTTTCACCCATCACGAGAATTATCAACTGATAAACTTATTTATATAAAATTGAGTGTAAAAATGAAGGTATATAAAACATGAACTAAGACAAAAAAAACTGATTAGCAAACAAATTATACATATCTCTCGCTACTCTCCGGATCATATTAAGATATCACAGACATCCATGCTTTCGAAAACAAATCCATAAATCAATTTAAGATACAATTCTTATTGGGATTCGAGCCTGCGACCATAGCAACCAAATGACGTTGACCACTCCCCCTTCAGTGTCACAAATTCTCTTTTTGATGATATTACGGATATTATTTTCCAATTATTTTCGGCGGTAACTTTGCGGAAATTCATATTTTAATTAAAATTGATAACATTGTTACATTGTTACACACTCGTTGTGTTACTAAATATGAAAGGTGTTACGCTTCTTTGAAAAGCATCTTTTTATTTCTAAGGTAAACTGTGATTCTATTCCTTAACTTAAAAATGAAGGGTGGGGTGGGATTATTTCTTCCTCCTCCAAATACATCTTAAAATTAATAGTGTTATGGTAATTAGTACTCTTATCGTTTGTGTCTAGACCCTTACCTACGTCCAGTAGGAAGACGTCTCGTATCACACTTCACTTTTAAATTAAGAACAAGGATCTTTAGAAATAATATCCTTGCAATATAGTTGGTCTGAAGATGAAAAACTTGTCACATTAGTAGCACTACCAGTGGAATAGCAAAGTTATCAGTTTGAATTTTTTAGCAAAATATACAGGAGTGTTGGATGAAATTCCTACAAAATTATTCTTGTAACGATGTCGGAACTGTTGTTTGAAATTTGTTGAGATTCCTTAAGCATGCGTATTGAAGTTAAGTAGCGCCTCTTTAGGCGTAAATAAGGCCGCTGTATGAATTATTCACAGATGAAAGTTACTACAAGTGTGACGTCACCACAGATAAAGCATATCATACACTGTAACACACTCAGAGCTATTTATTCATGCAATTAGATCACGATTTTATTATGATACATTAATTTTTACGAACTTATGATTCAAGCATAAAAATTAGTGAGTCAGGTTCACAGAATTTTCGTTCAAAATTAAAAGTTCGACAGAGCTGATCAGATGACTCAAGGTGGACCTTCCAATCCGATTGAAATGCAAATCTGTTGTAATAAATTAATAATTTATACACGTAAGAAAAATGATAACTCTCTCTATTTTGTTATTTACTTATAGCTTCCAAATAATGCTTACTTACATTCCAAAGTATTCTGTAATAAATCCTATTATACAAAAAAGCATCTTTAATATATATAATACATCTTACAGTTTTTTTGGGACTCCGTCGATATTGTTATTGTGATTGCCTTTGACAAAAAAGCTTTTAATGAAAAAAAAAAAACTACTGACAAAATAAAATTTGCTGCTGAGTTTTCTTCGTAAAAAGCCTCCTATCAATAAATCACAATTAATAAACACTTTTAAGGTGTTAACTGTCAATTTTTGGTGGAAAGACATTGTATTTAAAAAAATAAAAAAGAGCATTATCAACTGACGTTGATTCATAATGACATCAGTTGATAATGCTCGTGATGAGCGAAACCGTCCTGATCATTATAAATATGTGGAAGTAGTACAAATGAATTGTGTTTTATTTTTTAAAATACAATTAATAAACGTTAAAATCCTAGTACAGACCGTTTCATTAAATATGTATTCAATCAATTAATAGCTTCCAGTTCGCAGGGATGTTTCTGATGTCTAGAATCTTCTCCCACGCATACGATCCTAAAAACGGAGCGTAATGAGTGCCATAAGCTAACCACTGGTCCTGTCCTAGCCCTGTCTTTATATTCCTTCTGTCTTCGGAAAAGAGAGGCTGAGAAACTGAATAATAAAACGTCTTCGTAGAAAATCTTCTGTTGAGATACCTTCATGATCCAGCTAAAATCAAATAGGATTCTTTACATGCAGTCGTTTTCTTAATCAACCCTTCATTAGTAACCCCAATAAAATCATTTTTACTATGGACTGAATTGGTTAAAAATACATGAAGTCTGGATGGACACTGCCAATTTTGTTTTTAAGTTCAGTTATTTACTGTCATTCTAAAAACCGCCAATTTAGAAGTAAAATAAGCGGTTTGTGCATTACATGCGACACGAAAGTAAAGTTTAAATGATTGATAGTATGCATCGCTAGTTTTTGCAGTAATGTACTGTTTGGTCATGTGTGACATCCGTATTCAGCTATGTATGCAATAATTCTTAATGACGGCTGATCAGTAATTTAGTGTTGTCACATCTAACAAACATTCATAAACATTACCCAACGACCTTTGCAATGCTAAATTTAAGACAATTATTAACCAAATAATAAAAAGCAGTTTTAAATTAGTAAAAAACATTTAATTATTCCACATTAACTGTCTTCTGTTGTAAGTATTTATTAATTTCTTTGACTGAATCACCGTATTTGGCAATTGACTATGGCAAAAATTGAAAACAAACAAAAAAAAAATTTAGCACACTTGGACTATTATTATTAGTATTAATACATCGTTGAAGTAAGTGCATTGCATTTTTATTGATTGTGATATGAAGAGTGCGTCAGGAATATGCTTCTAAATTTTTGATATCGTACCCCTATTATGGAAAAGTTTTAGAGCTTTCGCGACCCATGAGTTTGAGAAGTACTGCCTTAGAGTGTATATTGATTTAATGAGACAGTGTCAAGCTTCCATTATTTGTAAATGTATACCTGAAATGTGGATGTATTTTTATACTAATATTGCAAAAACAAAACCGCACTTTACCTGTAAATGAATAAGTCGGCTCGGTTGGTGTTGGAAAACGATTGCAAATTTCTCTCTGGCGGTAATTATACCGTCGGTACGACCGCAGGCTATAAGTGAACATTGCCTGTTTCGTAACTTCACTTCGACACTGTTGATTATGATAATCGCTAATGCCATTGACAAATGTTGTCAGCCATTAGAAATGATAATCACAGTTATTATTTATCTTTTTACTGTCGATTTTCACACATTTTATTTATAATAAGTCATCGCTAGACACAATTATTATTCTGATCGTAATGTTTCAATGAATTCGTCTGTTAACTTAACGAACAATTAAATATCAGCTCTAAATTCTCTGTTAATTGAGGATTTAAACAGACCTTATGAGAGAAGTCAGTTACTTTACTAGCCAGCGGCAGATTAAGCACGTGGGTAGCCCGAGGTGCGTTAAAATTTTGACGGCCCCGTTTAGCAAATCTCCAATCAAAAAAAATTCTCATATTTTCGAAAGATTCGGCGATACCGCTGTTGAGATTAAAAACATAGAATAATTTTAAAACACAATTAAAGTTGATAACTTAGTTATTCCACTTGCTTTGTTTTAAAATATGACGCAGTCAGTGGAAAAACAAAAATATCAACATTAATTATGTTTCTATATTTCTATTCATATCAGGAATATTTGATTATTAATATCGAAGGCGTTCCAATGAAAGAATAAATTGAAAAATATGTAACAATTGCATTTATTATTTATTAAACAAAAACAATTGTTACCGTATTATATAAATTGCATGGAAAATTAAATAAATATTGAAAGCCCAAATGCGCTTATCGGGTAATCCGCCCCTGGTATCAGCCCAGCGGTAAGAACTCCGCTTAGAGAGAAAAGTTTCGTTCTACTCTAGAAGGGATCATTAGTAAGTGCCGATTTTGTCAAGTTAACATTTGAGATATTAATGTGTGTCATGTATTTTATCCTTGAGTGATTTAATTTATTTTAAATATTTAAAGACGACGTAAATATTATGTAATACTGTCCAGGTTTTTGCGTAGGAGGAGAGGTGGGTCAAGAGTAAGTAAAGTGGTAAATTTCAACACTGTGACTATTGAGTAGAGTAGAATAACAAAAATTATCAATGCTTATAGCTATATATCGACTAAGAATGTTTGAACTTAAATTTTATATTTCAATAATTTAAATATCCACTTAACGACTGCGAAAACTAAATATTTACAAAATATTTTGACCTCAATGTAATTCAATAAATAACACATCACAGTGATTTAATATTCTTTCCGAATTCAGTATAATTCATTTGGCTAAATTTGTGAAAATTCTTCGTGTAAAGTAAATAAAGGTGCGGGTTTCTACGTTGAAAACGCGTTGATGTCGCCAGCTTGGAAAAATGTGCAAAGTAGTGTAAAATAAGTAACAGCATGCCTCTAATGTTTATATAACATTTTACATGCGTAATGTTGGTGCTCTAAATAATTTTATCACTAGTAGAAAATGCTTAGCCGTGTTAATATTGTATTGAATTATGGGCACGTGAATTTTTACAGTAATGAAAACAAATTAGGTGAGTCGAACTTTTTGGTTAGGATGTTTAAGATTCAAATTGTTCGTTTTTCGGCCAATACCAGTGTTTTGTAACGACATTAGAATGTTTTAGAGCGAGCCTGTCCAACCCGCGGCACAAGACGACTAGTAATGAGGACAATGTATTAAATATTTTTGCGACCAAGAACAATTTTGTTTGCTAAAGTAAAAGGACTTAAGTCTTCAAAATTGAAAAATAAGTTGAATATACCAAAATAACCACAATGCTTATCCTCTTAACTAGCAAACTGCGTATCTACATTTCAGCAAAATGTTAAGTAGCGTTTTAACAATCAATAAATTCAGTTTTAACCAATGTTATTTTTGAATTTCACATATACCATTAAAATTTAAAAAATATATATCTGGCACTACAGTTGACAGCCAAAGCGCCAAATATTATGAAAATCAGAAAATCATACGAGATAAACTCGATGAGAATTTTTAAAAGTCATTCATGTTGGGAATTGAACCAAGATCCACCTGATCGCTAAATTTATTTAGAAATATCACATTAGAAATATCAAAAATTTTATCGAGATTCATACAAACGCAAATCTTGTTTTGGCTCTCCTGAAAAGTACCAATTTTAAACATACAGCCATTTCCCTTTCGTCATCAACATGGCCGATAAGATTGGAAACCCATGTTCTAGATTCTAGAGTATAGAGGCTAATGCTAGGGTAATGATATTGTAAGAATGTTTGCATTTATGCCTTGGGTTGGGGATTAAAGACATTTTTTCATTTACCATATTCGCTTCTAATATCGAGTATTTCAAGTGTGGTTATTATCGACGATAACTGGTTGGAATTTAGTTGATCGAACTGAGCTGATCAAATTGAGATTGAGCAGTGTTTAAAGAGGTCCCAATATTCCAGACACGTAAATCTAAGAATATATATACAGATACATTTTTATTGACTTTCGCAGTTCAGAATCGAATGAGTTATCCGTAATCAAACAGTTCTCTTGTTTGCTTTGCCGCGCATTTGCTTCATTTTTGGAACGGATATGAAAAAAAGTATTTTTATTTTTTCTTAAACAATAATGGTAATTATATCTCTCAAGGATATCAAATAGATCGGATATGACGAAAATGGGGGTAGAGGTACATCCGTAATAAAATATACCTTGAATTAACATTGAAATAAAATAGCAAAAAAATGAAGGCCAATTAGGTATTAACGATGTTCAAGTATTGCAAGTATTGAAGGAATACAAGTTTATTGTTGTTTTATTAATACAAAGATCAGTCTATAATGAGTGGTATGTACGCGTCTACGTTTTCTACACATACAGTAAAAATGATTAGCTTCGTGCAAAAATCGCATTTTTAATTATAATATATACGATTTTTCTTCTGGTAGAGAGTTGTGTGTCAAACCTAACGTATTAATTTAAATAAAACGTATTTATTTATGAAGGAAGTTGACGAAGTTTAAAAGTTTAAGCATTAATTATTTCATCTCTAATATACAGCAGAAAGTACATGTATGCATATGTCTATCTATCACAAGAACTTCAGAGTACAGTATCGACGGGAAATTTACATATGTCATTCTAGCTGCCAAGGTCACACGTACTATTTTCAACTTTTTACTTAATTATAAATTTACTAACTTTTATATGATGAAGGAGTTACATAAAATATGTAGCCCTCTGTGATATTTTCTACTTTGAGTGACATAAAGTACGGTCCATCGTGATATTTTCAACTTCTATCATTAGTATTAATTGTTGGACTATACTTGATGGATGTTACGTCATCATGTACGGTCTACTGTGATATTTTCAAATTTCAACTTCTAAATTTCGATATTAGCTTGCACCAAATAACGCAAACGTCTAGGTGATAAATACTAGTAATGTGTATTTTAAAAGAGTTTCACACGGAAATGAAACAGGTTTTTTTGTTAATTCTGCATTTTTTTTGTACGTATTTTATCTCAGTTGATTTTTTGATTCAATAGGATCATAATTTCTGAAAATTATTCCATAGTATCAAGCCTTGGTTATTTTTACACATAATTGATATTGCTTCCCATTAAAAATTATTATGAAAATGGTTTCTTACACAAAAAACGTCAATAGCAGATAGACCTAGACATAAATGATTTGAATTCAAACAATTATATTATTTAAAATACTTTCGCCGTTGTTTGCTCACCTTAATTAAGAAAAAATGTCATTTTAGCACCATTAGTTTGTCACGCAAGTTAGCTAACTTAATGACGAAAAATAAATGAACACAAAAGCTTTTTTATAATAAGCAAGTTTATTTGAGATGATTTTTTAAAATCAAAATTAATCAATGTGAATAAGATGTAAGGAACGTTTAAAGAATTGCATAACTGCAATTGCAGTTGTGTTGATTCAACTTTTTTATTCTTTATTGCGTGGGAAATCGTTTGATTACTAAATGTTGAGCAGTAAATAATTATAAAATAGCTGACTTTGAATGATTTAAAAGTCTAGTTTGGTGTGAAACTTAAAATGTTCAATCAAATTTCTACTATAAAGCAGAAAATACAATATGTATAAATATGTCTGTCCGTCTGTTGCAAGAACGCCTCCCAAACGGTGTACAGTGGCTATGTGAAATTAGACCATTTAATTCTGGCTACCATTTCTAGGTCAACCGTGATATTTCAACTGTTCACATTGTTATTAATTGGTGGACTATATTTAGTGGGTGTTACATGAGGCACGTTCAACGCTGATATTTTCAACATTCAACTGTTAACATTATTATTATTTAATGCACTATATTTTGTGGTTGGTGTATGAGGCACGGACCACGGTGATATTTTCAATTTTCAACATTAACAGTTTTGTCATAGTTGTTGGATCAGTTTGTAATTATTAACAATCAATTAAGCCATATAAAAAGTGGAAGTAGTATAAAATAAATTGTGTTTATTTTTAAAATCATCGATTTAACTATTTTTCTGATAAAAAGAAGTTTTTCTGCATTATCATGACAAGTGTATATGAATTATTATTATCGATGATATTATTGTATATTTGACTCCCACGTCGTCATGTTTCTCGTGCGTAGCTTTCTTTTATAAGACCAAAACAAAATGATATGATACAGCTACCGCACAATCGACACGACTCTTATAACAAGTGTTCTGTAATTAATTATTTTGCAATACTTTCAGTGCGAATTTCTATTCTCATAACGATGATATTGTAATTTGAATAACCTGATTTATTTCAAAAATGAAAGTGTGCTCCAATAACAATCCGATGTATTTTGTATCAGTTGGGCAGGTCGTGAAAATATTTCCGAAGACTTCGGCATTCTTTGGGCATTCATCTGAGTCGTCGTCAGGTTTTTGTCTTAACCGAGCTGTTCGATCACCACGAGCTCACTTTTTTTCTATCTCTATAAATTGGAAATATTTTTAGATTTACCAACGAGGTATCTGTTCACTTTCATTTAATATTTTTCCGAGAATTTTCATTAATTTTTCATTTGAACGGTATTATATATTCATTATTTGCGACCAAATGTGTTTGTTTATTCGTAAATGAATATGATAATACATAGCAATACAGCTGATGATAACGCGCCATGCATTTATGAGAGAACATTTTTTACCAGGTCAACTCTAAGTGTGGAGCATATGGCCTCTTACTGGAGGGATCACAACAGAACTTTTTCTAAAAGAACTGCTTATTACCCAGTTGGTTTACCTTTTTTTCGAAGATAGTAGGGATAAGAAGGATAAGACTAGGACAAGACTAGTGGTTAGATTTTCGATCTCGATAAATCCATCTCTTCGAACAGAAAATAAAATAAATCGAATGAAAAATCAATTTATGAAACTGTCTGTATTGAGATTTGAACCTCTGACATTCGTAACCGAAGCCAATGACGTTTACCACTGCAGTACGGACCTAACAATATCATTTTACTATTAGATAATTAAAAAGAATATAGTTACATGGAATATCGCGTATATTAGATTTCAAGATATAAATATACAATATAAACGTTTCAAAAAGTATACGCACAATCTTTTGATGCAAGGCTATCATGAAACATTTCTACTTAGTAAAATCTTTATTATACACTTGTATTTATTTAAATGTTGACGTTATTTAGGTGTAAGCTAATATTGAAATTTGAAAATATCGAGGTGGACCGTATTTCATGTTACCTCGATAAAATATAGTCTATCAATTATAATAATGCTAAAAGTTGAATGTTGAAAATATCACCGTGTACCGTAACGTATGTAACACGCACAACATAAATTTCATCAATGAATAATAATGCTAAAAATTGGAAGTTAAAAAATATCAGCGTGGATCATATTTTACGTAACACCCATAAAATGTAGTCTATTGATGAATAATATTGTAAACACTTGAATGTCGAAAATTACACAGTTGGCCTAGAAATGGCAGCTAGAATTACATAAGCACATTTCACATCGCTACTGTACATCGTTTAGGAGGCGTTCTTGCGACAGACACACAGTCAGATTTATACATGTATTTCTGCTATATAGTACAGATAATCTATGGTTATTGCATAAAACGTTTATTTCATACAACGGTCATTATATTTTAACCGGTAGATTTTGGTTTATATTAACATATTTTTATTGCTTTACTTATTCGTTGTCTAATATTTGATACGTTTGGTTGTAAGTAAGTATTCGGTATTCTTGGTTATGAAATTATGTAAAAAAATATTTCTGAATGTTAGGTAACAGCCGTCGTAACAAATTTGATTTAGATTAGGCCAGTTTTTATTGTATAAATAAATATATAATACGAAAACGAGATAATATCTGTAACTGACTTCATTGTATATGAAATATACGAATATATACCAATCCACTTAAAAGATTTATTATAATAATACATTATTGTTGTCAGTTTTTAAAATAACGTCCTAAATATGTACTGACTTCGATGACCTTTAATTCATGAAACAAATATGTTATGGAAAGTTAATATATATTCAGAAATATTAAGGTATAATAAGAATGCTAAAATGTTGATTATTTCCAAATATTATTAAAATTTGAAAAGTTGAAGAAAATTGAGTGTGTCATTATGTCATCCGTTACTAAGTCTAGAAGTCGATTAATATTACTACTGTTGTATTTTCGCCTCTTTGAATTACTGATATGAAGATATTGTATGTCGAGTTTAGGGATTCTAACTCAAATATTTGGATATTCAATATTCGGACCTTTTCGATATTCGAATACTATTCGTAATATTTTTTAATAAAATATTTCACAAAATCGATGACAGAAAAAATCAAAATTCCTCCAGATTTCAAGAAAAATAATGAATATCCAGGTAGTGGTTTTTTTGCCTTCAACCAACTCGGACGCTTTCAATATCTTATCATAATACTTGAGTTTGATGAATGACTCCGGGCAAAACTGGACATACGATATTTTCCACCTAAAGATCTTCATATAGATTCACATATTCAGTTTATTAAAGGTTTTTTGACATTATTTTTACTACCGTGGCTGAGTAGCAATACTAGGTCTTGGCATTGTGATGTTTTCATATACACATATCACAGTTCTACTTCAAAATTTGACGTAAAACGAAAAGCTATCAAAAGATTATTAAGGTTATATATTCTCTGAAAATAGTAAAAATAATTTCCAAACTCCAACTGTGCCACTAGGTGGAACACGTGTTACGCTTCTTCGAGAAACATCCTCAGGCACAATTTATCGTTTATATTGTAGGTATTGATTCAAATCATGTGATTATTAAACGTACTAGAAAGTTAGGGATGTTGGAGAATTCAACGAAGGTCAGGGAGTCAAGGCTTTATCTATGACCGTCCGATTTAAAATATTACCAAGAAATTAATTCTTAAAGAGAAAACATACTTCAAGAAAACTAATATAAGAGGTTGAAATTGTAAGAAAACTCACAGAAGGCATGATTTAAATCCACACATATTTTTTATAAAACGATTCTTAATGCCTTAACATCTTTATGGCACTAATTTTTTTAAGAAATATCTGGCAATATTTAGTGGTAAAGAAATTTTAAATTAAAAAACACTTTCCATCTGTAATGTCGTTGCTTTAATTTTTTTGATATAACAGCTGTCATTATGTTTAAAGTCATATATTATAGTATTATATTTTAATCGTACGGGATATTTTGTGGCGTATGTAGTGCAACGTAGCTTTTTTTTTTATTTTCTATGTGAGGTATTGCAAATTTTGAGTGTTTTGTTTTTTAAATGTTTGGTTATTTTTGGCTCTACATTCGGATTTGAGTGACTATATTTTGACTGGGATGGTGCATAAGAAAAATGAATTTAAATTTATTTTTGATATTTATATAATTATTAATTTCGGGTTGCTGTGACAACGCTGCTTCACAAAGTTGGCGTTGCTTTGATAACATCGCATTTTGCAGATAATGTAACTTAAGAGCATGTGTACTTATGGTATATTCTTCCTTATCTACGAATCAATCTACAGATGTATTACAGTGATATCCAAATCAGTACCAGATTATGGTTGAGAGCAGCAACTTAGACACAGTTTGATTTGTTATGACGACATCAGAGATGTCACATTTAATAAATTCAAAACTGGCATACGGCTATGGATATTACACATTATGTTTCTTTGATTTCAGTCTCTAGACATTTGACAGTGATTTCCAAATCTAGTTCCAAAAGATGTATTTCCTATTTTGACTGAGATTATGTACCAGTACCAGGCAGCTGATGTTAAATTGATATGCAAAGAAAATTATTTATAAATCAGTAAACTGAAAGTATCTGTCAACAGTTAAGACGTTACTTTGAAAGTTGTATTCAAACTTCTGACAGATGCAAACAAACAGAATTGTTTATCGAAATTTTGCTGAGCAATAATTGACCGAGAAATGGAATGGTAATCATTCAAAATATAATAAAAAATGAACACATTTTTTGTTCATTATTTTATCAGCACGTATTTATTTTCGAATCTTTTGGCATCTTCTATGCGGTGCGTATGCGGGGAATCGACTATATCGGAAGTCGGAATCAGGTTATGAAAGTGATGGTGGGTAACTGAAACTGGTCGAGTTATGTCACGAACCGACTATCTTTCTATACACTGTTATATGCGGACACTCACACCCAACTGTGAATATTGCGCAACGTGGGTTTTCTGTAACTGCGGTTCGATCTCATTCAATGAATCAATTGAGGGTTTTAGAATCAAAGGTGGTAGTTGTCATAATTATGAAATGTTTGCAAATCAATAAAAAAGGTTACATATCTTTTTTTATAGCTAGGAGTCCTGTTAAATGTTTTTGGTAATATTATCATGATAGAGGATACGTTTGCCTGTAAATCACTTTCTAATATAAATCATGTTACTAAAAACGTTTTATTTCTTTGCCAGAGTTAAAGATATATCATGCATTTGTGGTAATAATATTAATAGCGCTCCTGAAAGTAATAAAAATGACAAGGCCAACACAATATGAAAAAATATTGATCGATTATTTATGGTATTTGTTATTGAATATTTCATTAGAAGACATCAAATATGATATATTTATGTGAGGGTATTATTACATAAATTATGCAATATTAATATTGAATAAATTAATGATATGATGAAGTCTCATTTAAACATTGTATTCATGTAAGGATTAAAAATATAATCTTACAAGATTATTCATTTAATGTTGTGTATGACTATTTCCATTGGTCGTAGGTTATGTGAATGACAAGCAATCAGTCACTTTTAATTAATTTTTGTTTGGAACCATACATTAAATCTCCTTATTCGATAATTTATTGGTCACCAACCTTTTGGACCTCACGGACCACTAAGCTCACAATTTTGAATTCCGCGAACCACTAACATGATTTTATTTTAAAGAGGTACAAAAATAAATGAAATAATGATCAAAGAAGTTGAATTTTTTAAGGCTTACAATTGAATGTACTCTTCTTTAGATCATATTCACGTTCATAAAAATAGTTGTCACTTATACCACACTTATAATACATTCCGCAAAAGACAAATTCTTTCACTAAAAATAAAGTGATCCCACATAATAAAATATATTTCAACATTGACTAAATATATTACACTTACGAAAAAATAATTTCACTTAGATAAAATCGTTT
The DNA here is from genome assembly GCA_022494535.1 of Himalopsyche phryganea. Taxonomy (NCBI): domain Eukaryota; kingdom Metazoa; phylum Arthropoda; class Insecta; order Trichoptera; family Rhyacophilidae; genus Himalopsyche; species Himalopsyche phryganea. The sequence goes on along the minus strand of JAGVSL010000142.1, from coordinate 351,997 downwards.
TCACTCAAATACTCACTCACACTTTGAAATCGATAGTTGTACGAAGCTGTAATGACACAAACCAAACCAGACCAACCCTAACATAACCCACTACAACTAAACTCACTTTGTTAAAATCCGTGTCTAAGTGGAAACTATTAATATCAAAGTTTGAGAGTACTAAGTTATTACTATCTAGTGCAAAGTGCCATTATTTATAACCCTTTTTTAACCAAATCCGCTACCTAATCGGAGCATATGAACACCACACGGTGCTTCCAAGATTCGCTGTCTCCTGTCAGTCTTCTTGCTTCCTCCCAGGTCATTCTAGTTTCCCATATGACATGCCGCTGATGACTATCCACAGAGTACATCTTATGGATACTCATCAGCAGCTTCCCAGCGTGCCGGAATCTATCCGGTTGATAGAAGAGAAACAAGGCATAGGCTCCTCTGGGCATCCACGGCACATGTCACACTACATTGTAATAAAAAGCTAGTCCGTCCGCTCTCTTACCTCCGTGTGCTGACAAAGTCAAACCACCATATATTGATTGCCGCAAGTATCTGTTTTCGATGCAGTGTACGATTACCCTATGCTTTAGTGAGGTGCCATGACTCGCTAAAAATGATAATTACCTTGATAAATTATAACAAATTAATAAGTGTGATATTGTTGCTGCGTGTTGTAGTACAATATGTTTATAGATTTTTGGCTCTAATGGCGTTACTGGAAAAACTCCGCGTATCACAGGTTTTTTCTCACGGACCACCGGTTGGTGACCTCTGGTTCGTGTGTGGGCATAGTGTATCTATGAAAATCATTCGATTAAAATGTTCAGAAGTACTGATATCAAATTTGAGGTTCATCAAATACCTGGATGCTTACACGTTTCGTCAAATACCTAACCAAGGTGTAATTGTTTTTTTTATGTAAAGAAAGTAGATAGTTGCTGGTGATGACGCGCGCAGATCCGATAACCACACATGGCTGACCAATTTTCTTCAAAACTATTCAAAACCGGTTGTAATTTGTTTTCAATTGGGCGCAGAAGAAATTTTCGACCCACACGGCTGGCATCGCATGCCGTTTCAAACAGACTTTATGTTATATATTATAATTGTCAATTAGTCGCGTTATCGTCTCCCATGTCGTAGTATTTCTTCAAAAACGTTGTCATGAGAATACTTAATGGAGTTATTGAAAACAATCAAAATGTAAATGAAATTAGAATATGAACATGCAAATATTTCATGATTATAATACCGTCGGAATCTTCAGGCATTCGAGCGCACGAATGCCTGAAGATGCAGAAAGGCGAATCCCGGGTCGTTAGTGACAGAATACATGGAAGTGTACAAACTTTCAATAATTCAAATTTGATATTGAAACTCCATCAAGCACCCTCAGACGATGTCTTAAATGATAAAAAAGTGTAACTTTAGTGATCAATACGTATTTGTAATTTTTAAGGAAAAATCATGCTAGTGGCCTGCGAGATTAAAAATAATTGTGATTCTAGTGGTTTTTAAGGTCTGAAAGGTTAGTAATCACTGTTTTAGATCACTTAAAACTGGAGAAAAACACAAACAGCCATGAATTATTAAAGAATTAATATTTGATCTAGATCTTATCAGGAGTTTTAGCCAAAACCTTTCACTAAGTAAATGTTTTAAAATTGGGTTGCGCAGGCCGACTAGGGCCATCAAATTAATATTCATTTTTGATTGTAAAGATATTTCTGAAAAAAGAAAAAAATGTGGAATAATCGAAAGAATTATTGGAATTTATTAAGTATTCAATTAAGTTTGATGTTCAAAGTCCGTTTAAAAGAGTATCGATTATTTTAATTGTGAAAATCATATAATTATAATAAATCTAATGAGATACAGTTACTGTATGTGTAGGTATAAATAATTGATTCCACCTTCACAAAGTAGATATCCATGACACACTCGTGATATTATAATAACAACTCTTAAACGAAACACCTTAGATGTAAAAAAAGCGACAAATTTGTATTTAATACGAGTCATTTGAATTAATTAGTATGTCGTTATGTTGTTGTACACACATTTTATATCGTTTTGTCTTGGAAGACGTTCGTTTGAAATACTTCCGTGAGAAATTATTGTACACTTACTTATTTGTATTTGAAAGATGCATCGTAATAACCGACGAAGAAATATCTCATGTTGTTACATGAATACTTTACCAAAAAGGTGAAAGTAATCAAACTTTGTATTTAGATTTTGAAAGTATCATTTCTCACCATTTACATTCTTTTCTTGGCGCAAATGGACTTCAAAAGAATATTTTTACTGTTGATGTTCTTTTAGGTTAAAAGTCAAATTGTTTTCGTTGGATAATGTAATGACGATACTTTATAATGGAAAACTGTGTAAATATAATCCATATTCAATATTTTTTCTAAAACAAGTCAGAGCTTTGTGTACATTAAACAAAGTATAAAAAGGGAGGGACATAAAGATAATGATTGTCGTGGTAAAAAAAAATATAATACAAAACGAACTTCTTCATACTGTAAAATTTCGATATAGAATAGACTTTAATCTAATATATGAAAATCAATGTAGTGTCATACCGTTCATCCGATTCCAATAAAACTTTGTCAAGTATTGCTTGCACTTACGCGAAGAACATTGGCATAGTACAATTAGGCCCAGCCCGGCCCCAGTCCAACTCTCAATGTTTTAATTTTTAACTTACAGTACGTCTTATTTTATATATAAAAATCAATCTCAAGTTGTCACTCATAATTTTTTTTATTTTCATGTACAAATGGAGCAGTTCTAATGTGTGTCAGCCGATGATCTGACTTTTGCTAAGCCACGCCCAGTCATTTAATTTTTAATATTTTCATTAAATAGTTTATTAATAATTTTCCAAATTTGGTAGGTACTTCCTCCTTTCTGTATTTTTTTACAAAAATAAGTGAACAGTAAATCTTGAAATGATGTACACAAAGTCCTCTTTTTACGCGATGTTTTGGATGGCACCGTTCTTTATTTTCAAGGTTTATATGTAAATAAAAGCAAATTTGAATTATTGAGATTTTGTACATTTCCATGTATTTCGTCACTGACGTTTATCTTGCATATAAGCGATATAAACTGTCTACTGTTTGTCAGTTCGAGTTCATTCGTGTGGCCGAATACCTGAAGATGCCGGAAGACGAAACCTGGGTCGCTAGTGACTAAATAAATGGAAATGTGAAAAATATCAACAATTAAAATTTGATATGGAAATTCCATTAAGCATTCCATTAAAAACGGATTGGGTGTATCGTGGTTTTTTCTTAATACAGTTATTTTGTAACGACTTATGTTTTAATTTCAACAAAGGTCAGCTTGTATAATTAATTAATTTAAATAATAATTACGATTTTAATTCGCACCGATGTGTACCAGTCGATAAATAAATAATTGATACATAGCATTGCAGTACATCAAATCGACAAAGTGGTGAGTCTAATAATTATTAGCATGATAGTTGCAGAGGTCATCAAAGCAGGCTGCAGTTTGCAGTGAGCAATGGCCGACTGGTGTAATATTAAGTGGTCCACCTTGAAGCAGGCATGCCACGCCGTAAGTGCGGGTACAGCGTTCGAGTCTCAGCCGGGTGACTTGTGCCACTCCGTCTATCTGAGAATGCGCAATATTTATCTATATGCTATGAGAGTTTGTGAAACCTTTCGAAAAGTAACAGTGGCAAAGAAAGGTCTAGATCGTGTTTGATTATTAACACGATCGATTTCACCTATCATCACTAAGTAATTTTAGCACGGTTTAAAAACAATACATGAGGGTTTTAGTAACATAACTCAGAATCTCCACCAATGCTTGTCTTCGGCAAACCAAAAAAAAATTGTTTTCATGTTACAGTTACATATGCATAGTTTGATACAAATAAAACTGTAGAACAGACGCTTACACTATGTAAACAAACACTGGTGGCCATGACAGTACAATGCTGCAAATTGGCTGGAATGGAAGTTATTAGTTTAGAAAATTGTAGAGCATTAAAAAATACGAGTTTTCAAAATGAACAACATTTTCACATTCATTTTAGATGGGAGTTTTTTTAGCTTAGAAAGATATTTTATAATTAAAATTGAAGGTGTGAACTTGTAGAACAATGCTGCATTCATAACTCATTTTTTGCATATTCTGGATATTATAAGTTATGATACTAGACCCTTCATATGCTTGATAGCTATTTTGACACCACACCATCGTCGGAAGTATTATTAGTAATAAATTCTTGATGTGTAGATCGTGTTTGATTCTAAGCAAGTTCAATTTTGGGTATTGGTTTCTTTCAATCATTGAAACGGTGGTTATTGAAGCTTTGATCTAAGTCATTTTGATAAGAAAGAAGCAGTTAAGTATTTAGTCACAAAATAATTATAACATTTTAACAAGTTATTTTGTCATCGGTATATCGTCAGAACCATAAGTTATAATTCTTGAGAAAAAATATTTAATAAACCAAGTAAGACTAAATACTTTGCCACTTTTATATATAATAACGTAGTTCTACCAATCTTTTCAAATATATTATGTACGCATAAAATTGACGAAAACAATAACCTAATATTTTTAACCATCTCCACCTTAGTGAAGCATCGCAATAAAGGCTGTTAAATGACACTGGTTGCAAGTTGGTTTGCAAAATCTTTAAGACATTGACGTATATTTATTTGGCATGTTTGTTTATGTGATTATTTTACGCCTCGAGTTGATCTATTACTATTTTATATCTTTTTAACAGCATCTAAAGGCATTTGAATTTATAATATGTTTGGCCTATTGGAAATTCACTCAATTAAATAATTTTCCCCTGTATTATATGGTCGTTGTTCTGGAAGAAGATACTAAATGAAAAATACTAGTTTTGAGTAATTGGATTTTTGGAAGCTTGTCAGATGTTTGAAATTCTATACCTTTTTCATTTTTTTTGTTTGTAATGTTTTTTCATACGGTAGAGTATGAAATAAGGAACCTTTTGGTATAATTAACTCAATATGTCATTTTTTAGAATTAGTGTTTTCTTCCAGAACAATAAAGATATAACAGAAAGAAATATATATATCATCGGCGTGCGGTGGACTTACCACTATCTCTATCGCACAGCCTAATTTGGTTATGAGCAAGAAGGATACAAGAGCATGCGCTGCATGCCCTTGCATCTCGCTTGCACGTTCACGTTTCATTTGATTGAGCGAGAAAGAGATAGAGCCACTGCACCCACCTGCTATATATATATTTATATATATATACGTATAAGAGCATCTAAAACTTGATTCAAAATGTCCCTTGACTTCAATAATCAAGGAGAAATATTCAAAAAAGCTAATCAAGGCTTAAGTATATAAAATGAATCTTTTCAACATAAAAAACTTGCACATCTATCGTTCAAGTTAAACAAAATTTATATAATCAATAAAAAGTATTAGACTGTCTATAAAAATATTGCTAAATTTTGTGCTGAAGAAGATTTTTTATGGCTCATTGAGTCGGATGAGTAAGCAAATTATTATTATTTGCTTAAAATAGAGCTAATGTATATTTAATGATAATCCCATGGTACTATTAACCAATGATTCGTGAACAATAAAAAACAAAACTTTATACCGATTTGTAAATACCAAGATTATTATTAAAGACTGTCGCTCAACCTCTATTCGTAGACTGTAAGAGTAGAAAATAAATGCTTTAGTCAAAACTAGTATTTTTCAGTTAGTGTCGTCTTCCAGAACAACGACGATATAATATAAACAAAAAATATGAAGCAATTGAAGAATTGCCTATCTTCTTGATATTACGCACAATATATTGGTAAGTTGCATTCTAATAATTGGTGTGGCGTCGAGCCTGTTCATGCACTTTGACTTCGTTGCAACATAATAAGAAAATCTCGCTTCGCATAAATAGGTTATAGAAAACGGAAATAAAACAATAATGGATTGTTTTGAAATAAACGTGTGATCGAGTAACAAAGGAATTCAGTTCAGTCGATCAAATTTTAAGGTTAAAAATAACAACTCTGACTTACCTACTTATGAAACCGCGGACTTGTCCCTCCAGAATTTATACACTGATATCCTGAATATTTGACACGTATTTTCAAGCTGTTTTTTATCAGATTTATAAACAATATTTATTAACGAGAGTAACGGTTGTGTAAATTTTCGCAACTGTCATTAAACTGACAAGACTTTTCAGCCGGTGAGGTAACAATATACCCATAGATAATATTAAAATACACCCCATCTCTTTCCGGTGTGAGAAAAGATAGTCCTCCGCCTGTTTCTAGATACTTGACGTAATAAACACCAGTGGAGATTCATCACCACTCGCTTTCAATATAAAGCGGAAGATTTTTAAAAGTGTTTCCGAGGAACATAGTTTGGGAAACTCTGATCTGAATGAATGGCTTTTGTAATGTGTTCATTCCTTCTTAATACATGCATGTTCATATGGCAAAAGCAATAAACGTAAAAATATATTTTGATAACATTATGTAGCTCACTATTAAAATCGATCTTACAACCTCATAACTTTACATTGTCTAAAAATTAAAGCTTTCTGATAAATCGTCGACGATTAATTGTCTACAATTGAAAACTCCTTTCCGAGGCTATAAATAGAATCCATTTTTTTAGTTTTACTAGTTTAAGAAAGTTTTGATTTTTATAGTATGTCAATAATTTTTTCCCACTATTTAATTATTAAACGGCGCAATATTCGCTGCTGGCGTTGCTACACCATTTTCTTTTATGAGTACTGTTATAAAAATGCATCTTACATAACAGTGCACTGTCTATCATTTTATGTAACCGCAAATGAATGTGAAATGTTTAATATCGCAACAATAATTATATTCGTACCAAAACAAAACACACGCCGCTTCCCGAACTCATCAGCAAATTATCAAATAAAATAACCGTCGTAATTATAATCGTCGACCTTCAATACAATGAAACATTACAGAACTAGTTTTGATATAAATATTGAAAAAGCTGTTAGCATTGAACTGCATCAAATTTGTTTTAATCGCTTTTTTATATAATATGTACCTATGAAGTTACCAACACGTGTAAAGTTTTGAATAAACTAGTAAAAACTAGTCTGTAAACATATCATTAAAAGCTGCCCAACTATAATACTAGTAAACATACTAATTTTGCATTAGCTGGAATAAAAAATGTTTTTATTATTTAAATTTACCAAGGGTATCTTATATATAATAGGTCAAACCGCTCTGTAGACGTTTTATTATTATCACATATCACATGTACGTATGAAATTTTCTCATGACATAAGCGTTGCAATGCACACACAGTTCCGACGTACTAGCTACTTTAGACTTTGACGGGTACGGTTATATTTGTAACTAAATAGTTATTTAAAAATAACAATGATATAAAAATACATTCACTTACGCATGATAGCATTATATCATAGTTTTAATAGGTGATTTGATAGAAATGAAGACATTTAAATTAAATTTGGATTATTGATGTCTTACGTTTAAATTAGCTTAATACATAAAATGCGAGGTTGCGTGTGAGTGTGTGTGCTGTGTTATGTGTAGTGCAGTGGGTTGGTTACAAACAAACATGCAGATATATTGTTTATAAACCGAGACAAATATAAAATTGTTATTAATTAAAAGATGCAATTCTATAATTTTTACAGGGTTTTTAAAATCATATTATGAAACAGTTTATACTGTACCTGTTGTTTTCTGGTAGTCTTAAAATTTAAAAGCTCTAAAATTTATATTCAATTTAATTTTGTGTCTATTTATAGTCGGGACATTACGGTATTTCAACAAGTCGTACATAATTATTCTTCTTCGTTCAAGTCGGAATTTTTATTCAGATTTTATTATTTCTAAAGTAGTGTTAGTATTTTTTTGATGCGACCTGTTTATACTAAGCAAGATCACTTTAAAAATCTGTTAAACAACGAGTACAACGATAATTTAATAAAAACAATTAAATATAGAATTTTATAATCTAATTTTGAATTTTTGTGTACAAAAACGTATTGTTACATTGAAACGTGATGTTAAAATCTGTTTTCTTTTAAATTTATGCATACTTGAAAAGAATACTAATGACACACTTAAAAATAGAAAAGCACCCAATGTTCTCAAAAATTTAGATTCATTTTCTATTGAAAACAAGCCTTGGAGGATTCAAAAATATCACGATATTTCATTCATTTATGGTTTATGTGTAACTCTGCATATTTTTATTCCATGCTTCAATTAGTATTCAGCGGTGAACATTTTTTCATCATTCGTCATTGAGCGATTCCCAATGCACCTGTGTCAGGGCTATGACTTACAAAGAAGGTTTTGTACTATAATAATTTCATAATTGAATTGCCTTTATATTTATGTAGTTGCATTTCGTATGCAAAAATACTGTCTATGAATGGATTCAAATTGTCTATTACGTCATTAAAAAATAAAGAGGGGAACACGTCATTTTATCTAATGTTTATTTAAAACAAAACCGTCTCATTATTATGTGAATCGCGTATTCCATTTAGGTCACACTTTCAAGAAATATATCGAAGGTATACTGACAGAACGTGTTAAGTCAGTTTTTGATGATCTTTTGTTTTAAATGTCAAAATGTATGCAATTTAACGCTAACGCAAGAAGTCATAGGAAATAAAGGCTAAAGAACAGTCGTATTTTGATTTTTTTTAATCCTGGAAAAAGGATGATATAACTATAACTTATCGCTACCAAATCTTATGATTCGTATGTCAAAAAGATTATTCTTTATAATGTACATACAATCTTTTTAAATCACAAACAACTGCGCTTGGGAGAGAGAGGGTACTTCGAAAAAAAAATAATGCTTTAAATACGGTTATCTCAAAACATGCTTCTATGATTTAATTCCTTCAGTCAGTTCTCGATATAATGATTGATTGATAACAAAATAGGTCGATGATCTTGGCAGAAATCAATATGTAAGCCATGTTCAACCTGAACTGGGGATCCAAACCCTATGACGAAATGCAATAATTACTGATTTAAATTTTATGTTAAAGACCGTAATAGAGAGTTATTAATGCGTTCTTAGTTGAAGTACCTTTTCTATAACCCAATTGGAAACATTGCTTCATTTTATCATATTACAAAATCTCTATAAATGACGGATATTAGGAAACAAAAATTTATATATTTACGAGCGTGTAATATTATAAATACATGTACTCGATGTCTTAAATTACATGTACCTACGTTAAGGAAAATACTTTGAAATATCATTGGGTGTTGGCTCAATGAGGTGTTTTTGAATTTCTCTTTTTTCTTTCGAATTTTTATTGACTTAATATCAAATATGTTGCTATGTTACTAAATATTTGAAACAAATACAATGCAGGCCTTGATTAAAATAAACGTCATAATACTACCTAAGCGTTGGTCACAGTTCTTTTTAGAATTCCAAGTTAAAGGTAGACTAATCATCTTACAAAAATTATTTATTCATCGTTGTAATATTCCGTAATGGCACAAAAAAAAGTTTTTGACGATTTCCGTTTGATTGCATAAAAAAAACTTATATATTTTAATTCTGGTAATGTATTTCTTAAGCCTATTTCAGCTATTATTTGAAAGTGTCCAAAAAAGCACATCGTTGAAACATATAAAAACTGTTTTTACTGTATTACGATGAGAAAAATGTTTTTAATAAAGCTTTTTTGAAATGAGAAAAGTTTAACAAACGAAATGAACACTAAATTCTGATTGTTTAAGATAATTATTGCCATTTTCCATAAGTATTTGTATAAAAGCGCTTTATAAATCCTGTAACGTATTTGCGAAAACATAAATATTTATTTATACCGATGTACTCTTTTAATTGTATATCTATACTTCTAAGATTCACTGTGCAAAACATAAAATAAAATTGACTCAATGGGCAACTAATTATTTAGTCAGTAACTAATTCGATAAATATTCTATAAGAAGTAACAAATGGTCAAATAATAATTATGTTTGGTGAGTAAATAATAGCCAAATAAATAAGAGTTATTTTAGTTATGTAAGTCAATTAATTAGTGATCATTTATTATGTGTTACTGACCAAAAATTGAAATAGCTACTGACCAATAAATGCAGTCCCAATAATTTGTGTATACTCATTTATGTTCAATAAAATTTGTGAAATATTTATTAGTTAATAATTAGGATTTCAATCGATATTTTTTAAATTGACATAATTAATTTAATATTCTGGTGCTGATGTGTGAGTAGATTAATATCTAGATTTTCCGGATTTAAAATCGCTATGAAGATTCCAAAATCAATTATAAAATAAAACACGTAAATTTCAATTTAAACACAAGTTTAGTTCGTGTGATAAATTTAATAAATGTTTGACATAGTTTTTCATGTATTGGGGAATTAAAACAGAAGTTAAACAGAAGACATACCATCCATGTCAATAACTCCGCCTAGATTCAAATCAAATAACATGCGTACAATCTAAAACCGTTCAAAAATTATGAACTTTTTTTATAGTATCCATTCACCTGAATATCTTTTATTTTTATTATTACGTTAAAAATTTTAACCGTTAGTTCTTGGTGAAATAATACTGAAAGAAGATAACGTGGACATAAAAAAAATGGAAGATAGGTCCCATCACTTAAAATAAGCGCAAAATATAAAATTTTCGAACTTAAAAATAATTCTAATTCATTTTTTATTTATATTTAAAAATATTTTCATAAGATGAAGAAAAACAACATTGGAGAGAAATTCATTTATTTAATTCGGTAAAAAGACATAAAAACCGGAGAAGGGATAAAACCGAAACATAAAGGAGTGATGAACACCTGCATTTTAAAATTCGCTAAATAGCAAAAATGACGATTCCACCATTCTCAATGGGCCGAAGTATTTTTAAATATATGGAAGCAATGTATCAATTATTAAATTTTAAGAATATTTTTTGTTTTTGTGACCGTGTAATAGCAAAACAAAATCAGTGAATAAAAAAAAATTGGTCAGTTTCCATAGACCGAGCAAAAAGAGAATCGGGGTGTACTTTTAAATATGGTTTAAGCTTTACACTCATCTATTATCATTCAAAGTAAACTGTGGATAAAAAAATGATATTTCGAGATTCATAGTTAAATTACTCATCGTTTTGTTCGCTATTAGTGTTATTTTACTTAAACATAGATTGAACCACTTTTTGAAATAAATTATCTCCAAGTTCAAGTGGCTTGATTGCAATAACAGCGTCTGCGTCTAAGTACCCCCCCAGCCACTTTGGATATTTGAGATAGATACTTGTCATTCAGTTAAGGTGCGTCGATCGTCGACCATTCCAAGGTCCTAGGCCTCCGACCTCGCCGTGCTCGGTTCACTTGGAATGTGACAGTTAAATTAAGAATTCCTGAGCACTACACTCAGTATGCTTAGAGCTTGCATCAAATCAATTACAACATCATTTCCAAGGATCATTTATTTACTTCAAAAATATTACATCATGATCTGCGGTCGCTATCAATCCACGTCACAATGATGGTGGATTGTAGTCATTTGCAAATCGCCACCTTTCAGGTAAATATGTAAAGCGAAGAAAAAAGCTAAGAACATGTTTTTTTCAACTTACCAAAAATATTACTAATGCACATGAAATAATTTTATGCTGACAGAAAGTATTAAGTCAAAAAAACAAGTTCTGAAATAAACGCATTTAATCACTTTTAAGATGTTAACTGTCAATTCTTGGTGGAAAGACATTATATTTTTAAAAATAAAACACAATTAATTTGTACTACTTCCTCATGTTTATAATGATCAGGACCGGTTTTGCTCATCACTAGCATTATCAACTGATAAAAATACAAACATAACGCGCATATTTCTTTTCACGCAGTCATTGTATTATATGACTTGATGCGTTTGACCGGTACGTAGAGGGTTGACTTGCATTTAAAAACATTTTAACATTTTAAACAGAAAATCATCAAAAATATTGCTTAATGCACTTGATCAATTCGTATACGAAGCGGAAGAAAGGATATTGTAATTTCTCATTGAAATTTTACATGATATCGGTGTATGGATTTCTGTACGAAGCAAGGGCGATTAGCTAACCACTAGTCCTGCCATAGCCATATCATTTTATCCCAACTGAGTAACAGACAGTTATCGTGGAAAAACTTATGTTGAGATGCGTCCATTAGGAGGGCATATGTTCAGCATTGGAAGCGGACATGGTTTAAAAATTATTAAAGAAAATTAATTTTGGTGACGTTTTAAAAACAAGATGGCCAATTAACGCTCTATTGCAAGGTTTCCAAAACTTTTCCCGCTATGGTATCAATTTTGGCGAAACATCATGTTCATTTTGTTAGGTGGGTAACATGAATGTGAAGCCAAACATTTTTGAATATTTTGAAGCCGTAGCAGCATATGAAACGATTCCAGGTTTTCGTGGAACATCAGTTTTCCGCTGAACATAGTTTGGTAAATCCTGCTCTATGGCATAGAGCCACAAATGTTTGATTGCAACTATCTAATCGAAGGTAGGCTAGATAAAAAAAGGAAACAAAAAATAAATATCTCTAATAATTCACACTTTATTCGTAGCTCATTATGCGTAGTCGAAAAAAACGTACCTATTATGAACTGCTGCTCAAAGTAAACCGGTCAACGTTCAATATTTCATAATTAATTTGTTTTTGCGTACATGTTTTTAAAAAGGATCGAAAAAATCCTAATCAATAACAAGTTTTTTACAGTTGTAATTATGATATTTGTGAAACAGTAATTATGTACATAGAATTAACTTTTAATAATCTCAACATTTTCAAACGTTTAAAGTTCGCATGATAATATATAAGTACACAATACAATTGAGAAATAAAATTATAGTGTGAACTGTACATACAATTAAGAGGTATTATGACACAATATCATAAGCTATGATGTAAAATATTGACATACTAATACTGTAGAAATATTTGACATATGACCAATCGACCAGATACTTTCAATATTTTGAGTTAAATTTAAGAATAATTTTTAACTAATTCACTCGAGATCAATCGAGGATAAACGCAAATGGAGACATTCTTGATAATGCGAGCACTTGTAATGAAAAAAAACAATATTATTATATATAGGGCAACGATGAATATTAAAACATGTACATATAATATTTTCATAGAAAATAGTAAAATATTGATAAAAATAAAAATAAAACACAATTCATTTGTACTACTTCCACATATTTATAATGATCAAGACTGGTTTCGCTCATCACGAGCATTATCAACTGATAAAAATAGAAACATAACAGACTTATTTATATAAAATATTATTTTTAATGTTATGTTTGTATTTTTATCAGTTGATAATGCTCGTGATGAGCGAAACCGGTCTTGATCATTATAAATATGTGGAAGTAGTACAAATGAATTGTGTTTTATTTTTTAAAATATAATGTCTTTCCACCAAGAATTGACAGTTAACACCTTAAAAGTGAAAAATAAAAACATATTGTTAAGTACTATTCCCACAGTTTTATCAAATGACCAGAACCGGTTTTGCTCATTGCAAATCTATAATAGTAGTAAAACCGACTTTGTTTAAAGTGTATAATTATTAATATTTCTGACTCAAAAGAATTTGAAAATTAACCTTTTGAAGATTGGTATACTGTACACAGTGATCAAATTTAAGAAGGCAATTACATATTTTCGATGGATTCGGCGTTAACTTTATGGAAATTAATTTTAAATATAAAATTAATGTTGATAACTTTGTTATTTCACTGGTTATGTTACTAAATGTGGCACGTGTTACACTTCATTAACTTTTTGAGCTTTTAGAAATACATAAAAGCATTAACAGAAATCGATAATTAGTAAATAACATTTTAATTAGGAAAGGTTGCTCACCACTATTCAACTGTTTTCCTTTGAGATTTTCACCTACACTAGCAATTCATTTTGTAATTAGTAGTGTTGTGAGAACTATAACTATTATCGTTTGTGTCTTACCACATCCTCACGTCAAGTAGAATGAAATTTTCCCATTCTTCATTTTGAAGTTGAGAATCAGAATCATTATTATAGTTAGAAATAAATAAACTTACAATATGGTCTGAAGATGTTTTCTAAAGAAGTGAAACACGTGTCACAGTCAGTGGAATAACCAAGTAATGAATATTAATTTTGCACAATAGTAAATAATCATTTGATTATTGGATTGCAGTGTTATTGATAGACCTCTATTATTATGATCATTGAAAGTTACAAGCAAGTAAGAAGCACGCCATTGCCAGATCTACACTTAAACGCATTATACGACGTATGAGCTCAATGACTGCCTCCATATTATATTAATAATAATATAACATGTGACCATCGACCCAAGGTATCGTCAGCGCGTGGACTCCATCTTTGTGCGAAGATTTTACAATCTCAGTCATCGGTGATGTGCATTGAATGCAAAAGAGAAACAATCCGCTTCAGTTGAGCGACATTGCTTCGAATCGATGTCAGTATATATTTGGAAATAGTTCATGCGGTCAGCTGATTTGTAAAACGGACATTTGTTTACACTCAAAAGAAATGAGATACGACATCTTTTATGAATTAACCATAAGAAAAAGTTGGTTAAACAAATTAACCACAGAATTAAATAAATAAAAATCGCGAAGAAAATATACGCACTGATTGCATTCAATAAATTGCCTATTTTCTAAGTTAGTTTTCTTAACTTTACTTTGTGGGAATTCATTATTTATATAAAATTAAAGTTGTTAACGTTTTTGATTTGACTTGCTGTGTTACTAAATGTGACACGCGCTTCACTTATTCAAAAAGCATCTTCAGAATAACTATTTCGTAAGGCTATTTATTTCTAAGGTAAACAATGGTTCCAATACCTAAAAATTGAGGGTGCGGTGGGATTATTTCCTTCTTCTGGGCGTTGGGAGTTGGGAGGGAATGGTAGTTGTTAGTCACATGCTCTATTTAAAACTTTATTTCCAAAGAATCGATTACTGTTAATGGATTTATTAATTTATAAAAACTCTAAACTATTCATTTTAATTCGTTTTTCATTTACCTCATATTTTATTCATACATTATTATTTCTGTTCATTTTAAATTAAATGCTTTGCAAACAATAAAGAAATATTATTATTGAGACATCTTAGATGTTTTTAATTCTTATATTAAAATATCTAGCCATCTGCCCAACATAAAAATCTTGACAGTTTTCACAAGAGGCCTCGGTATATGCCACACTGAGATACTGTTTTGATCTTTATTATTCAATAAGGTTTCACCTAAATATTCTTGTGATCTGCTTTTTAAACAAGAGAAACACGTGTCATATCTAGTAACACAGCCAGTGGACTAACAAAGTTATCAAATTTAATTTTATATTATTAAGTACATACTGGGTTATGCTTTTCCTCATCATCTATTTATGTTTGCGTTATTAGTTTTTTTTTTAGTCTAGAAAGATTGCCAATAGAAATACTGAATGGTAAAAGTTAAACTTTTACTTTTTTGCTCATATATACCAGATACATTAGCAATTTTTTTCTGTAAACTTTTCATATGATAATATAAGCCTAAATGAGGCGTCACGGTTCAAAATTTATAATTTATTTTATAGTTAAAATATGCCAGTTTGTTTTATAGCTTAGTGTTCACGATGAAATAGTTTCTACTTATTAGCATCTGGCTCCGTTTTGCCATTTTAAATATTTTCGTTTTCTTAAGAACACGTCATGGACTAGATTGTGCGTTATTTGGTTGAAACTTTTTCTTGCGGTTTAAGAATAATCTATTTTTTCTATGTATACATAGAAAATGACCTCCATAGCATATTGGTAGCATTTTTCTACGATACTAGCTCTACTGTATCATAAAATTCAAACAGGCACGATAGTATACAATAATTTTTGGTCGCGTCTGCAGTTGTTTTAC
The DNA here is from genome assembly GCA_022494535.1 of Himalopsyche phryganea. NCBI lineage: Eukaryota > Metazoa > Arthropoda > Insecta > Trichoptera > Rhyacophilidae > Himalopsyche > Himalopsyche phryganea. The sequence goes on along the minus strand of JAGVSL010000142.1, from coordinate 335,995 downwards.
CTCTTTCGACCTAGCTACTGTTGATTTGTGAAAAAGATCGATTGCCTATCATTTAATCCTATTTACATAAAGCTGATATCGTAGCTGCGTGGTAAACGCTGTTTGCTTTAGTCTTACGTTGCGCAGCGAAGGGTTTAATCCCAGAATGGACATTTCTATTAATAAATGCTACACAATTCAAAACATTCTACTTTGGAAGCTGAAATTAGGGCGTCTTATTGAATATTCGAAATAAAAATTGATATTCGGATATTCAATAAATTTTTCAAATATCATACGTTGATATTTGTAGGCAGGTATGTAGAATAAGTTTGTCTCATAAGTCTGTTTTAACAATACGTGGCTCCAGGAATATATTATAATGAAATATCAATGAACTATATTGAAAACAACTGAATGAGTTATTTCTACAGCAGAACTAAAAAAGACCAAGCTCCGTGATGCGTGAAACAGGTCCTGATCATTATATAGTACTAAAAAGAGTAAAAAAAAAAAAAAAAACGAATTGACTTTTGTTTTTAAAATGTAATGCTTTTCCTCCAAGAATTGACGGTCAACACCTTAAAAGACAAAACTGAGATGTAATTTGAAACCTAAGCATAGGTGGCCAACGCGTGGCCTGCGGAGGTAATTTTGACTCTATTAAAGATCAACTTACAAACTTAAAACAGTAAAAATTTTACTTAACGTCTTTTACTATTGTATTAATGATGTATTTTTGTCTTTTTTGCATAATGATAAAAATGTTTGTTCAGATTGTGGAACAGCAGGAAAATGCTGAAAAGGTTGACCACATATGCTTTAACACATTGTTCTCTTAAAATATGAAATAATTCCAAAAAACGAATATGATTATTTTTCAATTGTACTTTTGTCGAATTTTTTCTGCGCGCCCCTAGCTGAGATCGTACAAATTATTAACTCAAATAATTATTATTAAAGGTGATAGTTCTTACGTGTATATAGAGAAGTAAAATTCATTTTGTTAGAACAAAGAACATCTACAGTTATCGAAGGAATAAATACTTAGAGTATGTCAACAGCCTCGCCCACATTAATTATTATTGTAAATATAATACAACCTGAGTTCGATGACCGACGTCGGCGATACAACTTTACTGTTAATTGATTGAAATGTACACTTAGGTGGGTTGCAACTTTTTGTTGCTTATTATAAATTAATATAGAAGTATTTTTAGATGGTTTCCGTTATTTATTAAAAATATACTCAATTATTTACGTAACAAAATAAATTCAATGAAATATTTCTGTGTACGGAAGGAAATTGTCTAAAATTGGTACATTTTAGGAGAGCCAAAGCAAGATTTTTGTTTGTATATTGTTTCAATGCGAATTTTATTATGCAGCATTGATTCGACTGGTCGTTTTTCTATTATGTATGTAAATGTATATATAATAATTCTAGCATATTCAATTCATTTTTCAAATTTTAAGATTTAATAAATTCCCTCCCACCCATCCTCCCAATATTAGGCATATCGCATTCTAATATAGGTATCTTAACAGATTTTTTCATCGAGAACTGCTTGTTACTCATTTGCTTAACGTCTCTTTTTCGAGGAGAATAGTGACAGAAGGATAAAGTTTGGAGAAGATTATTGGTTAGCTAATAGCTTTAGCTACGCCAAGTATTCAGACCGGTGGGAGGACATTTTAGACATTAAAAACGTCAATGCCTTCCAATGGAAGTCCATAAATCATTTGGAAAAAATCAATTTATGAAACAATCCGTACTAAAGTTTCAGCCCTTGACATCCGTGACCGAAAGCAACTTCGTTGACCACTGCACTACGGTATCGACTCACAATACTTACTAGCTGAGCGGAATCGGTTCTCTCATGAGTTAGTCCTTATAATATGTTTTATTTGCTTCGTGACACCTATTACCAGTGTGGTACAAATACGTATAAAGCTATACAATACAAAATATCTGAATCAAATCATAATTATTCTGCTGTTTATGCGGGCGCGTTCAAATAACAATGTGAGTGTAACTTCTTTATATTAATCGCATTAAAAGTGTTACCTGTCAATTTTTGGTGGAAGGGCATTATGTTTTTAAAATAAAACTTTAATTTGTGGAAGTAGTACAAAACCAATCGTGCTTTACTGTATATCGTTAATGTACGTCTCGTACACCATTTAAAAGGGTAGCTGTTCTGCACTACTCGCACAGTTTTTATAACTTTATCACGATCATTATCAACAGATAAAAAAGAAATCTCAGCAAAGTTATTTATGTGAAATTGAATGTTAATAATCACAAAATAAATCAAAGAATTGATCATCAAACTATGACAAGAATCATACAAATTATACATAGACGAAAATAAATAGTCTTCAATTAAAATGTTAAGGTTCTAACTGCTCATGCAAAATCAAAAATTAAGCCACACCAAATGTGAGTAAAATATGATGAGTTTAAAAATGTTTCATAAATATTCATAGAAATAGTAAATGGAAAAATTGTACACTACAGTTGCGAAACACTTAAATAATTTAATTTACAATTAATGGAATATTAAATAGGTAATTAACATCGACATGAAACAGCACTAACATGGTATATTGGGAACGAAGATTTTTTCGGCCACGAAAAAGACATCTAAAAAACCAATATCAATACCATTATATTATATTTATATTACCTGTTAAAATAGTAAGTACGTTTGAACAATGTTTATGACTTTAAGAAACATGCATTCCTTCACCTCACGTATCAATGACTCAATAGCGTTTTACTCACAGCTCGTCGTCTTCGTCGCCGGTAAATAAGACAATGAGTTACGAGATTTTTTTTTAATTATTAAAAACAATACGTGATTAATGATTAACATCTCAAAACCAACATTATAAATTGCGCGTTAACTTTTCTTTTCACTCATTCCAAGAAAACATCCTCATGTAAATATTATATTTTTGTGTATATATTAATATCGGAACTAATAGATGAAATGTTTACCCACATCAAAATTAACATGTGAATTGTTACTGAAATGTGCGAAACAAAATTCAAATAAATGGAAATGAATTAACTGGTAGAATTGATGTTCCTCTCCTGCCATTTGTGTTGGTTTTACGTATTGAAAACGATTATGTTGAAACGTATACTTATATTCTATTATTTAATACTAGTATAACCGTATCATCATAGATGACGGTATTGAAATTGAAATATCGAATGTCTAAAGTAGCTAGTACGTCGGAGCTGTGCGAACGCTTAGGCCATGAGAAAATCTCATACCATACTTGAGATACCTCCACTAGGATTTCATGTGCTCCGCATTGGAAGCGGATATGGTAAAAAAAAACAATATACAAGCATTGTCAAATATGTACAATCGATTGCTTTTTTACACATATGTAGAGTATACGTCCTATAACTTTGCACTTTTACAACACTGATACGCTTTCTGTATATCACACAGAGCGTGTCAGTATATTAGTATGTATGGATCCAGTGATCCTAAATCCTAGAGCCAGATTACAAAGTTATACGGCGTGTACTCTACAATGAAATATAAAAAAGATTTACAATACCTTATTATTTTTTAAAAATTTATATGGGTTTTGTAGCCTTCACGTCTTTTGTACTATTTGGCTTCGTAAATTTGTATCTCTTAAATTCACCACTTTTCATTTTAGAAACTCGCATCATCTTCTATTCGAAAATGTTCAGAAATGAACAATGATATTGACAGTGCGACCTAAAATTCTTTTTGCAATATACAGGCAGTGTTTGACTTTTTTAAAACTATGCCTTGCCTAACTCTTTCTTTGCAATGTAAACTTCGCTTCCAAAATCAAGACGTATTCATGTAATGTTTTGATTAGAGATGTACAGACAAACAATGAAAAATACGTGACTTCCTCGATGGGATTGTATTCAAAAAATGCCTTACGCGTTACGAAACATGAAGTACTTTTCATTTAGATGGTGCTATATTGAAAAAAAATACTTATTATTCGAAAGAAGGCGTGTATTTTCATTTCGAAAACATGTAATGTTTTTGAAATCACTAGAGAATCGTGTTAAATACTAAACCTTATACACTCTTCATAGACTCAAAAACTTAACGTTGTTATGTTAATAGGGCAGAACCTCAAAGTATTCAGCACTACAAAATTCAATTAGATGGTTCATCACTATTTCGGCTGTGATAGTTCTTACGATGGCGTTAAGCCGAAATAGTTATAAATTAACCAACAAATTTTGAAAAACTTAATACTTTGATATTGTATCATATTATAATGGAGTTTTATCAAGTAAATGCCAATTCAGTCAATAAATTGAATGTTATATTCTTTCATACTGTCAGTAAAAAATATTTTAGGGATAATTTTTTATTGAAAACAAAAGAAAATGTTTTTATTGAATTTAAATTTGACTATGTATAAATACACTCCAAATAAATACCGTTTTCTTAAAACATTAAACAAGTTTAAAAATAAAAACACATAATGAAGAGTTGGCAATGCTCGTGATGAACGAAACCGGTCCTGATTCATTATAAAAAGTGTGGGAGTAGTACAAAAAAAATTGTGGTTTATTTTTCAAATATAATTAATGCCTTTCCACCAAGAATTGATAGTTGACACATTAAAAGTGTCAATTTTAGTGTTTGTGCGTAGTGTGTACAAATATTTATATAGTTATTTGATATATTATACATAGAAACTCACTTCACTAGAATAAATGTAGCATCGTTAGAATTTAGAATTGCTGCAATCATTTTTTTTTTTTTTTAAAGTTTGTATTATATATCCATACTATCATTAGACATCTATTCCCAATAATTGCGGCAGACATCTTTTGCTTCAGTTTTTATTTCAATCATTAAGAATGCCCCTTGGTCATTTTTAATTCGCAAATTATCATACGTCATATAACACATATTCACTCTCTGTAAATCTCCGATAAACCTTTGAAAAATATGCCTATCGAGAAAAATATTTTTCGCCACACAGTGTGCAGTGTGGATGTGATGGCGCTCTTGACCCTACACAGGGGTCACAGGTTCATTGACTAGTAAAGGCGATAGCTATGTTCATATACAGACAAAATACTGGGCGCTTAACTTTCTAAAAACACAAGTAACCACAGTATCACTATGCATGACATTTTATTTTATCCCTCCATGCTTCATTTTTACAATTTCAAAATACATAACATAAGAAAGAAGTGTTCTTATAGAAACATTATTTAGAACACTTTCACGAAATTACTTTTAAATTCATAATAATTTTAAAATACCAATTCTTAATATATTATTAATACACCATTATTAATTTACAAATAAGTACCGGTTTTGCTTAGCGAGTAAGTATTATCAACCGAATTTACCCTTTAAGTGAAAACGATCCTATATTTTTGTGTTTCCATTGTACCATCATAAAAAAATACGTTTTAAAGGATTATTTATCGCTATATTTTGTTTTAAAAAATAAAACAAAATTTGGTAGAACTACTTCCACATGTTTATAATGATCAGGACCAATCTTTTAATTCGTAATACTTAGAATAAATATTTACAATGGATGTGATACATTGTCTGTTGCAATTATTTTTAAATGAATTATTGTATGGCAAATGAAATTGAAAGTTTGTTTAATAAGCTCAAAAGCGAAGCGCCAAAAAACACCTAAAGCTTTTAGTTAACACAGTATGTATGCATGATTAAATTTGAATCGCCTATTGCTCATTATTGAAGATATGTCATCATTCATTTACATATAACTTATAGAATATGACTTTGTAAAACAGTATGCTATCATTTTAACGTGACTGATAAATAGGAAATAATCAGAAGCATAACTAATATGTTAATGAATGACTAATTTGTAACCATACTTGTTTTAACTTTTAAGCCGCTTTCAATAACACACAATATATGTATTATATTAACATTTTTACCATCTGTGTCAATGAGTAAACATGTATGATATTCCCTATGAGTAATATGTCTTATTACTACTCTAGAGTGAAAACAGACAATGTTAAATTGACCACACGATTATAAAACAAATATGTCAACAATATTTTCTATTGATTTGGCAGTAACTTTGTGGAAGTTCATTTTTGATATAAAATTAAAATTTTAATGTAGAATTAGAATAATTGTGCACCTTTGAAATAAATAACCTTGCGATATGGTTAGTCTGAAGATGCTTCTTAAAGAGGCGAAACGCTTCACGTTAGTGATAAACCAAGTGGAATAACTAAGTTATCAATTTCAATTTTATATTAAGTATGTCAAGCTTTTTTTTAATGTAGTCAATGATTCTAATTCTTGACTAAATCCTTAATTTTCGTAACGAATCACGTGTCACAGCTAGCAGAATAATTTTATATTAAAAATGAATTTCCACAAAGTTACCGCTTAGTAGTCCATCAATCTTCAGACTTCAGAAGGTTATATTTTCAAATTCCTTTAACTCAGACATACCTAGTATAATATATTTTATACGCATATTTGCATATGCCCGATGTGGCGACGGCAAACTTTTATTTGGAAATAATATTTACTTATTCCGTACCCATGTCATGTTCGTGGATGTTTTTCAATTTTTTTTTTATTTTCAGTCTTTTATTTTATCCTTATATTCTGCAGACTGCGAGAATTGGCATTAGAAATTAAGTATTCAGAAGCTCAATTCAGCTGTGTTTTGAAGATTTCGGATAAAAGTCACGTGACGGGAACAAATTATAGCGTAAAAAATAACTATTAAGAAAATCAAGATGAATATTCATTTTTAACGTATGATGGTTGCCTGAGGAAGTCTTGTGTCTTATGAAGGGGTTGCCATATAAAATAAATTTTATGTTTTAGACATAATTTATTAAACAAAAGTTCTTAAAAATCATTAGTCAACATTAGTTATCCAGTAAATTAAAATGTATGATTAAATAAAACTGAACAAAAAAGCTATTGAAATGTTTAGATAACTTTTGGTGGAGGGTGGGGGGGCATCTCTGTGGAAAATATTTTTATGACGATACGTAGTAGCGGGAAAAAAAATCATTGGGTGGAGAAATTACCATTAGACATTAATGTATCCATTCCCCTTCTTATTTTCGTGTTATCATGATTCTATTATCTCTATTATATAATAGAGAATACATGTATAAATCTGTCTGTCACAAAAACACCTCCCAAACGGCGTAAGTAGAGTTGTGAAATTTTCAAATGTCATTCTGGCTACAACTTTAAGGAGAACTATGCTATTTATTTTATGGGTGTTCTATGAAGTACGGTTCCCGCTGATGTTTTCAACTTTCAACTCCCAACTTTCAATATTAGCTTGCTATAAAATAACGCCAAAGTCAAATGATCACGCAGTCTATCCCTGGCGAAGTTGGATTAAAAATACTTGTTGAACATAAAGAAAAAATTAAAAAATGATAAATTAGTACGAATTGGGGGTTTCGAACTCTTGACCTCGTAACTGAATAGGACAAAAAAAAACAATTAACCATTGGGCTGCGGAGGCGGAGTCGGAGTCATAAAAAACGAGCGACTACTTTTTCTATAAAATCCATGTATTAATGTACTTATTTTATTTTTGTTTACGCATGAAACATCTTGTACTGCAATATAAAAATAAATTGTATATATTATGTATATAATAATACGAAAAAATTCGCCATTTGACAGATTGTTTGGTTGGTGTTTAATTGAAGACCAATTACCCATAAACAGGAATGGTAGGAAAAAAACCTGACAAAATTAGATTTGTTTTAGTCACAGTTGGAGTCGGAGTCATGTTTTTCAACGACTCCACACCCCCGAATATTAGTCTTAAAGTGAAGGTGAGTCAACGTGATCTGATTGCATTCTTTTTTTGCATGGAATGAATAAATATACTGTGTAGATATTTGTATGAAACAATTATTAATTTCTATAGTACACAAAATTACTTAAACAAGTTCTTGTTAGCATAATATAGGAAGGTAATCAATCATTTAAATGTCTTGTAGCCCTAAATATATGAATATATGTAATGTAATCCTGTGTTTTTGAATTGGAGAATAAAAAATAAATTGACATTTTGCATCTTGTAATAAATTTTATAAAAAGGATAAAGATTTTTTTTTCTTTGTGCTTGAATTATTATTAGATGCCAACGAAATTTAACACTTTGTGGTTGTCGAATTATAAAATATTTTCATATTGCTACATCACGGCAAACTAGATATGGAAACTGATGACATTTTCATACGTTTTGTCACTAACGACCCGAGTTATCTTCAGGTATTCAAGTAACTGATCAGTAACATTAAACTTAACATTATCAAGAATGCACAAATTCTCATTTTGGTCTTGTATAAGTCGAAAGAAATATGTGGTCAGGTATATTTCTATTCGAGCGTCAAACCTATTAAACGTGAGCATATCTAAGAGAAAATTAGTTGGTTAAAGTATCCATACACCTTCAAATATAGAAGTCTCAAAAGTTTCTTGGGTATATTCTCCACCGTAAGGGTATATTTCAATAGTTTCGATGGATTCGTTGGAAATTCATTTTTAACATAAAATTTAAATTGATGACTTGTTATTAATGTGACACGTGTTTCGCTTCGTTTTTAACCATTTTCAGACTAACTTTATCGCAAGGTTATCTGTTTCTAAGGTGAACAATGATTCTACTTCTCAAATTAATTCAAAATTCAAATGTATTGTGGTCCAAATAATCGGTCCACTCTTAAGCCTACTTGGAGACCATAAAAAAATGTGTCATATTAAAACTAAACCTCTCATTTATGAAAAATAAAGTTATTTTAAACAAATACTAGCTCTCGTAATATTTACATTGTAATTGCCGTGGAAAAAAATAAAAATGCACGAGGAGACGAAGTGATTTTTTCGCATTCACAAGAGTGCTTGATTGATATTTTTGGGTGCCAAGGCGTTAAGCGGCAAAATACCGGTTTTTAAAAATATTTGTGGCTCACTTCAAAACTGGTTTAATGTTTCTTGGCATCTAAACTGCAGCGAAAAAATAACAAGACATCTTGTTGAAATAATACTGCTTCAAACCTTCAAAATATTGTTTGGTTATATATATTTTTATGGAGTAATATGATGCATTTGATAAAAATACACAAGACCAATGTCTAGTTTGGTTTATGCCAAATGAATATACATAGCCGTTTGCAGAATCATATGTAGCCTGAGTTGACTGCAGCCCGCGGGCCACATGCGGCCCGATACGTATCTTTGTGTGGCCCGCGAGGTGTAATAATTGTATTTCTGAAATTTATATGAGCGAATCTTTTCTGTTATGAATGTCGTTCAAAACTATGATCAAGCATCACCGATGACCATTTACAAGTAGTTTTCAGAATCTCAACTAGAAAATTAACGTACAATTTTTTTTAAAACTTCTTATTAAGTTGTAAGTTTGAAAACAGCCAACCTTTTTTTTTTATAAAAAAATAATATTTTACTGGCAGCCCACCGTTTATTTTGAATTCTTAATGCAGTCCGTCAGTCAAAACGCTTGACAAGCCCTGGTATAAAATAAGTGAAAAGTGTTAAAAAAAATTGTAGTCATTCATTTCTTTATAAACTAAAATAACTAAGCCATACATTGGTTGAAAATGTTAACAGTATTGGCTTCTAAGAATTATGACTTTGATTTAAGAAAAACGTATGGGATACCGAGAATAAAATGAGCGTTTTTGGCCCCGACAGACATTTTATAATAATTAATATAAAAAATCTCTCTCCTTATTAGAGGTATGTTTTAATACCACTGTAAAATGGTAGTTGGATAATGCATAGTCAACAAGTCTATCAGAATCTGGTCACCTTTTTTCTTGGATTTGTTTTTATCAAACTTATAAGAATTTGAAAGGTCAAATTGAAGCAAAGAATTAATTATTCATGTAAAAATTTTTGGATTATATATAATCCGAAACATTCCTTCTAACTTGTTAATGCTTATAATTGTAATTGTAAAAATAAAACACGACTTTTAATATATATTCCAAATTTTTATCACATTGCTGTTCAATTTTAGTAATCAAGAAGCGAGTCTTTTCAACTAATAAAATATGGAAATTATTTGTGATTTGTAGATATTGGTTCATTACGTAATTATTCGTTAAATACTTTGCAAGCGTTAGTAGTAATTACAGCCATTAAAATGAAAATAATTGTTGCATCGATTTAGTGTTAAAATTAACAATGGAACGCGGGGGGTGGTTGTTGATCGCAATTTTTATTTATAATACATATAGCTTTACCATGTCCGCTCCCAACGTAGAACATAATTATGTGCTTCTAATGGAGATATCTCAATAGAAGTTTTTCCAAGAAAACTACTTGTTACTTAAATGCTAAACCTTTTTTTTCGAACAGAGAAGAGGTAGAACGATAAAGATAGAACGAGACTAGTGATTAGCTGATCGCTTTCGCTATGCTCTGTTTTTAGAATCGGATGAGTGGGAGGTAATTTAAGAGATCACAAACAACAGAAATCCATAAATTAGTTGGAAAATCAGTTTATGAAATTGTCTGTACTGGGGTTTGAGCCCGAGAGGTCCGTAACCGAAGTCAACGACGTTGACCATTGCAATACAGACCCGAGAAATTAAGGAGAAGATTTAGCTGTAATATTACTAAATAACTTTTTCTCAATTCTTTGTTATTTACACGGCGGAATATTTCTACATTTTTATTAAAACATGTTATTATTTTAGAACTCATTATATAATATGCAATTTAAATTTAATACTAAAACTTCTGTCTGCCTAATCGATGTATTCGACTGGACAGTTTCGACAAGGAAATTTACTAATTCTGTTACTAGTCGACGTATTACACAGCTTTCTTTAATTATCAACTGAACAAAAATCTGACACTAACAGTACGCGAAGTATTATGTTTATGTTTACTAATGATAAAACATTAACTATGCCTATTACATTATTCATCGCTTCCTTGTTTAAATCAGTTAAGCCGCCATTTTATATAAATATTACTCATTAATATTTAACTGCTTAATCATATGCAACTACCTTTAATAATATTATAATAATGTGTCATTTTTTAATATCCGCTACACGCGATGTTAAATTATTATAAACGTACAAAGTTCATCATTCTAGGAAATGGCACGTTGAGTTATTTTGTTATGTCATTAACAAAGCGATGACTCACTCTTACAAATCGCCATTTTAATTTTGATTTCTATCAATGTTGTCGGCCTGCTTAAGGTTCGCGCTAACCGGTTGTTGTTTATTGACGTTCAAGAATACAACGGCTTCGAAGCGTTAGGTTTCAACGAACAATCAATAAATACAATATAATACATACATCAGGTGGCGCAGATAGTAAAACCCTGAATTCATCTAAATACCGTATGTTTTAAATAAATATTGCTGTACACCAAATTCTCTTTTCGCACGGATTTGAAAAAACATGGTCCAAAAAAAAGAACCGATATTTTTTTCACTTTGACACGGTTTTTAACACTGCGTTAAGTGCACCTGTGTAATTCCAGCGTGATTTAAAAATGATTATGACACTTATGAAGAACTTAAAACAATGAAATCACAGGATCTGATTTTAAATCAATGAAACAGAAGACGGAAATTTTATTCCAAATACACTTCTAGATAAATCGTCAATATAAATTTCCAATGACGAGACTGAATATTCGCCACAAAAAAACAACAGAAAACGGAACGTTTATTACCTAATACTGATACTGAATGACTAAATCATTATTTTATATGATATATAATGTTAAATACATATTTTTTAAACAATACATACCATGAAGAATTAATGTTTTTTTATTGCGTATTATAATTTGGAACCTATCTACCGCTTTTATATGAACACCATATCTTTTTTGCACGGTAGTCTTTGGAACGTATTTCTCTTGCAAAAAGAGAATTTAGTGTATAAGCAAAAAGGCACTGTTCACAAAAAGTCTAAGTCTTAAAAGATTAAATGCAATATCCCCAGAAAACCGTGAAAAATGAATTTATAAATTGCGTTTACATGCAAACTCACTACTGTCTATTACAAAACCATTAGATCAATCACTTGAATTATGTTAATATATTCTAAAACAATTCACTTTAAACTCACATTTCCGTATAAAGTATGAGAATTACCACACTATCAGTTTTATTTAATTTCTCATGATCTAACTTTGAAGGACAGTATCGTTTTTGCTTTTATACAACTGAACTGATAATTTACATTCTTAAGAGGACAAGAAAAGTTGCATAATTTGAAACAGTGACACCTATTAACGGGAAAAAATATTTTAATATCATCTTTACAAAAATTCGTTTAATTGACAAATTCTAATTGGATTTTCGAAAAATTTTCTATTTAAATTTGAAAGCTTGCACGGTACATTGATAGTTTATTGAGGCTAGAAAAAGCAATTGTTAAATGGAGCTTTAGAAAATTTAAGACAAAGATTTCATTATGCTAAACTATACATCATCATTAAAGACACGTATTTTATGCCTCTTGCCATAAATACAAAATAGATGCGAAATTCGTAAAATATGTAAATAGATATTAAAATAACAAATAAAAGTAAAATAAATTATTTTTATGAGACAATTTTTTTCTAGAGTCTATGGCTTTTGTCTATGGACAGTCTCTTTAGAGTTATGTCCGCAATATTGCGTTGGAAACACAACTGTGCGCACGCTTGTTTGTTTGTTTTCGAAGTTCCGGAAAGTTTTGATCTCGCGCTATCTTTTCCATTAGTGTTTTTAATAATTAATATAAAAAAGTGAATCTACGCCGGATATATTGCTATTATTGATGGCAACAAAAATGAAATATGAAAAGTTTTGTTGTTGAACTCTAAAATCAATTTGGTGTCCCGTCAATACTCTCGATGCTGAAAGGTATTTTAATAAATATAATATAATTGTTACCATTCGTCGCACAAATCTCAAAAAAGAATATGTAGAAAGATGTGCCATGCTGAAATTTACTAAATTTTTATTTGATATTGTATTTTTATAGTCAAGGTTTTTGTCTTTGTATCTTATATTTTAATTACAAAACCTTTTTGAATTTTGCAGTTTTTTGAATTATTTTTTAATTGTTCGGTTGTCTCCCGAATTTTATATATTTTATAAACAGGTGTTGAACAATAAGGTACTTTCTGAGTATAGTCAGTACAAGGATATTGAGAAATATCCTTTTACTGACCCAGAAATAACAACATTTTATTTAATTATCTGGAAGGTTATCCACTTTAGCATTTTTGGTAGCATTTTTGAGTTAACTGAATACTGAATCAGATATAGCGCTAAATTTTACAAATAACATACTGCATGTTTAACTATAATTTAATTTTTTGAAGTTGTCTGACTAATTAATTACCTGGAAGATGAATATGGCAAGTGAAATAAAAATATAGATTCAAATCTTTGTAACAAGATTTACATGATTTAGTTTTTCAACAGTATCATGAATTGCTTATGACGATGAATGAATAAACACGCAGTTATTCAACCTTTTTGCGCGAACGATGGAGATATTATCCAACTTTTCAATCGTAACGCAAATCGATAAGCTAACGTATCATTATTTTATTCAAATATGCGTAAGTGTGGTCTTCCGTGTGATGACATCTTACTGTAAAACCGGTCACTGCATGCAGTTGCGAGATATTTAGGTAATTTTCACCGTTAACTTTTTGGTGGAATGACAACATACAAATTCAATATCGTCTCGACTGCGCAGGTTCTAGTTCAAAGGTAGTGTATTAATTATTTGTCATCAGCGAGTTGCGTCATTTACTAACATTTTATTTTGCTTGAACTAAACCTTTAAAGGTTAAATCGTTATGTTTGTATATATTTGAATAATATTTTTTTTTATTTAAAAGAAAATGAGCTTAGAAAAGTATCAACGATAGTCTCAACAGCGAGAGCCAATTCATAATTTTCTCAGCTTGGCAAGTGTTTGTATTTCTGGCAACTGTTTTAAGTAGATATAGCAATTTCACGCCAATTGTCGAGTCCAGTGCAGCTTCAGCGTTGTTGGTTGTGTTTACGGATCTGACGGATTCGATTCCCAGTAGCGACAGATTCGTAAATCGATTTATGGATTTCCGTTCGAAGGCATGGATGTCTGTGATATCTAAAATTTGAGGCTAGTCTTAGCGAGAACGATTAGCTATCCAATATTCTTGTCCTAGCATCCTTCTTTCTATTTATTTTTTTCAAAAAAAAAACAGAATGAGAAGATGAGTAACACGCAGTTACTCAGCAGGTGGATAACCGTGGCTGATTAATAACACTCTATCTTATTCGGTTTTGTAGTCACAGTTGCCAATTCTCGAATTTTCGGACAGCGATTTAAGACCAACGGTATGGACGCTTTTGGTTGTTTCATTCATCCCAATAGACTTTTTCTAACGTGGGAATGAAAAATTGCTGTTATTTTAATCGTATTTTGTTTATTCAAACTGTTTGTGTTGATGTATTATTAATGTATTTTTTTTTCTTTTTTTTTCGCAGGGTTTGTGATAGTGGCGTCAATAATTTTACTTCTCCTCGGAATTGTGATCGCCATCTTCTTCACATCGTGGTTAAGATTAATCATCGATCATGTAAGTAACATTCTTCTTTTTTTTTACCAAATCAACCCAAAACCACCGTACAGCTTCATTTTCGAATCTAATATGTACAAACACAACTAAACAGCTGACAAACGAGTAAAAAATACTTCGTCAATTGTCAGTTGTTGATGGAAAGCATTAAATTAAAGAAATAAAACATTTTTTTAATACTTATTGTACAATTTCAATAATGATCACGACCGATTACGCTCAACGCAAGCAATATCAGCTGATCATCAGTTGAAAATTCACATCTCTAATATTAATGTTTGGTAAGATATTGTATGTCCTGTTTTGCTTGGTGTGAGAAAATCTATTTTGTAAATTTGAGATGCATAAAAAATACCCTTTTTGGTAATACAATATTTTCACAGCATGCAGGTATGATGCAGATAAATGTGTTGTGTATGCTACCTCAGTTTCAGTATACGCTGTACGTGTAATATCTTTGCACTAAGCCATCGATATATTATATTCATTTCATACAAACGGCAATAATTTTCCAAACGCAATTGACGTTTGAAAGCGGATAAAAATGTAGAAACCTGTGCAATTATTGTGATTTAAAAATAATGCAAGGGCCCTGGCAACAAAAGCAAAAAAATTGTATTCCTTTTATGCTTAAGGTGATATAAACAAATTAGCATTTGCAGGAAAAATCTGCTGATTTGCACAAATAGAAAATGCTAAGTGCATTCGTCATGAATCTATTTGTTAAATTTATCAACAATTGAAAGCAAAGGTTAACTTTCATTTCAATGTCAAATTTACAGTGTATTCATATTTTTTGTTTTCGATATCCGCTCCAGCATATGGTCTCCTAGTGGAGGTATCTTAACAGAATTTTCCTATGAGAACTGCTCATTAAACGAAATGTTGATATTTCTATGTCATTAAAAGGATATTTTTTCGAAATATCCTTCTACTGACTATATGTACTCGGAAAGTACTTAATTGTTCAACACCTGTTAGTAAAATGTTTGAATCTCGGTTACAAATCAACAATATTTGAAGTATGGTGACCATTTGAATATTGCTTTCCTCATTATCTCAATATGGATTATTTGGAGATGTCTGAGTAATGACTGGACGATGTTTAAGCGATAAATTAATCTCGTCTTCTTAATATAATATATCATACTAGTTCTTTACAAAAGCAGTTGGTTGTTAGTATATTGCGTTCTAAGTTATGAGCTAGGTAATTTCTTCGGATGCCAGTTCATTTCACTTCAAATACGTTATTCAAATATTACAATATACTACCGCATAAAACGGATATCCAATACTTACGCAAAAACATGTGCAATAAAAATCAATTTACCCCTATTACAACGACTGATTTGATGGAATTGCACGTAACATTAAATTTCTTTCAACGTGAACATCGTAATGAAAACAATTGATAGTTCAATTTTTGGATATATGAGTTGTTCAAAACGCAACGTCATATCGTGAGATATTAAATAAAACCGATACTGCGGTGATTCTCATACTTTATACGAACAGGTGAGTTTTAAGTGAATTATTATAGAATATATTAGTATAATCCAAGTGATCAAATTTAATGATTTTGTATTGGGCAGTGGTGGGTGAGTTTGCATGTAAACGTAATTCATTTTTACGGTTTTCTGGGGATATTGCATTTGATAGGTAGTTAAGTTGTTTACATACACAAGAATATGGAGAATATTTGTGCATTCATATGACATTTTCTACTCTTTGTGGACAGTGGCGTTTTTGCTTATACACAACTCAATATGCAAACGTTGTTGTGGAAAATGAACTTATATCCATAATTATGAGTTCTTATTTTATCTTACGAAGTAGGAATTAAATGTATGGCAGGTTTAATACGATGTATTGAAGGTCTAATATCGAAGGAAGATACGAGATACCGATGTATTGAAAGTCTTTCATGCCCAAGCTTTTGATCTCCGTTCGTCTCTAGTGTTGTTAATATGACGTTATGTGGTAACTATTGTAGGGTTATTAATCAACGTTGCCACAGTAGCGTGATATTTAAACAATACTGATTAGGAAACCTTAAGAAATTATATTGGGTGAAAACGGCAAATGTCGGCCATTTAGGGATATTTTCTCTTTTAATCTTTTTTTGAAGAAAAGCGAGCAGCAAAAAAATGGTTTTACTGTGCTAACAAAGTCATTTATCATGCCAATAATAATAATAACTTGATAAAAAAGTTACTGAGTAATCCATTATTCTTTCAACAATTCTTATTTATTCATCGATCAGTAAATTCGGTATTTGATTTTGTAACTTTAGCCATGTCTTATCATTTATCATATCGTATCATTTTCAATAAAAGTATTTTTAACAAACAGTTGTTCACAAGTAGCTCAACTTCCTCTGTCAGCTAAACAAGATAGTAAAAAACATGAAAAGTTGATAATTATATGCCATAATTTAGATTGTTTTATCAATGAATATATTAAGGTTAACGACATATTTCAATTCTCACTTTAGATGTGTGAAGACACTACTAATTATAAGGTTGCCTTCTAGAACCTATAACGTCATAATTTTCAGTATTATGAAATTAATTTTAACCCTCTAAAGGTGTTATTCGGATTTTTGGTTATAAAATCTGTACCATACACAATTATTGTTAGTAAATTAAAAGAAAAAATCGTTTTATCAATCACGGTTATTCGAATGATTACATGCAGTGGTCAAAATTGAATGAAGCCTTTTGCAAAGAAGAGTTTTTTAATATTCTGGTACTACAGTCAATTTTAATAACGTTTCTCCCTCACTAGAGTAATAATTAATTATGTTTTATTATTAATATCACAATTTTTTTTATCTTAGAATTTTCCAAGAAAGTAATGAATTTTATTCAGAGTACTTAATCCGTTTTGATCCGAAATGACCAGAGCGGAAAAGCTTAAAAAATCATAAGGTTGTGAAAATAAAAGATCTACTTAGTAAGCTATCGTTAGAAGACAGCAGACTGTTTAATGTAAAAAAAAATATTATTTCTTTGGTTAGCTTATGAATGTAAGTGACCAAAATTAATGTGCGTTACCCTGCCTGGTTGTTGGAGTAATCCATACTGATAATAACCCAAGTAAAACACATTTTTCTTTGTTTAGAATAATTACGAAGAATGCCTGTATTAAAATTATTGTAGCGTAGCGGTTATTGAGATGGTCTTTGGTTCCGAGATAACATAATGTTCGTTCGCTGGATGTTCCACTGACCTTATTAAATTCCATTTCTCAACGACGCGCTGCTGCATACTTAACTAACTTAAATACTCGATATTTTTACAAAAAGGTGGTTCAGATTGATAACCGTTTTTTAATGTCCACTTTCAACGTGTAAAATGTGTTTTCTATAGTTTCGGCGGTAACTTTGTGGAAGTTCATTTTTAATATAAAATTAAATTAAAAATTGATAACTTAGTTATTCCACTTGGTTTATCACTAACGTGACGCGTTTCGCCTCTTTAAGAAACATTTTCAGACTAACCGGTTAGTTTGAAGATGCTTCTTAAAGAGGCGAAACGCGTCACGTTAGTGATAAACCGAGTGGAATAACTAAGTTATCAATTTTTAATTTAATTTTATATTTGTGTAAAATGTGATTTTTTTAACGACGTATAATATTTGTAAGCCTGTTACTTTCTTCCTTTTCTACTTACTGTTTGACGTCTCCTTTCTTAGGGCTAATAGTTAATTGATCCACTCTACGTCAAATTTATAGAATGGAAAACGGATGGGCAAGAATAAAAAAATCATGAACAGTAATATCTTTGGGCACAAATCTATAAACCGATCAATTATCATTATATGAAAGTTACTCTTCGGGAATTTGAACCTTGGCCGCGCAACGATGCTGTTTATTGTCAGGAAATTGGAGGTAACAGGGCGAATGAACTAGCCCTTTATTACGTTCAAAATAAAAAAAACGACGATAGACCTGGCTTGGACATTTGTTGCGAGAGCTCCCAAAGAGCCAAATCCCACTTGTCTCTTCGACCAACCGGATGGAGTCAGACGCCCTGAAAGGCTACTGATAACCATCTATTAGATGTACCCAGTGGATTTAAGGGACGCTGGGATGATATGGGAGGAAGCAAGAAGACCGGCGGGGACACATAATCTTGGAAGCACCATATGCTCCGAGTAGGGAGTGGATATAGTTAAAAAAAACATACTTTGTTAATGGGGATGGGCCTCATGCAATTTTGCTGAACCTTACCTTCACCTTATAGCTTCATAAAAAGATTAGCAAGTCACAAATGATAATCATGATCACCCTACAATAGTTATCTATAATTCTAATGAGAGTACGGAATTATTAAAGTGTTCCAGTACATCATGTTTTACAGTGTTCTGTATGAGTGTGTGGTTTTTGACAGTTCAATTAATGTATTATGCACGGGCGAATAAATTAAAACACACATGAATTAATTTCCGAGAAGTAAGGATAATACATTTCAATCTTATTGCAAAGTTTTTGCAGGTTAACAAGTTTGCATACTATAAATATTTACAATGGGAAGGAAAAAAGTCGCGTGTGATTTTAACGTTTTTTTGTGCTGTCAATCTTGAATACGTTTCCTAGTTGAACGATTATCGTTAGTTTGAATTCGAGCGTAGTGGCTTTTTACACGCACCAATGCCCACCGCGCATACATGTAGTATTCTCTAGTCTTAGTCTAGGGTACTATTTTCTAGATGTTTGTAATACACAATCATGAGCTTACTAAAAATAATTCAAGTTTTTTTTATATGTTTATGAATGGAGTAGTCAAATTATATGACAGACTAGAAATATTGAATCTGTATCAAATGTAAGGTCTTCTTTTTTATTTGGGTGATTCAAATATTTAAAAAAATGCGCTTTTCTTCTTTCAGGGTTAAACGATTGCCACTTTTTGAAATCATTCATTCACTAAACACTTTTTATGAGACATTGATAAATTGCTTAATAAAACTATCCTCATTTCTGTGATCAGTCATTCACTTTGAAATCTCGTACCGTTAAAAATAATTTTATCAGTAGAGTTGCCACTTTATAACTTTGCACTCCGGCTCTAGGATCTAGGATCTAGGATCACGAGATCCATACATACGAATGCAGTGACACGTCCTGTGTATTATACACAAAGCGTATCAGTGTAGTGAAAATTGCTAAGTTATAAAATGTACACTTTAATAAAGCTGGAGCCTAGTCAATATTTTAAAGATATTAAAAGTATTTATTATCCGGCCTCATCATGGATAGAGGGTGCTAAAATTTGATCATTTATACCAATGATTCCTAAACTTTATGTCGTTTTTTGTCGTTTAAGATTTATTATACTACCAATAACTATGGATATCATTATACAACTTCTAAAATTTATCTATTATTAGTAATTATACATTAAAACTAATGTTAGATGTTTTTAAAATTCCATGATAACATGCAGTGCTAGTAACGGAAGAAATCTGATTGGTTCAAGCCCCGGGTCTGTAACGCACTTCATGCATGGTCAGATATTAAATGACCTCGTTACACAAGAATAAGTTAGACTCATCTCTTGACTGAAAATAAATGTTTGCAGTAATATTACTATTAGAATTAGCACTGCAATTTGTAATTAGGTTTGGTTTCTACCGTGCGATAGATGCAGTCAGTCATTTTTAGCCATCGACAGGTAATTCTACTGGACACTATTTTACTCTTATTTACAAATGATATGCTCAACAATTCGGTCTTAATAAACCCTGTTACGTAAAACTCGCCATATACTTGGTTGGATCAATGTATCAATACTAGCGTGCACATTTCGATGAGTAATGCCAAAAAACTTTACAGTGGACGTCGTGATTGAAATAAAATATAAATAGACGTACCTGTTTCAGTAAAAAAAGCAATAAAATATCGGAGTAAATATCGTTTATTGGTTTTACGTGATGGATTTAAATTGTGGCATTCTAATAACTATCTTTGTTTTGTTCATCTACTTACGTCATACTGACTTTTTAAATAATCTCGACCAGGAAAAATTTCTAAAACATAAATTATTCATTCTAGAAATAACAAGTAAATGTTTATTGAGCTGTAACTGATTTATGGAGGTTAAAGTTTGATATTAAATGGTTGTTAAATTTTAGCAAGACAGTTGAGATTTTTATGTATACAATGTACGAGAAGATTCTCTAATTGTTTGATTAAATCACCACTGTTAAAACACTTATAGAATTATAGCATTCATAATTCATTTTGAATGAGACAAATTTGTATTGTAAGTCATTAAAACGCCGATTCATTCAATTCAACATTAATGTGAAAGACACTGTTTAGTTATTAAATATTACATCATCAGTCTCAATGCGTAGAAAAATATGAGCAATTTTTAAACGACTTTTAACTAATCTAAAAAGTGGGTTAAAATGCGCGTAATTTGAAATGTGTTAATTGTTAATGGCCACAAAAATTAAATATGAAGAGTCTTTCGCTGCTATCAAATCAATTCGTAGCCAAGTAAATTGAACAATTCTTCAGCTAATTGGATTGTAATCGATCATCTCACTAATCTGAAAGGATCATCTTTCTCAGACTCATTTTAACCATGCTTAATTTTAAGAAAATTCATTTTTTATTTAAAAATCCTTATTTTTGTCTTTGCAAATTGTATCTGAATAATTGTCATTGTGTTTTATTATTTTTTTTTTGTTTTTATACCTTTAAATGCGTATAACAAATATGTTATAATTTGTTCAAAAAATTATACACTTAAAACTCTAAAGAAAGCGAAAATTGATAAAAATGGATGCCCAAAATACGTGTCTATAATTTAAGATATCGACTGAGGGTGCTTAATCAAATTTGAATTAGTTTCTGACTAAATACATGGAAATATAAAAAATCAACAATTTAAATTTGTGTCTCTCATTGTAAGTATATACACTCAATAATTCTGTAATATATTATAATATGGTCTATGATATTACTTTATTTTACATATTTTTTAGTAAGAATGAATTTCAATGACGTAAACGCATAATATATTAATATCGTAAACTTTCCTACGTATTTATAGTTGATTTTACATATACAATGTAAACATATTTAAGCACAATAGCGCCAATTTAATGATACCTCGTATATAATAAGGAAAATTTGATTTTATTATGGAGTAGAAGAAGTAAAAAAGTATCTAAAATGTGTTAACGTTAATGGATATGATTATAAGTTCTTTTCGGTTTTTTTTGTTTTTTTCTGGTCGAATATTGATCAATAATAACTGCAAGGTCATGTAGATTTTTTGTTAGAAGGCAGCCATTACAATCAATGAAAATTTATGCTTTCTGTATCATAATTAATACTTAATTTTTTACAATGTATGTTTTTACAGTGTACGTATATGCTATAATTAGTATAGTCATTTTTTGTGTTGTTTTAATAGATATAACGAATACTTGCACTTTTTATAAAGCTTGTTTTTATATTTTATATAACCTCCAGCTTCTACCAATCGTACACGCAGTTTTTTAAAATCTGTTCAGGTGGCTCTCAACCAATGGGATCCTGGAATGTGTAAACGTAATGTTAAATGAAACCATAGGACTAGAGCGGGTCTTTTTTGAATTGCTCTGCTCCGTGCTCCAATTAAAAGTTTAATATGAATTATAGGTATGTAGGAATACAGTTTTTTGCAAAAAAACATAGTTTAAAACATTGAGTCAATAAAATAAAATGATCGACAACAAATCATCTTTCAAAATTTGTCTACTATCGATAAAGTTTAAAAAAAATATATCATCGGTAGTTTTATTGACTGAATTGGCGTTTACTTGGTAGAACTCCATTATAATAGAATACAATATCAAAGTATTCAGATCTAAAAAAAATTATTAGAAAGTTGATGGCTATTTCGGCTTAACGCCATCGTCATTACTATATTTAAACTTATTTTAGCTTAGCTACGAATATATATGTAATTTAAGATATCGACTGAGGGTGCTTGAAGGAATTTCAATACCACTGTTTCAATATCACCGTCACAACTGTTTGTAATTTCGAGTTCATTCATATGCTCGAATTCCTGAAGATGCCGAAAGGCGAAACCCGGGTCGTTAGTGAAGAAATTCATGGAAATGTACAAAATTTCATCAATTAAAATTAACTGAATATACTGTTTAGAAGAGATATACAATATTATGTCATCTCACTTATTCAAATATCATAATATTTATTTAAAATTAAATCATTCATGGTATGTGCTAATTGTGTTTTTGGAGTTTACGCGGTGTTATTGATTAATCATTAAAATAAATGCATTGAAGTTTTATTAATTATGCTCAATTGCATGAGCTTCTTGAAATGGTTTAAGTAAAGGTGATAATTTAATTTTTGTTTGGTCATGAAGGAGATCACCGTCTTGATTATATCTATTAATTTCCAATTGTTCTAAAACATTTAGTCTCAGACTCTTATCACACAAATGTAGACATACCGGGATGAATAAGAAGAAGATTATTTTAAGAGGTGGTTAGCCATTTGAGAATCCGTTTTATTATTGTTAAAAGATCTTATATGTTCTTTAAATCTAGTTGAAATGCTCTTTCTGTCTGTCCAATATATCTATATATTCTAAACAGTATATATAGCTAAGCTAAAATAAGTTAAAGTATAATTTTGACGATGGCGTTAAGCCGAAATAGTAATCAACTGCCTAATAAAATTTTGTGGAACGAAATATCTTGATATTTTATGCTATTATGGGTAGTTTTCTTTATGAATCAACATACTCTTTATCCCATCTTGACAAAAAAAGGTTCTATCAGAGTAATTATTATAAATAATATCGAAAACTAAATTCTTTTACCCAGTCTTTATTTAAAATTAAAATAATGAAATAATCCACAACGAAATAAGCAATTATTTCCGATGTTTTATGAAACTATGCATAACGCATTAATAATTGCAAAATTTGTGTTTTTGTTTAGCGAAAATATGCAATAATAAAAAACATGCATAACATAACAAAGATGTCGGCGGATTTCACTTCCGTCTCTTAAATGGCGGAATAAATTGTCTCTAGGAAGTAATACTACTACGGCTGTCTTATACTAATTGCACCACCAAAATTATAATGTTATTATTTTCACCAAATCGTTCTGCGGCTATGTATAACGTATTGTTTTAAGAATTCGTTTCTTCAGAGGATATAAGGTTAGGTGGGATACTATGAAACAATCGATATGTAATGAGTAACTTAACAGTTTTTACATCATATTTATGAGAAATTAATTATCTATCTAACTAGATATTGCCAACTTCCTTGCACACTGTGGGGTTACGCTCTCAATACCATCTGGCTGTCTAGATAGTCCATAAAATACCGCAGAAAACCTCGAAATAAACTTAGACTTTACTTTAAAGTGCACTAGTGTACGTGTCATTATTATTTATTTCAATAACGTATCATTTTTATTGTTTCCAGGAACTAGTGCTGAAAACTGGATCTCAGACATTCGGATGGTGGGCGAAGCCTCCAGTGTCACCGAAGATCAGGATATACATTTACAATGTCACAAATGCTGACGAGTTCCTAAACAATGGATCGAAACCTATCCTTGACGAGTTGGGACCATACGTTTATACGTAAGTATTGTAGTAAAATATAATCTTAGATTATTGTTATGAATTTCAACAAAATGATAATTTTACTTCGCAAATAATTGAATCACATTTGTATTAATATTCAAATGTATGCAATGTTCACTTACCTAATAATTTTAAACGATACATATATTATTTTGAATAACTGGGTAATACTGAATAACAAATGAGTTTTGTGCTCTTCAGCCGTGACTGTTATAACATTTTTCTCGTTACGTAATGCATGTTTTGGCTAAACGTGCCCCATGGCATATTATAAAATAACTGTTAGATCAGTGGTACTCATTGTTACATTAACAGATACCATTTTAAAGAGTGTAAACTGCGTATATCAACGTTGTACATGTGATGAAATGTATTACTTTTAACACGCTGAGTCCTTGAACAGTGTATTCATGTGACAAGCTAACCACGCGTTGAATCCAGGAAAAAACAAATACGGTCATAGCTGTTGTAATATTTAAGAACATGTATTGGAAAAATTCATGGTAACCATAATAGCAGGTACTCAACTCATTCTAAAGCAGTACTTCAATTGGTATTTTCATCAAAAATAGTGACTAATTTTACAGACTAAAAATGATTAAATCAAAACGCATCTGATGCAATGAAAATAACAACTAATATTTACGTAACAACTTCTGCTAAGATACTCAATCATTAGAAATCCATATGCTCCACATTGAGAGCAGAAATGGTCAAAAAATGAAGTATTGTATAATATCATGTCTTCAATGATTTTTGTATATCGATGATTTAGTGCAAAGATATGGTATGTCCAGTTTTACTTGTTTTGATTAAATACATGAAAAATACAAGCAAAATGGACATATTATGCATTTCAACGGTACAATATTCTATTTAGACGTATGATATTTTACAGCATATAAATAATACGATACCGACAAACGTTTTGTGTATGTTAACTCAATTTCGACAAAAACTGGACATACAATATCTTTGTTCAGAAACATCGATATATACCTACTCCGATGGAGATATTTTAACCATGTCCGATCCCAATGCGGAGCGTATGAACCCTCTTCTGAGAAGTTTTCAATGAGAACTGCTTGTTACTCAGTTGCTCAACATGTATTTTTCGAAGATAGGGATAGAAGGGATAAAAGGTTACGGCTAGACCAAGACCAGTGGTTAGCTAATCGCCTTCGCTACGCCCGGTTTTAGCATCGTATGGGTGAGAAGGAATTCATTCATTGGAACTCAATTGAAAAATCATTTTACGAACCAGTCCGTACTGGGATTCAAGCCCGTGAGATCCGTAACCGAAGCCAAGAACGTTGACCACTGCATCACGGAGCCGACAATAATTGATAGTAGTAGTATTCAACACAAATTAAGCGTTTATTTTACATAAATATAGTATAATTTTATTAAGAAACACAATTCTCTTTGAAAATTTGCAAATTATAATTCAAAACGAATCATTTTTGAAGAGAATGAACCTACAATTAATATTATTTATAAACCACGTTTCCAGACCGGAAACATTAACTCAGATAACAAAATTTGTTTCAACTTCTCTCGATTAAATATTATAAAATGGAAAATTGAAAAACAACCAACCATTTTCGATTATTATTAGAATACAACAAAATGCTTGCCGATGTAAATAATGAAACTAAAATAATTAGTGTTGTTACATTATATTGATCAATTGAATCCAATGCCACGATTTTAACCTTTACTACCCAAATGGTATTCGGTACGTTAAAAGTTATCATAGTTATATTCAGTACGTTTTATTCTAAATACTAGAACTGTAGCAGAGTGGTCAACAACGTCGTATGTATGTACGTGATCTTTACATTCTCTTCCCCCACCTAAAAACAGGGCAAAACTTAGTGTGATAAGCTAGTAGTCTTCTTCTAGCCCATTTCTTTATCCTTAGTCTATAAAGGTTGCACGAATAAACAACAGTCAGTTCTTGTATAAAGATCTAAATTGAGATGCTGAATTAAGAGTCTATATGCTCTACAGTGGGAGTGAACGTGGGTGGAAAAGATATTCTAATACGGTTATTTAATTATTCAGTAATTTTCCGGACCATTAGCCTGGTGGTCAACTTAGTTGACTTTGGTTTCGGTGCTCACGAGTTAAAACCTCAGTATGGAGAGTTTCAGAAAATGTTTTTGTGGTTTTTTTTTAAATTCTGTTGAAATAAATTCCATTAAGAGTCCATATCCTCCACATTGGGAATGAAATGATTTAAAAAATCTATAATTTAATCACCGTATATGAAGTTTATCATTATATGTTTTAATCGTTTTTATTGGGGCGTAAATGGACAAAAGTAACATCTTAACATAACTCCTCTGCAAGGAACTGGCTGTAAATCAGTCCCGTAAACTCTTTCCTTTATCGACCCGGTGACAAATACCAAAACTTGACAAAGCAGAATAGTGACAAATAAAATTTAATAACATAAGCTACTAAAAAGAATATCTCTTCAAGTTTATCAATCAATTGCTCAGTTATGTACATGTCAAAATGATACTTATTTTACTGTGAATGCGGAATTTTATAATCGATATTGCCGGCGGCAGTGGAAACGGCAGAAATTATTTGAACGCGCGTTATATTCTGTAACACTAAACCTGTTTCCGGCCACAAACTAATAATATACATAATATTTGTAAGTTGATAACGAATGTAAGGAATTATGTTTTATAAATAATTATTCAAACAGCTATTACGTCATTGAGAATTTACTGGTCGATTAAAAATTGAAAATTTGAAAAAATGAAAAATTTAAAAATGTAAGTGTTTCTACGAGAACTGATTGTTATTCAGTTCCACAACATCTCTTTTTCGAAGAGAGTAGGAATAGAAGGACAGGGTTAGTACCGGACTAGTGGTTAATTAATCGCTCCTGCTAGGCTTCCTTTTTAGAATGCATTGGGTGGGACGAAAATATAGACACAGCAAACATCGATGACTACGAACAGAAATCCTTAAATCGATTTAAAAATCAATTTATCAAACTGTTCGTTCTGGGACTTGAACACGAGACATCCAAAATCGAAACCAACAACGTTGCACCACGGACCCGACAATGTCAAAATGCTGTCTGGAATGATATTTTAATTCTGAAGTTTGCAATGTTTAACAAAGATATGTTTCCGCGGTTTATACATTTTCCCCTTCCGTTTATCAAAGTCACTTGATTTAATAAAATATAAAACTGAACGATTTTCCTGTATATGTTGCTTCAATCCGAAAAGCAATGAGAAACACCTGTATTTGGATCGAGATATAAAAAAAATAATCTACAATAATTATTACTATATTTGTATTTTTACACATAATTATCTCATGACGCGAGTAGGCAGTGAACCTCTTACGGAAAATTCCTGCCACTTATTTTGTGACGAAACTGTTTCGATTAGTATCAGTTCAAAGCAGATACGTAAATGTTGACAGTGTCATGGGTGCTGTTTTTAATGCATATTAATAATCTTGGACATGTTTTACTTTCTTCAAATTTTCCACCGTTTTATAACTACTAAATATATTGAATTAACAATGCTTACTATAAACAAATTGCAGCCATATAAATTTACAGAATTGCCTCCAACCTATCTAATTCTAAAAACGGTGCGTAGCGAGAGTGATTCGCTAACCACAAGTCCTATCCCTACTCTCTTCGAAAACGAGAGGTTGAGCAACCGAGTAACCAGAAGTTCTTGGAGAAAAACTTTTGTTGAGACATTCCCACTACGAGGCAATATGATAAACCGTAATCGTTTTAAAAAAAGGATGGGGATTAGGATAGGACTAGTAGATTGTTAATCGCTCTCGCTACGCCCCGTTTTATCGAAAGAAATGTAAAAATCACCGACATCAAATTGTGTATTATTTTTAAAATATAACGCCTTTCCACTGAGACTTGACAGCTAACATCTTAAAAGTGATAAATTCTTAAATCAATTATTTATGAATCTGTCAGTACAGTGGACACGATGCGGCACAACCAGATGTAGACGTTGATTATAAAATGCCAATCATCAAAAAATCATATTCGCCAAGTTCTGCCACCAGCCTGACGATATAATAATATGTCGTTCATAACTTAGTGGTGTTCCAACATATATCCCAATCTGTGTCGGACTCACTCTCTCCAGTCGTTCGTAGGAAGCTTTTCTACTATGTCTCGATTCCCATGAGGATTATGTACATTGCAAATTAATTCATGTAAAGCCGTATTTACCGATTGAAAGTTTTTGTTGAGGTGGTGACGAGACAGAATGACAATGGACAATATCTACTGTGATTAGTCAATTTTAAATAGATACTTATTTACTAGAGAAAACTGACATTGTAATAATATAGAATAAGAAAGTCAAAACCATCAAACGAGAGTATAGGCTAAAACTTTTATGTCCGTCGTCTAAATATCAGCTGATTTTAACGTCATTAGAAACTGTCATTACGGTTTTAAAAACAATATGGCAGCTTTAATTGCATGGAAATTATGATCGAGTGTAATTATTACTTCTAAAGTGAGTTGTTATGAAATCGTATCTCTCTCCGAATTTCCATTTCATAACAATGTAATGTGATACCGAGTCTTGTAAGTAGCTTCCACTGACATTTTTATTAAACATTGAAATGCATCAACAATAGTTCAATAAAATGTATTCGTACAGTGATTGGGCTCGTTTTATATTAGTAATTACAAATTCAACAGTTTGTTACAATATTTTTTTTAATTTTAATTTTATCACTTTTAAGGCGTTAACTGTCAATTCTTGGTGGAAAGGCATTATATTTAAAAACAATAAACACAATTCATTATACTACTTTCCAAATGTTTATAATGATCATGACCGATTTCGCTCATCACGAGCATTATCAACTGATGATCAGTTAACAATGCTCTTGATGAGCAAAACCGGTCCTGATAATTATAAACATGTGGAAGTAATACAAATGAATTGTGTTTTATTTAAAAATAAAAATAATATTATCAACAAAAATCTGTGCCAAAGCTTTACCATAATATAGTCGTGTAAGTTTGCCATTATTATTTATTGAAAAATATTTTCTACAATAATTGACAAATGATTTCACTTTTCTAAATTCAACATGTCAAAATGTCGTATCTGTGGTGCAGTGGTCAACGTCGTTGGCTTCAGTCACAGATGTCTACGATTCAAATCTCGATACGATCAGTTTTATAAATTGATTTTCAATAGATTTATGGATTTCTGATTGATGTCTAAAATTACCTCCCACCCATCCGATGATTAAAACGGGACGTAATAAGAGCGATTAGCTAGCAAGTAATCCTGTCGTAGCCATATCCTTCTATCTCTACTCTCTTCGAAAAACTGAGATTGAGCAACTGAGTAACAAGTTGTTCTAGAAGAAAATTTCTCTCGAATCAAAACATACACACAGTACGTCAAAATAACCGTTTATCAATATTTTTTTAACGTATTATAGATTAAAAATCGCGGTCAACAACCCGGCTCCGGGCTCTGTTCTTAGTTTTAACTTAAATCGATGCAACAATTATTTTCATTTTAATGGCTGTTATTACTAGCAAAACTCGTAAAGTATTTAACGAATAATTACGTTTTACATAATGAGCCGATATCTACAAATCGATTAATTCTCAAAATTCAATTTCCTCCATATATAATAGATCAACACGAGCTCTTAAATTTCCATTCGACAATCCACTACATACTCCCTTCATTTGTATTTTATTTTATTTTCCATTCCATATGTTATTAATCAGGGGAGCTTCATTTATTTAAGTCAATTAATTGGTAGTAAGAGTAGATGTTACAATGCCGGTCTCGTATCCGAATCGTACATCGTACTCAGTTACGGGGTCAAAGGCTTATACCCTGTAATGGAAAATTTCATACATGATTATTTTCGATGAACTCGTCGGAAACTTTGTGGACATTCATTTTTAATATAAAATTAAAATTGATAACTAAGTTGTTCCACTGGCTGAAATTTTGAGACATCACACATCTATGCCTACGAACAGAAATCCATAAATCGTTTGGAAAACTCAGTTGATGAAATTCTCCGTACTGGGAATCGAGCCCGTGAGATCCGTAACGACGTTGACCACTGCACTATGGTCGCGAATTTGACAGAAAAAAATATTTTTTTTTCAAATAATGTTTACCCGCTGCATAAACGTAACATTGAAACAGGACAAACAAACGAACGGTATTATTGTACGAAAAGTGGTTTCACTTTCTTAGTCCGAATAATTCGCCCTCGTTCAAACTCGACTTTCGGGTAACTGTAACTACCTTTCAGCGTGACGACACGAAGTTATACGAGTGGAGGTGCGGTTTTTTGCCGAATGCCCCATGTTTTGACCCAACGGGACCCAAATCATATTGATCATTTCATTTACTTATATCTCAATATTTCACGTTTTGGATTTAAATTACAAATACTGATATTTATCGCACAAATTTATTGACACTTCGATGTGAGATCCCGGGATTGGTCACTAGGCGTAGTTTGATGTTTAAAATTGTATACATTATTGCTTTAATTGGAATGAATATATTTATGAATCTATATTTTGTTTTGGGTATGAGAACGTGAAGATAATTCAAAAACAAAACAGTAAAATATACTGTTGTCAAAATTATCTGTATCTCTCTACGGAAGTTACGAAGTATGAGGAGGGGAGAGACCACAATATATAATTGTATTGATTATGGAGGTATTAATACATTAAATGTACATAAACAAACCGAGTTACACGTTGGCACACTAATCAAGAAGTATTCAATTTGAAATATGAATTTGAATTGTTGACATTTTGTACATATCCATTATTATTATTAGTATTCCATGTAAATACCTGGAAATGTACAAAATCTCAACAATTCAAATTTGATATTGAAATTCAATCAAGCACCCTCAGTCGATGTCTTAAATTATGAAATATGAAGGATTTTTTAACATTTTAAGTGAAGCCCGTAATCCCGGGATTGATCTTTAGACAATTTCGGGATTATGGGATCTGAAGTCCACTATATTCCGGGATCTGAAGACCTAAGTCCACAGAGGTCGTACTATAATATAAAACTGACATTACATATAAGAGCTGGTCGAAGTCGCATGTCATCAGTGATGTGCTGCTACAATTCTATCAATCGGCTCGCACCTTGGTTAACATAAACCCCCAATTTTTATGCATTTTTTTTCAAATTAAAAAGAAAAAATTTAAAATTGAAAAAAAATAATCACACTTTACATAAATTCATTCCAAATAGTGTTTTGATTTTCATTCGAAACTTTAACCGTGACGGGTCTTATTCGTATATCATCTGCTGGGTGACGGTGACTTCTGATCCATGCTTTAACGAATGTCGTGGAATCCCATGAAGTCAGTAGAAAACCTATCAAATTAATTTTAATTGAGTCTGGTATTATGTCGAATACTTAAATTTTCCCTTTTACCTGAACAAATAGTATTTATTAACAAAAACCCTCGTTCCGCCTTTGCAGAGCTTATTGTAAATGCATTAATAATATTTGTAGCTTTTCTGACCCTTAAAATAGTATCGATATAATCTCTGATTCATTTCGAACTCCATAATTTCACTTGGGATTCTAATATTAACGGCCACAAATTCTTACTTTATCCATATCGGATCAAGTGTTGTGATCCTGCAAAAATTCGATCTCGGAATTTTAGGAACCACCTCTCCGAACCAAAATTGTTTTAGCAACCGGCTCGGCAGAGGTGGTGCGAACCCATAGCAGCAAATCACTACGTGTCACGTGAATAACTGCCAAGTCAAATGGCTGACAGATTCGAGAGGAAGGCACTTGTTCAAAATGTAAAATGTATATAACTGCTGCAAGCCTTCAAATGTTGTTTATGACGAGGGTCTTCAACCTTCTACAGCATTCGGAACCCTTCTAGCTTAAAATATTCTTCAAGGAACCCAAGATTTAGAAAACACTTTAAGATAGTGTTTTCAAATTTTGGTTCTCTACTCAAGTTCACCTAAACATTATTTTACATTTTTGAATGGATTTTATGAATTTGTTTCATTGATAAAATTGTTGAATTTCATCTCAGCAGTCTGTCTTATAAACGTAGAGGAAGCCAAATTGAAAGACGTCGGTTTATAACATATTTAATCAAAGTCCTTCACGTTGTAAAATTAATATTCGGGTGTCCCATATCCCGTTGAATATTTATTATAACATTATTCAATAAATAACACCAGATACTTTCATTTCAACATTGTATAACCGAAAATTCTTGACCTCTCTTAAAAATTATCCCACCGATGCATTAAGGCGACTACAATTGTTTTTACAATGGCACTGTTAAAATAACAAATCTTATTATGTTTTTGGGAAAAAATATTTAAAGAATTATATTTTTAATGAATTGATTTTGCGTGTGATTTTACGCAAGGTCGTTATTATATCTGATTTACGAAATGTATCTAAACAAAATGGTTCTGAATAACAATTCTCGCTGTCGCAATATCAAATTGCAAACGACGTCCTTTGATAAAATAATTCACAATTATTTTAAGCAGGGACCCGAACCGGAAACCGGAAAAAACCGTTATTTTTACCGGAACGAAAATCGAAACGGAACAGATATTTATTTCAGGTTTTTTCGATTTAACAGAAAAGTTTTCGCAAATAAAAGCCAGATTTAATTAATACATTGTATCCAAAATATTTAACTTAATTAATAAATTGTATTTTTATCAGTTGATAATGCTCGCGATGATCGAAACCGGTCCCGATCATTATAAACATGTGACAGTAGTACATTTTTTTTACGAAAACCGAAACCGGAACTGAGCCGATACATATTTTTTGTATCGAAACGGAACGAAAACTGAACAAAAAAAAAACGGTTCGGGTCCCTTATTTTAAGGCAACTTATTATTTGATCAGTAACTAATTCCATAAATGGTCAAGAGCCAATTCGATAAATGGTCGGTAAATAATTTCCAAATAAATATAGGTTAACTTTAATTAAAAAACTGACTGTTTCATATAAATATAACATTTTGTATAAATTGCTGACCGTTTATTTTATTAACTGACCACACATGCTGACCATTTTTCGCATTAGTTACTGACAATTTTGATTAATACCTGACCATTTATTATTTGTTACTTAAAAACTTCTTTTGAGATACCTCCATTAGTAGGACATATTATGCTCCGCATTGAGAGCGGACATGTCTTTAACAGTATATACTTAAAAAACACACTGTTACCTTTAATGAAGTAAAAACTCTTACTTAGTTCCAAAAGTAAATATAAATAATTATTTCCTATTTCGTCATCAGGCCAGGTGTTGTAAAAAGTGTAATAGCGCAAGTCTAAGTAACAGATGTCAAGTATGTGATTCTAAAAACAATTAGTCAACTACATCAAGTCTGTCTGATCTGCAAACAATTCTGAAATAGTTCACCAAAATAAATGGAATAAATTAGCATTAAATAATATTATGCACATAAATATTGTTATAAATTATGCTTTTTTTAGCAAGAAATACTTTCCCTTTTATTCGGTTCTATATTTTCGGTTCCCAAGCTTTCATTCATCTGTTTTATGTTTGATTTCACACAATTCGCATATAAATTTGTACAGGGTTGTACGAAACAAGTATTAATTGTTTGCATTATAAAATAAAGTTGAAGTATCATATTAATGTATTCTATGATTATACGACCGCTTACAATTAAAAGAAAATACATTCTAATGCAACAATCTGTCAACGCAGTAAAAATGTAAGCGCAAATTAATGTTGTCACATCTTTAATTTTACATTCGATTACTTAGTAAAATCTAAATAAACACATGGCAATATTGATTTATTATTGAGATGTTATCCATGCTAATGCAGGCCGATTGGTGTTTCAATATTCGAAAATATTGTTTTATAAATAAGTAAGTACAGATCCAACTCTAGACTAGACTTGAATCCATGGATTGAATTGTCGATTGCATATATATTACCACTACATTTCGAAGCCGGGGTTAAGTTACCTCTTTATAACTAGGATCTAGGATGACGGGTTTCATACACCGATCTAAGATGCATATTGCGACACGTGCTGTGTACTGTACGCAAAGAGTATCAGTGTAGTAAAAAGCGCAAAGTTATAAAGAATAAGTATACTCTATCGAAGAATCACAATTCAATTTAACGACAGTCTCTAAAAACAATAGTAGTTTATGTAATTATGGTCATATGATATTGTCTCTTTTTGTATGCATTCAAACTTCAAATATCTATTTTTTAAATACTGAACTCACAAATACGATAAAATAAAACTGAAGGGAAAAACTAACTTCTCACTGCTCAATCGATAGTAGTATTATTAATTTGTACTCAAAAGAGTTGGTGATTGTATAGATCTCACTTGTTTATGCCCTTCCGATTCAAATCTCTCAAACGAAGGCTGAGGAAAAAAAAACTTTAATTATTTACTCCATCACGAGTACATTTAAGAAAGCAAATATGAAATAGTTGTGAGAATCAGTGAATTATCATTTATTCGCCAGTGTCGCAAATCCCAAACAACTGTAAGATTACATATGTTTTATATCGTTCTGCATTTACCCACAAATTTTAACTGGAAAAAAGTATTTTTTAAACGGTTTAATACGGAGACCGACACGAACTCAAGTCCCCTCCCATATGGTTGACGTATCAACCTTGTTATTGTAAACCTTAGAAGTTACTCATAACAATTTGTATGCGTTTAATTAATAATGTATTACATTAATATGCAGTTTGACGTAGGTCAGAAACAAGACCAATAGGTCATAATAGCTACGTTATTATAACTTGTTGGTCAGGCTTTTTTGTCTTGGCAGATCCCTGAGCTCAATAATACCAGACGGACGATGTGCCCAATTAAATGTATTATTTATGATTATGTAGGCTATGACCGTTGAAAACAGAAATTTACTCAAATGGGTTCAATATGCACACTACCTGGTAAATTGTTTCTTGAGAGTGATGTTTATAACCGTGTAAAGAAATCATATAATAGATATTTTGGTTTTAACTGACAAGGCATTATATTAATTATTGTAAAAGTTATTCCACTGTAATATATTGTAAATATTTCATGAGTGAGAATTAATTTGTTACAGATAACCGATGACGACCAATGCTTAAGGAGTTTGCTATAAATAAACAGCAGATTTTTTGCTTCAGTAAAACATCCATTATTGATAATGCATTACCTACTTATTTCAAACTGCTCAAAATACATAGAATATTCGGTTATTTTAGCTGCTGGTCTTCGTCATTTAAATTATTAAACATTTGTAAAACTTCGCAGATTAAAACACTTAAATAAATAAGAGGATACGATTAATGCTTTCGTAATTTTGTTGAATATCATACTTGAATACTTGACAAGACACATTTTTGTGATACTTCCGACACATGAAACACGTCATAATATAATATCATACAAAACAGTTTAAATTATTGTTTCCGAGAATTTTATTTCTATTTTAATGATTATTACTGTTTGTTTTTGATGGCCCTGTTATTATGCAAGTGCTAATGTATCATTTCATAACCGAGGTTGATTCGCAAGTTAGTCGTATTAGGTAGACGACTTTACAAACAATCGAATGAGGCGAAACCTATTTAAGAAGTTAAATTCACACGGACTGTTATTATGCAAAAGTATGATATCTATAAATCTAATACCCGCGCAGCAAAACATCGCTATCGAGAGTTGAACAGGGTTCATTTCTGCGAGCAAACGAAAACATTGTGCATCAAGAGTAAACGATTGAGCCGGATTTGGAAAAGTTTTAATTAGAAAGAAATTCAATTTTATTTTCCACCTGTAAAGTGTAGTTATTTAGTTCATATTAGGACGCAGACACATCGAGTAAAAAATATTGTATATTTTCATTAAGATTTCCTGTTATTCAAAGCTTCCGTCTGGAAGTTGGTATGTTCAAAAATATTTGCTACTGCAATTATCAGAGGCCTAAAAAAACATTACAGATTAAAAATAATTTCTTGAATGTGAGCAAACACGTAGGTATTCTCTCTTCAAAATAATGTCAGCTCAGAAAATGACTCGCCCGATGCTTTTTTGAGTATTGGGCAGTGTTGTCGCATGTCAAATATAATATTTTGAATGATAATTTGTATATTTTTTAACACAATCATTGTAATTTAGCTGCTCCTGGCAAAACTCCATTGGCCCACTGCTTCGATTCAACACTCGCTTCATGTCTGTGACCTTTTCATCGTTTTCTGTTGACAGAGAACGATGACCTAGCTAACCTGAATTTCTTTTCTAATACCATCCATTTATCATTATTAATCTCTCTGAAAAAATGAGATTGAGCAGATGATATACCTACATGATCGAATAGGATTTTGTATGCTATTTATATAAATGTAAATCAACGTTTTTTGTTGTGATCATAATTGTTGTGTATTCTTATAAATCTACCTTAAGCAATAAACAAAAATATTAATCATAAAATAAACAAATAACCCCTAAATCATGTCTCGTCTCGTAAACTAAAATCTTAAGACGCAAGAGTAACAAACAAAATAATAATGTTTAAAAAATATGGCGCTCACTTATCTAATGGGAAACATGTATTTTTTGTTCGATTGTCTACCTGCCTATCTTTAATATCAAAGGTCGAATTAGCAACATGTTATTCTTAATAAACAGCTTCATTAATAATATCATTTACCTTGAAATGATACATAATTGTATTCATGAAATTGCAATTGTTTAGATTCATGGCTCAAATTCCATTTGGCATTAAAAAATGTAGTGTCACGAGATTTCTGTTTTGAGATGTCTTAATATTATAATTATAGACTTACCTACAAAGTTCGGATTTCAGGGAACTGGCAACTTAATTTTACTTGTTCAATCTTTACGATATTATAATTGCAATCTCACTTACTATGCTTATTTTCTTCTTTGCAGAGAGACGTGGGAGAAGGTGAACATTACTTTTTACGATAATGGAACGTTGTCCTTCCACCAAAGAAAGATTTACCAGTTCGACGAAACCAATTCCGCTGGATCGGAATACGATGTTGTCGTCGTGCCCAATATTCCTATGCTTGTAAGTTTATTGTAATATAATTCTTAATCTATTTGTATTATCGGAATGTGATTTGGGACTGGTCGCTTGCATACAGACAGGTATTTTTTGAGATCACAGCTAGATCAGATCAAATATAGACAGGTGAAAATAACGACGCTGAATAAGACAAATCTATTAGTTTCCATTCCCAAGTGATTACACTCTGTGGCTTTGGTCCTGCTGGGTTGAGTTGTTAAATGTCTGAATTTTTAATCAATTTATGGACTTGTATTCAAAGGCCAGAATTTTTGGGATATTTTCATCTTATTCTACCCACATTATGCCATCCTGGAAATGTGGCATATAGGAAGCTATCAGAGGTTGAGCGACTGACTTACAAACAGTTCCCACTCAACCACTTCATAAGTATTTTCGATGGATACAGCGGTAACTTTGTGTCCTTTGTGGAGTTTAATCAACTTTAATTTAATATTACTTTATAAGCGGAGACTAGTGTAGGCAAATTAAATTAATGTAATGTTACGTTGTATTGTGAATATCATAATGTATGCAACAATAACTTTTTTTACATTGTATCGATCTCGCAATATTGTTGAATATCAAATGATGCAAAGATTTTTTTATTTTCAGAGTGCAACATCTCAATCAAAACATGCGGCTAGATTCCTTAGACTTGCTATGGCTTCCATCATGGACATCTTAAAGATCAAACCATTCGTTGAAGTTTCAGTCGGTCAGCTTTTATGGGGTTATGAAGATCCTCTATTGAAACTTGCCAAAGATGTTGTGCCAAAAGAACAGAAACTGCCTTATGAAGAGTTCGGGCTATTGTATGGAGTAAGTATTATACTTTGTATTGAGTACATATTTAACCACATTTGATAGTTTATAATTAAATGCCACAGTTTGATATCACAACTTTGGTATATATATTTTAGCGTGGATATGGATATAGATGCGAAAGCTTGGTAAACTTTTTCTTTAACGATTGTTAATCTTGCAACTTTATTTTGCAGAAAAATGGAACTTCCAACGACAAGATCTCTATATTCACCGGTGAAAATGACATCACTAAATTTGGTCTCGTAGACTCCTTCAATGGAAACAAGAAGATCATTCACTTCCCTCAAGACGCCTGTTCCAGAATTGATGGATCAGACGGATCCATATTCCCTCCTCACA
Source organism: Himalopsyche phryganea (assembly GCA_022494535.1). Classification (NCBI taxonomy): domain Eukaryota; kingdom Metazoa; phylum Arthropoda; class Insecta; order Trichoptera; family Rhyacophilidae; genus Himalopsyche; species Himalopsyche phryganea. The sequence goes on along the minus strand of JAGVSL010000142.1, from coordinate 297,426 downwards.
TTACCAAGAACACCACTATTCACATCTTTGACAAAGACATGTGTCGACTTTTACCTTTAAGGTTTGCAATCTATATCATAAACAATACACCGCTTCTAACAAGTATGCAGCATTTTTACTGGACACAACATTAGCTTGGATTTTCAACATTAAAAATGATATAAAACACTATAGTTTGACGTGTAAAGTAGATATAAACAAATTGATCATGGACATTCTTCTTAATTAATGAGGGGAAAGAATTGTGTGTGTGAATGTTTTTAGTTCCATCAATGAAAACTGTTTACTTGATCTACACTGCCTATCGCAATTCTAAAGAATAACAATAACAGTGATACGAATTTTTATATAAAAGAATTTATGGTTATTTATTTGACTGCTAATGAATGACCAATGAAATCAAAATTAAAAGATGAATTCGCAACATTTCAAATACACCTTTAGGCATTTCAATAAACATTTTCCATTTCATACCCACCTTAATAAGTGCACATTTCACAAAGTAACCATTTATACATTAAAATTTGTGTATAATTTTAATATTAATATTTTACCTTTCAATGTAGATTCGAAAAAGAAGTGACAACAGCAGGCGACGTCCTCGGATATAGATTCACACCCCCAGATAATGTTTTTGCTGATCCTGACACCAACCCAGACAATAAATGTTTCTGTCCCCATGGCCCTCCCTGCGCTCCTAGCGGACTCAACAACGTTTCACTCTGCCAATACGGTAAAATTAATTTTCATTGAATATTTTTTATGAATATAATGAACATGAACAGGAAACATATTGCTAATTTTTGTAATCAGGGTTGTCTAAATCTCTGACATCAGCAATATTTCAAAATCTGCTAATTAGTGTAGTGACGGATTCGATCTTTAAATTGTTCAAATTGGGAGATAAAATCAAAGCCTGTACTCTTGAAAATTACTGCATAATTGCATTGTTTGTAGAGTATCATCTTAAATTAACAAAAACTCCATGAATAAAGTGTTTTAAATGGAGAAATCACTATCAATTTATGGATTATTTTCATTTTTGTCACTGTTTTTGCTACATCTAGTGATTAATTTATAAATAATATAATATGATCATTTTAATTTCAGATTCCCCTGTTATGCTAAGTTTCCCCCACTTTTACCTTGCTGATGACAGTTTAAGGACAGCAGTCGAAGGAATTTCCCCACCAGACCCAGAGAAACACAAATTCATAATCGACATACAGCCTGTAAGTTAATAAATTTAAAACAAAATCTTGGAAGTAATTGTATTTCGTTTTTAATAATTATGATTTTTCAGTTTGATTGTGAGTTTGAGTATCAAAACGGTGAACTTATAATTTGATTTCTAGGAAATGGGAACCGCTCTTTCGGCAAAGGCTCGTGTGCAAGTCAATCTTGCGGTATCACAAGTAATTGATATCAAACAAGTGGCAAACTTCCCTGATATCATCTTCCCCATCATGTGGTTCGAAGAGGTAAGGACATCTACCTTAACACTTTAAATTATTTGCTAAACAATATTACATAATAATACGTTAACCGAAATTTTGTGATGGAATTTCTGTTTATGAAATAATGTGTGAATCGTATCTTCTTTTCAGGGTATTGAAGGTCTTCCAGCAGAAGTAACAGATCTCTTAAGATTGGCAACTAAAGTTCCTCCAATCGCCAAGAACGCCCTTAGTTATGGACTTATAGCTATAGGATTAGTTCTTCTTCTCATTTCTGTCACATGTCTTATCAGGTAAAAAATACAGTGTTGCTTATATCTGAAATATCTTGAATAATGATGATATATATTTTGTCTTTTACGGTGTACCTGCTTCACCTATATTTATACTTTTTTTTTTTTTTTAGATCATCACACAGACAGAGCACATTGCATTTAGAAGGCTCTAACTACTTGGCGACAAGTCACAAACAAGAAAACGGAAAGTCTGCAAACGGTAGTAAAAAGGGAGAAGTCAACACCGGATATGAGATGGGCGCCACACCTAATCATCACTAGTTAAATAATATCATTATTATTTATTCATATTCCCATAGTAATGGCAAACAAGATTAACATTCTTCATTGGTAAAAAAAAATATATGAAAGGCAATGGAATGTTATTATATAATAATTAACGTTATTTGTTTGCATGTGCTTATAATATAACTATCTCAAAACGAGCATCAGATTTTCGTGACTTTGTTGCCAGTCACATCCTCATTCCCGTAGTGTGTAGAATAGGCAAACACCTATTTTTCCAATATACATAACTATATCTGAAACATTTCTTTATTTTAAAGTTTACAATTTATTGTTAATCGTAGAACAATCTTTCAATATTGAAATAATAAATAGCTTTTAAATAAATCAATAAAGAATGTTATTTTTATGTAGCCAGAAAGTGTAAAGAAAAGTGCTGGCTTTTTTAAAAATCTTGAATCGAATTGATACTGAAAGATATTAGGGAAATTTGACTTTCATCTTAGCTCTTTGTACTTGAACCTATTTTCATCGCGTTATTATTATTACAGTGCCCTAAACAAACTTTTGAATCAAGATAATTAATTCTTTGCAATACATAGGTAAGCGTTTGAGTATGTATATTTAAAAACAAAGTTTCAGTCAGCACTTAACTCTACAAATAATAGGAAAATATCAAGTACTTTCACTATAATGACTATCTAAATGTTCGAAAATAATGTAGGAGTCATTCTAGGAATGGCGGCATTATGTGGTAGATTGAAGGGATATAAATTTATTTAATATCATTTCATTTGATAATAAAGTAACGTTAATATTTGAATGGTATGAAATATTATGGAATTGATCATTGAGAAAATGTAGAATGTGTAAAAGAAGAATGTGTTTTAATTTTAATGGTAGTTAGCCATATTATGACATGTTTTAGTCAAAAATATCAAACATTATGGCAACTAGATTGCGATAAATTGTATTTCTTTATTTTTTTAAATAAATACATGAATGTCACGTTGACGAGCCAAAAATTATCAGTCCTTCGATTGTCAAGCATAATGAACCAAGAATAATTGTATAAAAGTAGAAATACTAAAATAGCCTCCAATATACACCATCTCGTAAATTTTCAATTGAGACAAAGATAATTATATCAATTAGGGAATAACAATAAAAGCTTTTAGCCGACATTTTGAATCAGAATACGACTACATAAAAAAGGTTTATATGTACGTTAATTTAATATGAACTAAAAACAACCCAGAATAAAAAAAAAGATATAAAAACAAAACAGAGTGAATAAAATGACGATGGGTTTATAAAAAAACATTTTAAGATGGAGTTTTTGTAATCCGTTTTCCATTAAATGTTTTAAAAAAAATTAAGTTTGAGGGAAATGTATTTTTAAGGTAAAATGGTGCCACAAAAAATCATCTATAAACTTCATAAGACTATCCGACACTCTTCCGAAAGAGGTGTTATTATTGTTGTGCAATAAAAATATTCAATATGTAGCAAAGCTACGATAAATCATTGCTGTTTTCATAGTGTTTTTGCTAATTTTGTTACAATTTTCAATTATCGTCTTTTGAATATAATATATTTCTAAAAGGTGATTCGATTTATGGTACTATTGAGTTTTTGTTTCATCAAAATTATTATGGCTGTTGGATTGCTAATTTTTAAACATGCGAGTATTTTTTGTTGAAATATTTTTTAATTATTTTTAAGCTATACCTTTACAATAGTTTTAACCGGAGCATGCAAAGTGACTAAAGAATAATATTCCACCTCGGTATTTCTTTTTCAAGATTAATTAGCACAACCTGAAAGATAAAAAGCTGAAGAATTTGTGTTGAGATGGCAAACAACGGTATTTGATTTGTTCTATGCACTGAAAATTGCAAAATTCATTTATATAAGTTAGGGTAAATCTTGAGAGGGATGAAGTATACTTTTTTATGAAGATTGCTTATATATTTTTTAAAAAAATCGGCAATGAATCACTATAAAATGTAGTTATTATGTGGTGACTGATAACACTGTCTAGCTTAATCCAGGATAATTTTATTCAATCGGACTTGTAATAACCATTCCGCACACCATATTGGAATGAGAAATATACATGAAATTTATTTTAATTGCATACACAAACTTTCCACCGCATATGTACTTAAATATTTGATGAAACCACCAAATGAGTGTACTTCTTTATTATTTTTTTAAATTTTTTCTTCAATTAAAAATAGTTGATAGTTATATATTCTTTCAAAGTGATCTTAGTGTAAATTTGCAATTGAAGGGCTTTCTGACAGAACTCCATTTGTCAAAAAATTAATAGAATTAACTAATAGTTTAGGTTTGTAGATGGCATTGGTAAGCATATTTCTACATTCACAAATATTTGACAGAATGTAAGGACATAGAAAAACAGACGAAATACCACTTGCCAACATGAATTTACTGATAAAAGACCATTGTTGATGACATCTGGCATGGTGTTGAAATAATAACTTAAATAATATTGTCATTCAAAATGGTGTCCCCTCAGTCGTTTAAACGTTAAGATCCAACAAATTATGCCGGTAAGAAGAGTTCTGTCAAAAAACCCTTCAATTGACATAACCTTTGATTAAAAAACATTTACTGTTCTTGTAGTGTTTCCGTTTTCATGTTATCCCAAAAAAATGGCAGTAAAAAATGATAAAAACGTAACGCACACTCGTTATTATCACCACTCACCATTGAAATAGACAAAATAAATGAGTTCTTAAGGTTTAACATATTTTAACTTTTAAAAAAATGTGTAAATAAATACTTTATTTGAATGCTCAAATTCTTTAGGTTTAACTTAGATTAGCTTGTATTATTATTTTATTTGGGATGTCTATAATGAAGACAGTTGACAGCGATAGTATAAAACAAGGCAGAGTAAAACTTAAACCATACCGGACCGGAGAGAGGAATGAAATTTCATATGTGCTGTTGCGTGCAAATTAAGTAAAATTCGTCTGCTTTGGATGGTTTGAAAGAAATCAATACTTCTCTGTCAAGAACCATCACAATTTGAATCGAGAATCTCGTGTGACTGAATTTTCTATAGACATCCCAATACCTGATATTATTTTTATAAATATTTTAAATGACTTACCAATACATATAATATAGAAACTTGAATGATTTCACTTTAGAATAAATATCATTTTCTTTCGGTAAATATGATTCACAACATGCTACTCTTTTTCTATCTAAAAATTTATTAATGCCTCTAATAAAGACGCAGATATTTAGGAAATTTAGTTACGAATAAGAAAATGCCAAATTATCATAATATCAGTATTAAAAAGTGACCATAATATGTCAAATGGAACTTCTTAGAACAAGCCATATAGCAAATTTTGAAATCTTGTGACGAATTTTCATAGTATTTTTCTTATAATTTATTAGTGTCCTTGATTCCAATTTCAGATTTTTTACCAATTTCCTATCGAGAATTTAACTTCCTACAGAATGGCATTGTTTTTAGCAGCATTAAATATTTTTTCAGGCGGAAAAAGAGAAGCAAATTTACCTTTTTTTCTCAATAATTTCTTTGATTCAATAGTATTGTATAAATCTATTGTTATATTATATTGACTTCCATTTTTAAGAAAAATAAACTAAAAACTATGACAATATAGAAAATGTTTGTGCCTTTTTGTAAAATAGTGAACATTAATCAAGTGAACTGTATCAATTTTTATTTTATTTTCATTTCTGTGATCATAAAGAGAAATTAATCTGTACTTTTATAAGCTTATACAATTTAAACTGAAATGAATCTCTGTCCTAAGGAATTAGTATTTTACGACATAATATGTAAATAAATATACTTTATGGGATGTATTTTTTATTTTTTTATCTTATAAGCTATGAATATTTTTTATTGGAAATAAAAAGATACATTAAAAAGATAGCATATGTTACTCTCCTCGCCTCAGATCTCTCTTAACTATTTTACTTTAGAAGTAATGAAAATCAATCAGCAAATAATAACATCAGCAGACTTTGTTTATTACATAAAAATCACATATTGCAGAGCAAACTTAGTACCTATACTATTTACTATCTATTGCACAGTATCCATTCAATTACAATTTAAATATATTTTTATTGATATCTAACTTTTTCTATATTTTTAAAATGGGTGATTTATTTTGTTTTGACATCTTGAAAAAAAAACTTTAACACACAGGTTCCCAAACCTTCTTTGAATAAGAAAAAAAATATAAAACCTCATTCACCGAATTCACATAGAAAGTCCTTTTTTAAAGGTTTAGAAAGTCCTTTTATAAAGGTTTAAAAAAACAGCTCACCATTGGGAACCAATGCTTCAATAGCTATGGAAAGTCTATCCATTAAGATTGAAAATTCACAAAAACAACATTATTTTTTATATATATATTATGCATGCAATATCTAACCATATATTGATAGACTATACCAATAAACAAAAAAATATCAATAGAATATACCCGATTATCACTGTCAGATTAAAAAAATTAATTATACATATCAATTAAAAGTACAACGATATCTGAAAAATGTGTATTCTTATATTGAAAATAAATAAATAAAAATATTATCACAAGAAAAAAAATTAAAAGCACTATTAAGAAATCGTATTCCTGCTTTGTAGAAGTTTGATTCACATAAATGATGAGGCCACTGAGTCCTCACATTAAAATGAAAAAATATCCATATAATAGGGGGACAGTAAAGAAACCATTATTATAATACTGTTGTTTGAGAGTTCAGTTTATTAAACTTCTCAGTAATTTTTTTATTTATAGTAGTAGGTACTATTGGTTATCTTTATTTTTTTGTTGTAAAATCTCAAAGCCTGAAACTGGCGAAAGAACATATCACACACTCCATGCTATTTTCATTAGATCAGCACTTGAACGCCACCCAAGCCACCAAAGGTATTAATGTAGTATACGGGGAAGTGGTAACTGTCAACAGATGTCAATGGTAGTTCGGAAAATTGAAGACAAAAAGAAAATTCCTTTTGATTATTTGATGGGAAGTTTCCGTTATAATTCACGTAGGATTATTAGAACGTGGTAAATCAATTACTGCGGATGTGTGCTGTCAAAAATTAGAAAGACTTAACCAGAAACTGATAGTTAAAGGCCCAAAATTAACTTAATTGAATGTCACTTCATAAAATAATGAATTTCTTTTCGGTCCCCCTAATATTTATCTCAAAATAAAACAAATTTCATTTGTGAACCCTTCCACGAAAAAATGAGACCATGTATGGTTATTAACAATGATAAACACTCAATTACTTCAATATATTTTATAGGAACTTTAAAATTCACAGCAAATAACAATATTTAAAATCTATTTAATAAAAAAATTTTAAAAATACTAAAATTTCACAATTGAGTTTCAGTCAGCTTCAAAATAAATCATCTCTTGAGAATTGGTGAGTGCATGGAACATATTGGCAACATTTAAACATTTTGACAATATGTACACGTGGATCAAATATAATTCCAACAGAACGTTTTTGATTTTAGAATCTTGACCAGCAGGTAATTCTGTATGTGCACATATTTAACCAGCACTAGAGTGATATGAGATTTCTTTTGAATGTGAAGAAACTGATATTTTAAATAATATATGTTATATTTTGTTCATAAAATAAAGAATAAAAGCTTATCTTTTACATTCATCCATTTTAAAGAATGCTGTTTTCTTTTTCTTCTTTGGACATTTCACTCTCAATTTGAAGCGTATGACCAGCACACGGTGCCTCCAAGATTTTCTGACTACCGCCAACCTCTTTGCTTCCTCCCTAGTCCTGCGAGCGTCCTGTAGCTCCGCAGAGCACATACTACGGATGGTCGTCAACCGCCTCCCAGGGCAATGGAATCGGTCCGGTTGGAAGAAGAGACAGGTGGGATTCAGACAATAAAGCGATATCACATAGTTACATGAACACAAAATACTTAATCATAATGTTGTATCAAATTGTCAATTGAGTATCTATAAAGTGAGTATCTATTAAAATATAAAAATTGCAAAGTTATACTGGAAACAAAAACAAGTCAAGATTGAAAAAGAAAAACTATTTGTAAATTTACCTACTTAAATAAAAATCCAAAAATTGAATACATTTGAGTTTGAAATACAGCGATTCAAAAAAGAAGCATTTATAAAATACTCTACCACAGTATGTGCCCCTTGATATGCCAGCATACACAATAGAAATCTTTCATTTGTTGAAAATTTTTTTCCCATTATTTGCAAATGGCCCAGAACTATATTTTTTTTTGTTGCCCGTGTTGCTTCCTCATGTGCCGCGACAGAGACGTGCGATCGGCGAATTCTTTTTTGCAGGTTTGGCAGGCATAATCTCTGACGTTAGAGTGTCGCGAACTGGCATGGCTCACCAATGAACTCTTGCTAGTGAAGCAAGCGTCGCATGCGTCACACGCGTAACTAAAATATCATTCATTTTCATTAACAATATGAAAGTAAACGATTAAAAGAAAGGTTTCGTTTAGCTAAAAAGAAATGCGTCGACATATTGACGAAGAGAGCGTTAAAATTTTTGAAACTTACGGCTTCATTCCGTAGTGAAAACTCCTCAGATGCCGCTGCATGTTGCTTTTCACCGAATACACTTCATCGCAACCCGCAAACTCGCATCGGTACTCTCCCAGGCTTCTTCGATGAACCATTTTTATATGCCTGCTTCTCGAATCTTGGGATTTGAAATCGGTGTGACATTCCTCGCACGGGAAAGGCCTTCCTTCGACGTGTGTTCTCATGTGACGCTTGAGTGTGCCAATATTATAAAAAGACAAAGGGCAGTCAGGACAGGCCTGCGGTTTGATGCCTACGTGCCGCTGGAGGTGTAAGCGCAGCCCGCTGTCGCCTGCAAATCTTTTCTTGCAGTATTGACAAACGTAGGGGCGGAGACCGATGTGAACGTTCATGTGTTTGATAATGTGAACTTTCAGTTTGAACCTGAAATACGACCAAATCAATTAATACCATAAACTCTAGCATGACATGTTATTCATTAAAAAGAAATTTGATAATCGAAATAATAATAACCGTTTGCCGCAATCGTGGCACTCAAAAGGTTTTCCTTGCGAATGTTCAGCCAACCAATGCGACTTCTTGAGATTTCGGGAATAGAAAACAGTTCCACATATCGGACAGGGAAAGACTTTGCCGTCGAGGTGAGATGTCGATGCGTGTTCCTTCATCTCCTCTAGATGCAAGAATCTACAAACATCGAATTAAGTTAATCCCCAAATTTTGAAAATGTGAAATTTGGTAGTAATATCGATTTGTGAAATTTTGCATACCTCTCTTTGCAGATGACGCAGAAATAAGGTAGGCGTCCAATATGATTCCTGGAATGTTTTGCTAGGTCTCCCTGGTCGATGAAAGCTTCATGGCAAACCGTGCAAATGAAAGGTCTCTCGTTCGTATGAATACGCTCGTGACGAATCTGATGAAAAACATATATTCAATAATAATAAAAGAAGTAGCATAGGGACGATAAAATAGTGAGTGGATATTATGCATCAGTGTAAAATTTATATGAAGCTCACCATATTAATTTTCTGACTGAAGCCTTTCTTGCAAAATTGGCACACATAGGGCCTTTCTCCGGAGTGTACGCGTGCGTGAAGGACTAGATCATGAGCTCTCGTAAAACATTTACTGCATGCTGAGCATTTGTGTCTAAAAAGAAGTGTTAATCAAATCAAAATATAATTAGGTATCATGATGTGTTTATTTTTTCAATGTTTGCTTCCAACGAAATATGGACTACTAATGGATCTTTTAGGCAGAAAGTGTTTATTGCAAAAGGATAAGTGGCTAACCGATCTCTCTGTCCTCGTGATCAGAATCGAAGAGAGTGGGTGGTAGGATGGTTTGAAACGTCAGACATCTATACTCTTCGACACGAACCCAAAGACCGTTTGAAAAATCAATTTATAAGAATGTCTACTCGGGGATATTTAGCCTAGAAACGGTAGATTTGACAAAGTATAATGTTTATTGAATAGTTTTACCTTGTTTCTATCTGATGAACGATGGCATGTTCCCGCAAAGCCTTAAACGAAGGCATCATTTCTCCACAGTCTTTACATCGATAACTTTGACATCTGTGTCGATCTTTTCGTTTTTTACTCGATAACTGTTTACTCCCCAAGAGTTTGCTCTCGGTTAGTTTCAAAATTTCTTCTTCACTGATCGGCTCGACAGTATACCGTCTGTCGATAACGCCTACGGTTAGCTCTTCAGGTATTGCGAGAGCTGACTTGAGAGATGGTTTGAAATTCAAGCATTCCTTGGTGTTTTTTAATTTTTGTTTTGATTTTGCATTGGCAGAACGTGTCACATTTTTAGGTGTTTTAAGAAGCTGTACATTTGTGTGAATATTTGTTATTGGCACCTCTGATATCTGAAACATACATGAAAAATGCGTAAATATGTTTTCACAGGCTTTTTTCTGGAAATTTTTATCAATTTTCAGAAAAGAGAATGTTAATCTATGGTGAATGAGGAAAAAATAAAATAGATCGGTTCGCAATTGAATTTTCCCATTTGCCATTTCTATTAATGGATATTTACGAACTATTTTCAAGCTCGTTACATTTTTCTAACATAATCGACTTTTAATGTGGCTCAATTTTTTATTTCAGATTACTAGTTATAGATTTGTAAGAGGTCCTTAACATTTTAATTATAGATTATTTATTTTCGTTTGTGTATAATTTATGTAATTATCTGTAAATTCTTGTCATAGTTCTTGAACCAATTGTTTGATATACCTTTTTACTATCAACACTCAATTTCATATGAAGTGTCTTGAGATTTATATTTTATAAGTTGATAATGCTAGCGATGAGCGAAACCGGTCCTGACCGTTATACAAATGTGGAAATAGTTCAAAACGAATTGCATTGTATTTAAAAAAAAAAATGGATTGAAATCAACAATTTTCATACCCAAGTCTCTAGTTCGTCTTTTTGATATTCCTCTTTCACAGTAACATCTTCAACAGTTAAGCATTTTGATTTCAATGATACATCTTTGTCAACTATTTCATCTGAAACTCCACTATAAAGTTCACGTTTAACTGCTTTATAATCACAATATTCTGGGGGCTCGTCTTTTACTGTAACTTTATCAATCAAAACCTGGACATTGTTATTGATCAGATGTCTCTCACTGTTATACATAAGAGCTTCCCTTTTCAAATCGGGTTTTTCATTTGTTTCACATTTTTCAGAGTAAAACTGCCGATATGTGTCTTCCTTTTTTGAAATAGATCGCTTCCTTTTGCGTGCGGTGTCCGAGTTGAAAAGTCTCTGAACCAATGGTCGTATTTGAACCTCCACTGTAACAGAATCTGCAGAAGACTCGCCTGGATCGTTTTTCATAAAAGAGATTACCCTTTCTTCTGGTTCCTTTTTTATTATAGAATAGTCTAGACATGTCATTGTTTCTGATTTTAAATCCATTGCACCGCGGATAGGCAGGGCAGTGTATACGGACCATTACAATTAATAATTATCGGTATCAAGTCTCGACTGTCACTGCACAGTTATAGTATTATTATTCGCAGAGATTTATTTTACTTCCATCATTTAAGCGGTGTGTTAATTTGTCAAGTGACATTTAATAAATAATACATACGAAATTTTGATACACATTAATCTGAGCGAAAGCTGTCAGATTGCCAATTCCATAGAGAAATTGCCATTAAGTTAATCAAAAACAGTATCACTAAAATATTGGGGATAAATAGATTCAATATATTTATAGCAGTGAGCTATTATGAACTCTATATAGAATCGTAAAAAAAAAAAAATGAAAGGTAAGAATTTATTACACTACCAAACCGAGTGGAATGGTGGTCAGGTAGATGTAGAATTTTCTAAATAAGATTAATTTATATGCTTGAGAATTGTGTTGCCATTCAAAATAGATAATTGTTCAAAATAATCACACCGCGTCGCTAGCGTCGTCTGTCAAAGGAGGAATAAAAAAAACATATACATGCTTAGCGAGCGGTTCGGTGGCTATATCGATTTTTCGTGAAAAATTTACTTTCTTTATGTGAAGGTTTGATAAATTGCAACGGACACGGGCTCATAACTCAGGTGAGGCATGTTAGTTTCTAAAAAATTTGACCTTTTGTCATGAACTCTGCTAAATATCCATTTAAAGGACGCTGCAGACACATCTGTCATTCGGCTAGACACCCCCAAACATTATTGACTTGGTTTCGTCCAGGTATTTTTTTTAATATCATTCAGAAATCTCGTATATAATTATTTTAAAACCGGCGGCCAACAAATTTTGCCCTCTTCAATTGGCTGCGTTTCACTGATAGTAAATACAGCTATGTAACAATTGTGCAGGTATACGAAATCAATTATCCATTTATATAAATCAATGAATATTGTGCCGATGAGTTAATAGGTGAATATACATTTTTTGAGATGCGGATATTATTAATTTTTTACATTGCCTTTATTATACCTATGCTCAGTTTTCAGAGGAATATTGTATGTCATATAATTATCACAGACAGTTTTTGTTTTTATCTAGTGAAATTGAAAAAAATCGAAACTTTGCATTTCCCAACATGGGTGTGCTTAGTCAGTATTTTTTTAATATGCTTAAGAAAATTTTGTACTTTTAAGAGAAATACATACTAGTGTAATCTAGCCTCCTCAATCTGTTCTTTGTCAGTACAATGGAGCATAATACACCGGCATCCTTGAAGCTAGATTCCTGTAACATACTCTGGGCATAGTATATTGCTGCGACAGATTCAGTAAATTACTGTTTTTCGTATAAAAGTATTACTGCATACCTACATTTTTATTTCTTGTTTGTACATTCTATAAATAGCCACTCTGTTTACTTCATTGTTCTTGCAATGCTAACTTATCAGAAGTAAATAAGTATTGCAATTAGTTGTGAAATTCAGTGTTATAATCTTAGGTGTTAAAGACTAATTACCAAATATTTGAAAAATAATCTGTATGATTTATTTTATATTATACATTACATATTATAAGTTTATAGCTTTTGCAATATGAAAAACGTTTTAAACAGTAAAAATTGGCAATTGGCAAGTAAGTCAACCTAGTAAGTTCAAACAAAATATACTTTGAGACATTAAAAAATGGTTGCCTGAACTCAACTCCAACTAGATTATTTTACATTAATATCACAATTTTAACATTTGCAGTGTTTTATTGAGGTAATCTAATGAGATTATTGAATCTTAGTTTGCTCTCAAATTGGACGCCAAGATCTTTAATTCGTAAAATTCGTAAGAGAATTCGCACATTCATCGAATAGCGAAAAAGAAAACCCCTGTGACCATCTTGTAAGCGATAAAAGGTTGCATAGTAAAAGAGGTTTATTAAAATTATTACATTATTATTAAAATGAAGACAAAATCAAGAATAATGATATTTCAAACATCTGTTTACCGGATCTCAAATACATATTGAGAGCACATGTGCTTAAATAAATCAAAATATTTTAAGTGATTTGTTGTTATTATTTAATGCAAACTCTTGGAAATGCATTTCATTGTTTTATTTAGCAGTCTGTTCAACAAGCACTATAAAATGTCAAGAACAAAAATTGTGAAGCTTGTTTTTTTTTTTTGATCAGTATGAGTTCCATCGCCCAACAAGAGTCCCTGGTGAAAGAGAGCCTCTTCCAATTTGTGACAAAGAATATCCCCTCGGCCGATCTCAGTGTCATCGATGAGATCGTTCTGTCATATGTCATCTCCATTCTCGAAGAGGCTTCACAGGATCCATGCTTTGATGTGGAAGGTAAATCTTTATTTTAATATAGATAATGCTGTACATTTTTTCATTGTATTGTGGGATTGCGGAAGATTTTGATACTTAACCAGTTCATTGTCAATGAGATGAAACGTAATTTTATTTAATTGTGCTTCATTACCAAATTTTTTTTAGGTTTTCTTTGATGGCTTTCTCAAAATTCATTCTATTTTCAATCAATGTGACCAATTTTTCAAACCAAGGATTCCACTAAAAGTTTCGTTGTTTTCAGAAGAAGCCCCCATTTTATCGAGAATTTTGATTTTCGTGATACGGAAGCAAATCATTTATGTTGTCTAAAGAATGACTAGAGAAAATGCTGTATTTTTTTTTCAGAATGTTTTTGTCAGGGATTGAGTATGCTAACACTATCGTTTGTTGAATATCCATATGATCCACATTGAGAGCAGACATCGTAAAAGAAAACTCAACTATGAACAGAAATAAGTAATTACTCTCTGCAAGTGTACCTTTCAAATTGTCCAAAAGGCTAACAACATGCATTTTGATGATGTACTTACATTGTTAGTGACTGTAATACAATACAATTTTTCCTGTTCTATTATGTCTTGTTACATTTTCTATTTCTTTTTGTTCCTCAAAGGCAGTCATGCATCATCATTAAACCAACTGATTTCTTTATAGTTAGTTAGTCACAAAGTTTTATTCAATCAGAAAAAAATACTTTTTTTCCACTACAAAATAAGGTAATTGGTATCTAACTGGAATATATCGCAATTTTTATAATATGTATCAGTGCTGTGCGGTTAAATTGATTTTTTGTCTACATTTCCCGGTTTTTAACATCCATAGTGTACTAATATATCAATCGTCCTGTTTATTACTCAGACTTCTCGAAATAACCCATAAATTAAATATTATTGATTTGTACAGATGTTTTACAATTAGATACTTTCTGAGTGTATTCAGTAGGATATTGAGGAATATTTTTTTGAAATACCTGACCCATAGATATCAACATTCTGTTTTATTCTTTAGAAGGTTATCTGCTACTAGCATTTTTGGTAGCGTTTTTGAGTTATGAGTGTTGATTCAGATAGAGTGCAAAATTTTACATCTAACTGCATATTTAACTCAAATTTAATTAATTTGGAGTTCTCTTACTAATGAATCGGACGATAGATATGTATATTGGCAGATTAAAAATTTGGAATTGATAGGCAATTTCACCAAAACATGAGGAAAAGACAAAGATAGGAATACTTTATCTCATATCTGCATACATTCATTCTCGCTGCCGACACAGAAACCCTACACATTCTTTATTTATAAAATATGCACGTGCATTACTTTAATTTATTCAAAGTAATTAAAAAATATTGCTTATAAAAGAGTCATTTTTTTAAGACTTCAACTCTACAGCCGTGTTATATACATAAGGGAATGGCGTAGGTTATATCCATTTACAAAAACATTGATATTGACGAGCACTGCTGTGCAGTTGTTAATGTTGTCTGCTTCTTACTTAGGATTTGTGGAAATGATGTCAGCATACTTTCCTGAGTTTTCCGGAATCGATCCGGCCATCGTTTGTTCTTGGATCTTCGAACTTGAAGCAGAACTCACCAGAAGGACATCATCTGGGGATTGTCAAGACAGTAAGTTGATTCATTTCTTAATCTGATTTATTAACAGTTTGCCAGAAATTATTAATTTATTAACTAGTGCTTCAATGGTTTCACTTTCAAATACTATCTCGACGTTGACTGCTAATTATACTTGAAGTAGGTACACTGATGGCGCACTAAAATGCACTAAGAAACCTACTAAGATGACAAATAGTTTTGTGTTGAAGGAAACAATGCTCATCTGCTTTGTGAAGCTGTAATTGGAACAGGCGATATAGTGCACCTAGCATGTTATGCATACTGAAAGATCAGTAATAAACGTTCTACAGATGGTTCTGACATTCAAATATTAATTATTTAAGTTCCCGCATTTACGATTCACTGGATATGAATAATTGTCAAAGTTATTTTGATACCCATTCTAGGTGGATTTGCTTTAAGTAGTATTTTTTCAATACCAATTATGAAAACGAAAGGAGATTGTGCATCACTTTTTTACAGCAGTACTCATGACATTTTTGTTTCAATAGTTGAACAAGCTGATGAAGCGGAGCGGATAAGCTTGACGCTTCAGAGCCTCAGTGAAATGTTACCCACCATCACGCCAAGGTATATTATTGTGTTCATTCCCTTATCGTTCGTCAAATTTGCATTGTGTTTTTCTAATTTGGTTTCACAATAATCTGTTGAAGCTGGAGCCCTATATACACTCTATAACAGAGTTTCTCAACCTTATTGTATCAATACGCCCGCGGGGCCGTTTGTAAAAAAATGCTTTTTCAAAAAGTACATTACTCTACCATGGATTAGAAATGGAATATGAAATGAAAAATTTTAAAATGCTGTTCTTGTGAAACTAAATAACCTCGATAAATTTTTAAATAGATAATTGATATTCATGTACGGTTTGCATTTTTCACAGGTCACACTCAAATTCAGAAAGTTCTGATGGAGGAAGCGCTGGTGTAAAACCCGTGTCGGCCAGTCCCATTTATCCCGCTCAGTGTCTGGCTCTGCAGGACATGTTCCCCAACACGTGCCCTATTGAGGTAAATTGATTATATTATAGTAAAATCATATTTTGGTTGAGCTTTTTCAATTTAATAATATTTGTTATGCCGTTGCAGATTCAGCAGTGCGTGAGCATTGCCTGCGGTGAGCTAGAGCGTGCTGCAGGGCTCGTGTTGCACCGAAGAGAGAGCGGGCAAGCGCGGGCCGCTCCTCAGTTACCGCCCCCTCCTCCTCGGAATCACCATACCCTCAACGATCACGAACTCAAAAATAGGATTATCAACAGGTAGCTTGTAATGTAGACCTTCGTGAGGAACTCATACTGCTCGTGTTACTTGTTCTTCAAAGGCCTCATTTTGAATTCAGACAATCGAGATGACTCATTCAATATATTTTTTGTTACATAATCGCATTGGTGTAAATTGTCAAATCTTGGTGGAAAGGCATTATATTTATTTAAATATTCTATTTCCACAGCTATATTTTTTATATTGAATTCATCATTCAAATAAACTTTATTGTTTTATTAATGTTTATGGTTATTACCAAAACCATCATTATACACAACAATAAAAAACAAGACATCACAACAGTCTTGCATTATTGTGGCAGTTTGTCTATCCACTCCAAAGCCGGTCAGCCCAGCAGATGGCTTAAGGTCTTCCAGAGAAACTATACCTATGAGACAGATTGCCATATAGTCAGTACTTCCCTACACTCACCGAACGGTGTCTCCTTTTGCCTCTGACTGAATATTTCCATGGAAAACTTTATTGAATTATGAACACCACCTTAACTCAGGAGTGACTAAGTCAGAATTTTAACAAAAGTAATAAACAGTTATCTTTATTTTCCAATTACTCCAATTAAATAATAGTAATTTTTGTTTCACCATCTATACCGGTTAAGCAGGAATCTACCGTGTTTGCCAGTCATCTAATTTGTTTCCTATATAAAGCTATAGCTTCTGACAAACTTGATGTACAATCGTGATTTTTAACCATCAGGTTTTATCCAACCATAAATTAGATGAAGTAAAGAATATCTGTCTTGCCTTGCAGGTATTCGTACGTGGACAAGAGCTCCGATTCTAAAGAGCACAAACCTCTGGCTCCAAAATTGGAACCAAAAAAAATGGTACGCTACCGAGACAACAAAATTGTTTCCCTCAAAGGCGAACGATACACGGAAGTCTCCCGGACCGGACAAGAAGAAGACCCGAACCTCAAAAAGCCAAAAAGACCTCACTGTCCCCCTTAACCCGTGGCGCTCGAGGCCTCTGGCTTCCTTCATTGGAAACCGTCAATATCACTAAACAATTCTTGCTCTTATCTTATTGTTCACTCTAATTTTTATACTATCATTTTTGTGTGCCCTTCTGTCACAATTCTTTTGATGAGCGATAGTTGCGGCAATACTTTGATCTATTTATTAATAATGAATCGTCGGGAAGGTGTATTTTTTACATTATTATCGATGCAACATTTGAGTAGTCAATTTTTTCTTTCATTCCTGTCACACCATAGCGGGTCGACTGAACTGAATAGAAAAAATTTGGTCAATTTTCGTAACAAACATGAATCGTTTTGTAAGATTTTTTCGAATAATGAAAACGTTCCATCAAATACTATTCTATTGTTTAGCTATACAAAAGAAACATCAAAAAGTTTTAATGATGTCATTCCTAACTATCGAATGAAAACAATTGTGACTACGAAATCGGAACCTGTATCTCTTACAAATCACGTAATGTCACATTGTGACATTGATAGCTGTAGTTATTATGTATTTGTTATGTCTTTCTTAAAAGAAAACAAAATGGGGACGAATCAAATAATTTTAAAAAAGGAATCCAATACGAAAACAAAACAGAAGCTATTATTTATGTCTGGAAATTGTGATATCAATATGGTATTAATAGTTAGTCTATTGACGTCATCTAATAAGGTTGGTGGAACTGCTTTGAGATGTAGGTTATTATCACCAGTCGGTTGTGTTTTCAGAAACGAGGCAGCGCAGAGGAATCGTGATTTTATAGACCCGTTTTGGATGATACACCACTTCGTCTGTATGCTGTACGCTGATAGAAATCCAAGTCTTTTTTATAGTTTAAATATATATTATTTAATATTAAACATTGACAAATTTGTATCAAATTATCATATTTCATTACCGAATAGGAATATCACTGATTATTTCTTAAATTTTTATTTTTCAATTATTTATTATTATACAATTCAACCCTTTTATTGTTGTTATTATGTGTTTGAAAAATCAAAAATTATTTTTAAGTCATTTGCGACAGTTTTTCCATGGTTAATATTATCCTATTTGTACTCAATTTCCGATTGTGAGTCTCTTGTATCCCCGTTGTATAAACATAGTAAAACTAGGCACAATATCACCGATAATACGGAATCACTGATTCACTGTACTATCTCGTTGATGCAGTTTGACAGTTCTGGCATGAGAGATTTAAAATCTGCATCAGTTATATCCGCACAATGTCACAAAGAACGGAATTCAAACGAGACTATCGCCAGTTATTTCAATATTATTTCTATTAAAATACCTATTACTCTTTTGAATGTTTGTCTGTGGACAACGATCAACTCGTACATTTATTTATTGTTGGTGTTTTATACATTTTTCCTTTCACACAATGTAATCGTATGCTTATATGCCCTAATTTCTGTTATTTATTTACATGGACGTACTGTTCCTTATTTTTCTTTTTTATTGAATGATTTTTGTTATAATAGTGGATTGAAATTTTTAGTACCCGCAAAAAGAAATAAAAATGTAATATCCATGCATAAATTACTATCTTCGAAAATTATTTTTTTATTTTTCATTACTCCAAATTGTAGCCAATTGTTGAAATCAAGATTGCCATATTTCATAAATATTGCATATTTTATTGTGATTTTGATATTGTTAGGTAGCTTCTTATTTCTGATTTATTATGAATATTTATTAACATCCGGCTATAGTTATTATTGTATTTGGGTAAATAGATCGAAAGCGAGGCAGCCGGTGCTTGTTTTGTCTGTTCGTTCGCAGAGCGTAAATGAACATTCAGAAAAGCGTAACTTTAAGATGACTTCTGATACTATGTCAGGGCGGCCGATAATTATATTTATCAATGAAATATATTTATACAGTAACTTGTGCTCAAAACTAGATCTATTCAATGAGGGTATTATTTTAAATATACATGACACAAAATTTAGCATATCGATCCGATCAAAATATCTAAAATCCTCCTCTTATTTCATAGTTTTATGTAATACTTCATGTTATTTTGTGCTTTCTTTTTTACATATTAAAGAAATGGCCGTTTCAAAACATTTAAATTCTTTAAAATTATTTACAGGTCGAGTTGAGCGATCTTCTTATTTAATTGTTTGTGATATAAAAATGATTCCATCTTGCGTATTTATGGAAATTTTGATTGAAATTGATGAAAATTCGACTTTTAAAAGTTCGTACTCAAAGCCGTTTCATTATGGCGTTGGCAGGATATCCTCTCTCCTACAGCTCCTAAGCTCGTTAGATAGTTGTGAGTGCAGTCTTCAGAGCGTGTTTAATTCTGAAGTTATATTAAATATTTTTGAAATAATGCCAGTCTGGTTGTTGATTGATGTTTTCAGGTGTGGTTTAAATGTCAGCAGTGACTCTAAACACGATTTAAATGAAATAATTATCTCAAATCATAGACATATTGTATCTGTCACCGTTAGTGAACATTCGTATTTAGCGAGTGTGTTTATTGTCTATCGCATGTCCGATCGGATGTATCTCAAATATTTATTAATGTCTATGATAAAAATATTACTACTATCTGAAGATGAATGCGTATTGTCATTTGATCTTAAAACGTGTACTAATTATTGTAAGATGTCTATGGTAATCTCATGTGAGGGTTTAATATTGAAACCTAATATTGTAATGTTCCTTGAGTTTTTTAACTGTATTATTATGTATTCAACGGCACTGATTTTGTTTGAAGATAGGTTAAGTTCAATTTATTTTATTAATCTAGGTATTTATAGCCTAATTTATAGACAATACGATGCAGTGTTGCCAAATGACAAATTTGAAAGTTCACATTCTTGTGTTTTCATTTCCCCAATTATGTTTTTCAGAACAGTTCTTTTCTTATTCGCATTGTTATTTTGTGCCATTTACATTTTACTTCTCAAACATGACTTTTTATTATCAATTGAAAAGTGGAAAAAATCACACATTCACGAACAAAGGATGTCTCTGAAATTATTTAGAACAAAAATCTTTCATTTGAAATCGAACAATACTATTTTGAAACAATGTCAATTTTACTTTTTATTTCTCCGTAAAGAGGACTCGCCATGCGATTTTATTTTATTTTATTGCGATGACCTAAAATCCAAAATATTTTTATTAGTTAGCCTCAATACTGCAATTGTTAAATTTAATCGTCTGACGTCTAGTAAATTAGAATTTCACCAAAATAGACACCCATTGACGGCTTTTGATTTGATTTTTTTAAATTTCATCGCACTGGCAACATTGAAGAGACAAGAAACAGCGTTGCCAACATTGAATCGTCATGAGATTTTTAGTATCTTAAGATTAGAATATATATTTAAAATAGTTACTCTTTCTATAATATACCATGACCTTTTTACCGTCTACGTAGTAGTGCATGATCATTATATGAATGTATCTGTTCAGTGTTGTGAGCATAGATATATCAATTTAATTAATAATCTAGATGTCATAGACAATTATCACAATCTTTTCGATTTAAAGATTTTTTGAAACGACTGCAACCGAGGTTTCCAAATCTCAAATTGCAGCTCTCCTCACAATGCGTATCTACCTACTTTCGTAAATCCTAAAAAAATGTGATTTTATGTCCCGAGCGACTCTTGCATAGCCATTATGCATTTTTTTTTATTATACATCTTTTAGTTTTATCCTTGCCAGTATTCTATATTATGTATTTTAATTTAGAATAATTATTATTTCGACATTAAATATTATGGATTTTGGCACAGAAATACATTGTTAAATTACTGAATCATTCTCAGCCATTTTAGATTTCCATAAATACATGTAACCCCGTCTGTGATTCAATGTTTTGTCAACACTGTCGATATTGCTTTTCCTATTTCTCTTATTGATATTCATATATTTATTACCCTTAAAATTGTCATGACTCTTAATCCTTCATTTGTTTATTTGCAAAAAAAAAATGTAACCACTCAGTTGTCAGTAACGATAGATTGTCACAAGATCTGAAAATAAATTTAATCTGTGGTCAGTTTATACTACTTATATTTTTATGGTAAGATACTTAAATAAATAATACAGTCATTATTATAATGTGTGTCTACGTTAAATCGTGTATCTTTCTGGGTGTGGCAGGGTATCAGAAATGTATATCAATCAAATGTGAGTTTTTTCTTCTTTTTTTTTAAAGTCCATGGTTAACAGAAATTTAAAAAAAAAAAAACAGGATAGTTCCTTGCCATAGTACAACAAAAAGTTATTTTCATCTCATTGCCCATTTTTGATACCTCAAAACAATCTATCAATCACATATAATAATCAAATAAAGACATGTGAACGTTTTCTCTGTATGTAAGAAGAGAAAAAAATAACATACCTTTCAATTGCCATGATGTGACAAATAAAACCTTTTCCAAATCAAAAATAATTGTATGTTGAAATTGTAATGCGAATTCGTTCATAAATAATTATCTCTATATTTGTCTTTGATGTTGCCATTAAGTTAATAATTTAAGTTTATAATTTTAAGTTTTAATCTGTGATCACTTAATCTTTCACTATGTTGTAAGCATCGGGAGGAGTCGATGAATATTATTATTTTTTAATACACCGCAATCGAAAAAATATTGTCATGATTTAACCAAATTATTGAGTTGGCATTCAGACATCATTTGAAAGTGTCAGTTAAAATTTGCTTTCCTTCAGTGCAGACGTATAAAGCGCCATCTGTCACATCGTTCCCTAGACTTTTTATGAAACAACATGTGAAACAATTATTCTGGTGACGATTTTGAATGTCAATTCATTAATTCTACTGAACAGTGATAAGCTATGGTCTATTTTTTGTATCTTTTCTTAGTGTGTTATGATAATTTTATCGAAAAATAGTTTTAATCATGATTATTCATAAGTTGCGTTTGTATATTTTTCTTAACCTGTGTAAAAAACAATATTATTTATTATTGAAAAATAAATACAAGATTTATTGAAATACGCTTATTTTTAATGATGTATTCTACAAATGACATTGAGGTTTTAGAATTAAAAGGGCAAAACAACAAAAAAACAGGTATGAAATTCTGATTTATTAACAGAAAAATTGATATTAGCATCATTCATTTCAATCCCAACCACAAACTGACTACTCTTCAATTTGTTTTTTTCTTTATTGACATGTTCAAATCCTTGTGCAATTGCCAGCAATTTACATACCATATAGGCATTTTACCTTCGTCAAGTTCATTAGAATCTAATAAATCACTTAAGTTTGAGGTAAATGTCTATTAGAAGGGACAAGGCCTAAAAAGGATTTTTTTCTTCGAAAACCACACAAAATGATATGTATTAGGGTAGAATAATATTTTATGAACCTAATTATATGGAAAATATTCGTGAATCACGAAAGGAAGTATTGGAAAATAGTTGAACGATGACATGTCGCATACTTGTCCACAGACGTCAGAAACGTCGGCCATTTTTCATATAGAACAGAAAAAAAACCAGACAAACATATAGAACACGGCGCCATCTATTATTTACACCGAAAAGTTGATAAATGAGAATTAACTAATATTATAAAAACTAGATAGCGGCATCTATATTAAATTATCGTAAGCGATAACCTTGAATATTTTATATCACATTCTATGTTCATCATTAGAAACATTTGGAAATTATGGCATCATTATAAATACTTTTCGGTTACTTGAATTTGAGAAACTCATAAAATTGTGAGAGCTAATTCAAACATTTTTTTCTTTATTTACGAATAACCAATAGCAATATTATTTTTTCCATTTGGTCATCGAGTCAGGAAACTCAATATTAAAAATTGATTCGATAAAAATTAGTTTTCACGATATTGGAGATTTAATAAATGTTGGGCTTTTTTTGAACTGAGAAAAATAAATATGGGCTTCGACCTGGGTTGGATAACAAATAGGAATATTAAAATAAAGCTTCCATAGCGTCTTTTTATTTTGCAACAAATAACTAGCCAAATAATTGTATATAATAATATACACTCAAAATAATAAATAATGATATAAAACGATTATTTAATTATGTTGTCACATAAATCAACAGCCATATTGAACAGAATGATTAATGTTCAAAACAAAAAATAATTTTACCTTAAGCAAACATTTAATGGAAAGTGTTTTTTCTTATTTATAGCAAATGCAACATTTTTTATCATACATTTTAACACAATTTCATAGGCATGTCTACAAATAGTTGCAATATGGGGTATATTATTTCTAATAATTCATATTTCACATCGCAATTTCAAGGATTGTTTGTGCTACCAACAAAAAAGAAATGAGATAGGACAGGGTTTAATGTGTCCAAGCACCATCGTTGCAAAATGAATTCGGAATTCACTGTCATTTGTCAGGTGGTCAAACTGAGATGGTCATCTGAATCTTCTGAATCTTCAGGTTTCTTTAAACGTTTCTTCTTAATGTAATGTTCAATACGGTTTTCGAGACTTTCTGAAAAAGTAAATACAAATATAATGTCATCTAAAGTGATTTCATTGCGATTCTGTTTTCTTGGAACATTTATACTCGTTTTTGAATTTCTTGATAGTTGAAAAAATACTTTTTCGCAAATTATCAGTTTCTTTTTGTATTCTTTTTTGGCAAAACCAGGTATATTAGGTTTATTTGAATCTTCTTGCCAATTACTGTCAAAATATTTCTGTATTTATAAAAATTTAAGGAAAATAATTCAAATTACTTAGTTTCTTGAGAATTCTCGATTAAGCCCTTACGAGTGTGACGGGTAATGGGAAATAACAATTTTTTAGAAATTAAAGAATTTGCGAAGTAGCCCTACCGCAAGTATTCCTCGTCAAAAGAGGCTGGTAAACCTTAGCCTTGACTCCTTGCAGCAAGCATTCGCCCTGCAGGAGGAATTCAATTTTGTTTCCGTTTCGCCTGATGCAGCCGTCATTGGTCTCTGGAGGTACTGCTGCACTATTTCTTATTCTATTGTCAATCTCCTTATTATAAAGCGCTTCCAATTCCTCGACAATGTCTCTTATCATTGAGGCCCTAGAAAATGTTTATTTTTAATTATGCACAATGTAAAATTAACCTAATAATAAAAGTTAAATAGGTAAGAGATAAGAAACAAACAGATTATTATAATTTGATAATTAGTATGCTGAACTAGGTTTGCTTTAGGTACTACAGTGTAGTGTATAAAATGTTTTCTAGTACAATATTAATTAAAATAAATTGCCTAGCATTACATGGTATGAATGCTTTGAAAAGGCTGATAATCAAGATTTATTAACGCTTCGAAATACAGTATAAAATTTTAATAGTGTATTTTTGAAAATTAAATAAATTCGGTGATATACTCACTGAATAGCCGTCCTTGACCATTGCGATTGGAAACACTTGATGATGGCCGTCAGCTCTTCTAAGTCAACGTACCACCAATCCACTTTACTAGAATCGAACACATGTGCGGTGGCCTTTTCTGTATAATCCACCAAATAACTCTCGGGAGAAGTAAATTTACTGAAATTATTTTCATTTTTCTTGATACTCTCAACGCTTTCGTCCGACTCGCTTGTCATCTTACGCTTTAAATTATTAGTTCTTCTATCGGTAGGCAGTGGCTCATTTTGATTAGAGCAATCCACATTTGTCACTAATAAATAACTGGCAGTCGGTAAATACTCGTTATTACTATTGTTAATATCTTTTGATGGAGAATTTTCAGAGTTCACTGTGTGTAATTTGTTGTTGCAATTCGTAAGCTGCAAACAATCTGTGTTTTCACAACTGCCATTCTGTATATTCAAAGTCTTTTGTTTTTCATTACTTCTGGTTGAATACTCTCGTGTATTTTTGTGACTGTCGGATATGTGATTTTCAATGTTTGATGGGATTTGCTCTTTTTTTATGGATTTATTAATAGCATTTTTTAATGGGAAATAATTTATAGGTATTTCAGGCTCATCATCTTTTAATTCAAAATCTTCTAATATTTCATAGGCGCAGTGGAATAGATTCAAAGGAGCTTCGATGGCCATATTGTATTGTGGCTTTCTGGAAATGAAAGACAAGAGAATGAGTATAATTTCATACATTTTTCTCGACTAACTCAATCTTATAGTATCTTTATAAATTCAAATATTACCTAGGATTAGCTTTGACGTCAAGCAGTTCTTTAATAATATGAGGTCTTTCACTTCCGCTGCCCACTAGGAACAGTAAACCGGCCATGCAACGAATTTGATGCCACAGAAAAGCATTCGCCGTCACTTGTAGATAGTGCATGCTGTAACCTGAATATGGTATAATATATAAAGAAAGTATTAAGTTATCCGAGGACAAAAAATTGTCTCGATAGTCAACATAATTGCAATGAAATTGTCATGATTGGTCATTTGTCATAAGCGAAAAAGTACCTTTATCATCGTGGTCTCTTCCTACACTGACAACACTAGCTGAATGGATATATCGATAGTATGAGGTGACTCCGTTTGCGACATCCATTTTGCACAGGTTCCTAAAATCGTGTGAGCCTTTAAGATACCTGCAAGCTTCTGCCATCGCTTGGATATTTAGACATCCACGGGGAAACCAATATTTATATGTACGACGTTTGCAGTCGAATCTGAAAGACGTTACGCATTAATACATAACAGATTTAAGGTAAATGGGACGTGTTAAATAAATTTTTTTATTACGAACTGTAAGGCTTACCTGGCACTGTAAGGTTCGACACTTTTGTCAGCATCTTCTGGGATGGGTGGAATGGGCAACCAGGCAATGGCTCGGATGTCTTCAGGAAGAAGCCTATTAAGAATTTTGCAGTAGTCGAGCTCTTCTGATCTACAGCTATCTTTTTTAGCCAACTGTTCTGCGGTGAGACGGCTTCTGACATCTATCGATATAACCTAAAAATTGCACAAAATATTAGTATTACTTTGTATACTACTTCAGGTTTCACTTTTCACTTTACACTGTCATCAGTACCAAGTGACAGCTAACAGCATATACTGAGCAATTAATCAAACCTTGCATGATTTCTATATTGGTATTATTTTGTTCACCTTTTGAAAGTGAATTGTTCGTTTTTCAGAATATGTATTTAAAGATTAGCTATGCTTTTCCTACGGACAGCAGATATTTCAAACAGATTAGTTTTTAATATATAAAGAATAAAGTATTTAGTTCTACAAAATTTTGTAGAACTGAACACTTTGTTATTTTATCCTATTATAATGGAGTTCTACCAAGCAAATGCCAGTTTAATCAATAGATTAGCTTTTAATCATAATCTTTAATTTCAAAATTTTTTATATTTTTTACAATTAATACTTGGTGGAAAGACATAAGATAAATAATAAATTCAGGAGACAAGATGTGTGTACATTTTGCATAAATTTTATGAAAAATGTTTTTAGAAAAAAATTATTAACACATTCGCAACGGGGGAAATATGACCAAAATACGAGCAGCGGCAGGGCTGATTCGCAGGAAATTGACAATAGGTCATGGAAAGAATAGCATGAAACTGACCAACTGAAGATTGCGCAAAAACAAGTTTGGATGTTACCTTAAAGGTGTTTCGTAATAAACTGATCAAATTCTTTCAATTATATTATGAATCAAACATGAATTATTAGTTATGAGCGATTAATGTCGCCTATATCGAATGACGTGAAAAACGCGTTCCCTGTCGCAATACAAAAAACTTTACGACGCGGAAAAGGCGTGCCCCGGAGCTAACGTGATAAGTTTAAATGTAACATTTTATGTAATATCTATTACCTGTCCGCTCCCGCTGACACCCTTATCAGTCCTACCGCATCTGTGGTAAGTTGAATTTTCACGGCATTGAATTAAGCAGCTTTTAATAAGAGCTGCAAAAAGGTAGGCTTCAATTGTTTCTGACGAATCCTCCTGGACAGCGAGACCATTATATCGAACGCCAAGGTATGCGACTCTCAATAAAATTCTACGTCTTTCGCATCTGTAATTTTTTTAAATGTATACTCAATTAGTTACAAAGTATTGAAACATTGTGTAATTAAACACACTTTGCTTGTTTATTTCTGTCCACCCTAGAGTCAGATTTTTTAAATATGGCCACATGCTAACTAACAATAAGAGTAAAAATTTCAAGTGTCAACCCTATTAATAGTAAAACAAGTAAATATGCTTTAAAACATGTTACTCTTTTTTTTTTGTCTGAAAAATTACTTAGTGTAGTTAAAAAGAATGCCATTAAAATTAAGCATTGGAATCAAGGAAACCAATAAATTATGCAAAATACAAAATATTATTACGAAAAATATTCGCCATATTTCAAATTTGCTCTATAGTTTGTTCTAAGAATTTTCATTTGACATATTATGGTGAATATGCTTTACAGCATGCTACTCTTTTTCTACACAACAATTCACGAAATGCCACTAATAACAATGCAGTGCTGTAGGAAATTTATTTACAAATAGGAAAATGTCAAATTATCGTACATGAGAATCAGAGACACCAATAATTTAAGCGAAATACGAACATAGTATGAGTACGAAAATGTCACCATAATATGTCAAATAAAAATTCTTAGAACAAACCATAGAACAAATTTGAAATAATTATCAAATACCTGGAGTGGCATTGTTTTAGCAGCAATAAGTAATTTTATCAGGTAGAAAAAGAGTAGCACTTTGTAAAGCATATATACCCGTATATTTTTTTTTTTATAAAAATCGAATGACTCAAGTAACATTGGTGAACGTTTTAAAATCATTTAACTCTACCTGGAAAAGTCAAATGGCCTATTCCTTTTACTTCTCTTGCCTTTGCCAGGTTTCTTTTGATGATTGTTTCTCAAAATAATATTTTTTAGTTGAATGGTGTGCGACTGCAGTTGGATAATGGTATCTGCTAAATCCTGAAACATTCATAGGTATGTGATAAATATTATATTCATCAAGTTATACGCATTAACCCAGTCGAGAGAATTATTCGACAGTGAATAAATTTAATATGAAAGTAGCGGCAGATGGTAATATCTTACGCTTATGATGAAATGAACGAGGAAAAGACCTAATGTAAAAATTGCACACGTTTACTCGTATCACAAGTTTCATTCAATTTAATATCAATGAGACGTTAAATTGTGTTAAAAAATACCTCTTTGCTAAGTTGAAGAAGTTGTTCCCTCGACAGGTATTTGTTTTTGTGTCGGTCAACAGTCAACCTGTTCATATTGGCATTAATTTTCTATTATTTTAAATGTTTAAATTTGTCATATTGACATTACCGCTTCACGTGTGTACACTGACGTTTGAGATTTTTTTATTTTGCACTCAAGGCTAGTATTCGACGCTGAATCTAGCCAGCCCAATAACATATAGGTTACTTGTTCTAATTTAATTTTTCATACTAGCTTTAAAAATAAAACTTCTCTCCGTATTTTTATAAATGATATTAAGTGATGATAATAGAATTATTAAAATACTGCCACGGTATTTATTTAAATACCGTAGGAAACAACTTTTACCATCTGTTCACAAAATTTACTCACAATAAGTTGATAATAAAATACCCTTGTAGTTTATTAAATTGATTTTTTTTATTCCATTAGCTGAGACCATGATTTATCACATTAGTGATAAACCAAGTGGAATAACTAAATTATCAATTTCATACTATGCCATCTTCATGATCTTATGCTATCTTCAGACTAACAGTCACGTTAATGATAAACCAAATGGAATAACTAAGTTATCAATGGTAATTTTATATTATGCCAAGTACTGTTTGCTTGTAACAGGACTATAGCTGATCACCGGGCGTGTGAAATCCGAGTAGCACGCTGCTTCATAAAAAAATCAATATTCCGGCTCATATACATAGTAATATTTAAAAAATCTTAATACATAAATATTGATACAAAAAACAATACGGAAGTAAAATTTAAAAAATATTTATGTCTCTACTATAATATATAACACAAAATACATGTATAGATCTGTCTGTCTGTCACAGGAACTACTCCCAAACGGTATACAATAGCGACGTGAACATTGCAAAACATGTTATTACAGTTGCTGCTTCTAGGTCAACTGTGCTATTTTCAATTTGTAACATTATTAATAATAAATTAATGGACTACATTTTGTGGGTGCTACATAGAGTACAGTCCACGGTGATAGTTTCAAGTTTCAATATTGACTTTCACCAAAATAACGCCAGCGTTATGGTACGCAGTCTATCCCTGGCGGTGCTGGGTTATAAATACTAGTAGGTAGCCATATTATAAAAATCGTAGACATGTTAATATATTTTTTTTAAATTACCAAGCGTTTCCTTAGGTGAACTTTACAATTTATATTCTTTAAATACTGGTTCATGTATTTCAACGATTGTTTGTTTTCTAGTAAATAAAAAAATTTGATTAATATATTATTTAAAAAAAATAGTCAGCGTGACGGCCAGATTCGTGGTGAGCGCAGCCCGAACTTTGGAGAACACTGCTATAAACAATGTATTCAATTTGAATTATTATTCATTTTATTTCAAAGACAGATAATAATTAGCTATAAAGCAAGGGTGCCCAACCATTTTTGCCTTGGGAGCTACTTTTCAATTCAAAATTTTCTCGGGATCGACTTCTAATATGATTCTTATAGGAAATTTTATTTAAGGCTTTTTCCTTTCTTCAACAATAAAAATGTTTATTTTAAAAGCAAAATATTATTAGATAAGTATGTACTTCCATAATAATTAAAATGAAGTATTTTCGTATATTTATAACACGGTATTTATTATTATTTTATTGTATTTATAATATATACATAAATGTCATTCATATAAAATAACATATTTTTTCAAAATTCACGGAAGTTTTCGGGATCGACGAAATTTTGCTTTGGGATCGACCGGTTGGGCATCCTTGCTATAAAGCATAGGAGAAAAGATACCAAATAATTTTTAGAACTTGAGTAAAACTGAAATTCTTCTAATAACTTTGTTATTGCACTTACTATGTGTGATACGTGTTTCACATCTTTGAGAAGCATCTTCAGACTAAGTTTTTTGACACGTTTGCCACCTATGTTGAAATGTCTATACACCAAGGATGGAAGTAATAAACAATATTGAATTTAATATTACAATTTCTAAAGAAACTATTGATCAATACTTTAAATTTATCTATGTGAAGTTCACTTAAAGTGAGTTAAGACAGTTCTGCATTCAGCATTCGGCAGACGCATTGCCCAAGATTGATTAATTTTATTGCCTAAAGCATTATTATTGTTTTGATGAAAATAAATATGAACGTATCTAGGTACTGTGTCCCAATTTTCACATTTATATTGCTGCCCACTGCAGGTAGCGAGCGTTATTATATCATTTTGATAGGTGTACAATGGCTATTTTGTATGTCTTTAAATTGATTATTATATAAATGAGCTTTTGTTATGAAATACTTACAATTATTATTATAAACGATAATGGTTGATGATCTTTTTATAGCTTGTTTTATTATTATTTTCGTTATAAATGGAGTGTTGTAAGCAGAGCGAAAAAGTATTTTGCAACTTATGTATTATGAATGTGTATGCATAAGGCATTCAATTCGTGCTTTAAATTTAGCGCTTATAATTTGTATGTTGTTATGACGGATGTTAATATCACATAGTCGTAAAAAAGACAGTTATTAATTCAACAACAACATAAAAGAGCCAGACTCATTAAGTTTCACATTAAGATACTTCATCTTATCTTAGCATCGCCTTCTATCAAATATTTCCAAGAGAACTACAGTTAATTTATGATTATCTATAGCCTATACGAGGAATTATTGTAATGCCAGCTTTTTTTTAATTTATCGCTGCCTTCGGTCTTCTCTTTCACAATATTCGTTTCCTATGTGGGCCACCACGCGGCGCTTCCACGATTCCCTGTCACCCGCCGATTGCTTTGCTTCCTCTAATGACATATCAGCATCCTTCAGTTCCGCCGAGTACATCGTATGGATAGTACCCAACGGTCGTCCAGGACGCCGGCATCCCACCGGTCGGAAGAAGAGGCAATCAGGATTGATGCTCTCCAGAGGCATCCGCAGCACGTAGCCCAGCCAGTTCCAATGACTTTTCAATCTTTCCATAACCACTGACCTTGTACCCAGCCAATATCAGTCATCTTCGGGTTTAAGCCAGTATTCTGCTTATATTTACATACACCAACTTCCCAGCATGAGTGTTATTATTTTAATTATGCTTTTGAATTATTTTTTGTGCATTTGATTTAATACAACTTACTTTTAATTTACTATTTTTCAACGTGATAATAGAAAATTGTTTATGTATTGGTTAATTAATCACCTATTTTATTGAAATATTATACTCTTCCCTCACCTTATGGGTTAATTAAAACTGACGTCAAACTGTTTATTTAAATGCTTACATGTGGTAGGTATTCGAACACGACAGCCATTTTGTAACTAAGATTTATTGACAAATAAAAAAGTAATATTGTTACGTTTTGTCAAAGAGCACCCAATTTCTCCTAATTTTGTGAACAATTTGTCAAACAAATATGCATAATATATACAGCTTACTAAAAAGTTACGAATGATAAAAAATATGAAATATGTTTATGAATTTTGTTGATGGCAGGATATGTGAAAATTCACACTATTTTTTATTGGTGGTTGTACCTATTACTAAATTATTCATGTCATTAAACAATGATGTAACATAACACGTATTAAATTAATTTATTTGTTGTATTATTAATGTGTGTTTTTTAAAGACTCGTGGCATAATGTCAAAATTTAATTATTTAAGCTTCGTTTTCATCTTTACTAAATTTAAATAATGATCCAACAAGCGCACACCAACTTATTATTTTTTATTATGTATTATTTTATCACTGTATCACGACTGAATTGATAATTATTACGTTAAAAATATGATATGACATTTAATAGTAAAATGTACATTATATTCTCTGATCTATTTTTTACCTTCTTTTACCACGTCATCAAAGAATCACTTGCATTACGCCATTTGCATTTTGACAGCGCTGCTCTATGGAGTCGAATCACGAAACATGACGGTGACTCCAAAAACCGTATGTTGAGGCATTGATAATAGAGCGCTTCGTCGGGTATATGCAATATTTTGGTTTAACTTTACGAGGAATTCGGAGATCGGTGAATATACGAGTCAGTTTCCCATTACTTATGACAGTAATCAAAGAAAAAGATTGCAAATTTAACTGTCAGACACGTGATGTTCCTATTACGAAGAGCTTCAAACCTTACTTGCATCTTTTCCCGATCGACAGAATACCGGCATCCTGAAAGACGGTTGGATACTGACACTAACCAGCATCGGAAATGCTGGCATGTGGGAGGTAGCAAAACGAATGGCAGAATAGGTAATTTTTCTTCCTACCGCATGAATTTTATCGTCCTGTCCTCTGCTAAAATAGATAGAATGTTCCCGGCATTACTTGTGGGGATGCAAAGCTATTGGCGAGAAATTTTGGTGCGCCGTGTGCTGCGAATTGTTTCCCTATATATTATGATTCGGTCATTAAGCATTAACTATTCTTCCGTCAATTCCAGTCGCGGCCATGTTGAAATTGATTTCTTAGGCTATTGTTATGTCATCTGGATGTATTTATTGATTGAATTGGCATTTACTTGGCAGAGCTCCATTATAACTGTATAAAAATATCAGTTCTACAAGAATTTTATTAGTTTGCTGATTGCTATTTCGGCCACACGCCATCGTCAGAACAATAATTAAACTTCAATAAGCTTAGCTATATATACTGTTTTAGAAGAGATCGACAATATTATACCATCTCACATACTACAACGTACTCAAAAACACAATAATGAGTAATTTCAATATTTTATTTTAAATAAAAGTGGTAAGTGAGATGATATGATATTGTATATAAAACTTAAGCTTCTTGCTAAGCTTAATTAAGTTTAAACATAGTTTTGACGATGGCGTGAAGCCCAAAAAATTGATAAAATTCTTGTAGAAGTGAATACTTTGATATTTTTTCCCTACTAGATGTATATATTAAGGGTAATATGTATATTTCATGATAATTTTAATTCCTGATGCCATTGCGTGACTTTTGTCGTTACTAACTACGAAGTAGGTGTATAAGAATCCAAAGAAATGGTTACATTATTAATAATAATGTTGATTGAGAAAATTCTCACTTTGTTATGGAGATTTGGAATCGTTTAAAAGCTATTACTTTTATAAATATCCAATATTTGGCTGGCGGCGTTTATATCTTCAAAAACCATATGAATTAAATACGAATTTCTATTTTAATCAATTATAATAACAAAGCATAAATTCAGCGATACAAAAAAACAGCAGAATGCCAAGCAAAGGGCCGCGTTGTTTCATTATTCAATGTCATATTTCTTGTACACATTCTACATTCAATGTATTATAGGCATTACCACTACCTACTATAGTAATAATTTACAAGTATCGAATCGCTATAGTATTTAAGTCTTATGCTAAATGTAAAAATCAATAAAATGAATACTGAAAAGCCAATTTAGAGATTCAGATAGAATATCGAAAAAAATCGAATTGATTTTTCAATCGATTTATGGATTTCTGTTCGTAGGCATGGATGTTTGTGATGTTTATAATTCTCTCCCATTCATCCGATCCTAAAAATGGTGCGTAGCGAGAACGATTAGCTAACCACTAGTCCTGTCCATATCCTACTGTGTAACAAGCAATTGTAGAAAAACTTATGTTGATATACCTTAATTAGAAGCGGACATGGTAAAAAAGTTTCTGCAATACATTTATTTATCCTTGGAATTCTCGTCTTTAATGAACATAATATAAATTTTGCTTCACCATGCCAAGAAAGACTCCTCTAGTATTACGTAGTATTAATTTAATAGTAGCAAATTTTAATGATAATGGTAGATATGTCTTTAGAAAGGTAACGGTTTTTGCTACGTCGGTCAGTTAAAATTGTTTTTTTTTGTAACAGAAATAAAGTAAAACTATTAATAAAATACTACATCATTTTTTGTAATTAAATTTAATCAAGATATTATTCACGAAATTAGTGCCCTAAGTTGAGAGCAGCTGCCAGAATATTGGATTACGTGATAAATATAATTCTGATATACGACGAGGAATTAATCAGCCAATGAGTTTATGATAATAACTACTTTAATAGAAAAAAATTTGGCTCAAATTGTTTTTTTTACGATGTCTTAAATTTGATTATATACTTAAAATGCGTTACGTAGTTTGGCACTATATGTTCATAAACTGTATGGGACAGTATACCATATACTTATTCAACTTTAATAAAGGAGGCACTTATACACGGTAACACAACAAATCAGAACATGACAAATCAGAACAGTGATAAAACAGCAGCGTGACAAAACAACACTCCCAAAATTAAAACAGCGTATAATAAAATTAATTTTTGAAAATGAAAACCTTCTTCACGAGTTTCAGTTAAGGAATGTATTTGTTAATTAAATGTATTATATATAAAACATGCTGTTTTTATTACTATATTGAAATATTCTTTATTTTTTTGTGTTATATTGTATGTATTTAATTCATAAATAGATAAACAAGAATGTGTTCTATTTTTCTCCTCTGTTGTTTTATCACTATACTGATTTGTCATCGAACCTTTGTACACAATACCTATAATAAATGTATGTATCTGGAATTATCAGCGTTGATTCTTACAAAGTCACTTTCTCGTCGACTCTCATAAATTACATGCTAATTCTCTCGAACAATTTTTATTGAACATATTATTCTCTAAGGCGTGACATACCAACAATTTTTGAAAATTTCTTAATAATCTTGATTTACACATTGTTATCTCGTCAGTGTTACGACGCTGTATGTGTTATATGTGTAGTTGTATACCTTCAAATATATTTTGAAGTATTAAATCATTGGAAGTCGAACAAAAGACTGGATATTCAGTTGTCACTGTATCTAAGTCAGTTGCTCATCCTGGTCTATTCAGAGAACGAATAATGGGGCTGAGAAAGAACTATTCACACTCTGTACACCTAGTTTTCAACGAAAGTATGTTTGGAACGAATAATAATGTGATATGAATTTCGTAAACGTACTTTCAATAAATTGATTGAGAAATATAAGCGTGCACATTTTCCATTTATTCCAGTGATTCGAATCTGCGATCACTAGATACCATTGGTAAGAGAGACATCGTACTTTGCCACTCGGCCACAGCGATTGGCAAGGTTACGTTTATCCACGCAAATCCTACGTGCAGCCATAAAACGTTTCCTACATGGAAAGTTTAAAAAAGTTTGATATTAGGGCTCAAAACTTAAAATTTCACGATGTATGTTTTTTCATCAACCGGGTGGGAAATTTGTTTTTTACGAGCGTTGCCCCGTATTGCCCATACTTGTCGGCAGCATGATTGGATGATATTTTGATTATTGAATGCAAATTAATATTACGGGAATATTTCCAGCATAAATCTATTCCCTTCTCGCTCTGCTCGATAAATGCGTCTCTGTTTGAGATCTGTCAAAGTGTTTACTCAATATTTGCGAACTCAAGTCTTTCTGATATTACTTTAAGCAATAATGTCGGCCATTCTTTTTTTTGCTCACTTCACGTATCCGCACAAAATCAGTGATGCTGGCAGGCAGTGGCGGCCGGTGATAGGAATATTAGGGAGTGCAAAAATAGATTCACATATTTATGTAAGAAATCCATCCTCCACATATTGGATTTTGAAAGTACTATCAGACATATACGAAAATATAAGTCTGATATTGGCGATATCAACTGTTTCTCTTCACCAGGGTTTCCCAAACCTTTCCTGCGGATTAATTTCGACGGACCACATTTTTTCCTTTTTTTGGGTAGGTAATATCAATATGAATTTGAGTACGTCTAAATTTGTTGCAGCCCTAGCAGCATATACAAACATTCCAGGTTGTCGCGGATGATAGTTTGGGAAACCTTGTCTGTCTTTAGTCATGATATTTCTCAAAATGAATTGATCCTTTTTAAATTTTAGAAGTAACACTCACTTTCAACGGAAGTCATCGATATTGTATAAATTATTTGTAATGGCTTAACGGTTTAGCTAAATACTACATATATTTTTTATTCGTGAAGAGTTGAAGTATAGACAGGGCTCCAACGACGTCGTCAAAATCTTCTCTGCTGTATAAGACAGTTAGTTCAATTTAAGTTTAAATTTTCTCGATGAAATCGTATGTTAAGGTTACCGTATTAATGTCTGCAATTGGAATAATTCTGTATTAAACCGGAAATTTTTCGCATAAGTATTTTTTGGGGAAATATGGAATAGGTAAAGCCAGCCAGGTAAAAAACTCGAAACTATCCTATTTTAAATATTCTATTATATCTACTCGGTATTATACACGATCAAGTTATAATTTTATAAATTGTATTCATCACTCCAAAAGTTATAATGGTAGGTAAATATTATTCTTATTGAAGAGCGTATAGTAATTATGAAATTAAATGAGCTTACTACGCTTGTTCCACTGCTCTTTTTCATTCTTACAAATTACTGTTACAGGCTTGTAAACTCAAACGTCAAATCGCTTTCGGGTACGTTCGGGAATTTCCGCCAGGGGGATCGCTGCTCAAGGGCCCGCAAAAAACAGTCCATACAAAATGCACCCAGCGCGTAGTTCATACTGGTGAAACGTCACAAATATGTCAAAATACATAGAACATTTCAGACGTCTAAGGAGTGCAAAAGAATTTATGCTCCTACCGCGTCATCGACCGACTTTCATGCGTATTCTGAATCGACGCAGAATACGTTTGCTAGTCGTGTTTATTGATCATCGTTTCCTGCAATATTTTCCTATGGGAAACACGAGGAAAATTTAAAATTAGTGAATTGGTATAATTATTATATTTGAATATTGTTTATTAATGGAATATTTTGATGGTACTTATTGGAGTGCATTGCACCCTTTGCTCCTTTACAAGAGCCGTCCCTGCTGGCAGGTCATAATAAGAAAAACATTACCGAGACTTGCAATTTTTGATGCTCGTTTACAGGCGACTTTATTACGAATTACGACTCTAATGGTTTATGGCCGAACTGCTTACAATTATGATAATTTTTAAAATGTTCCGATCGTTTGTCATATTTTGTCAATTTTACTTTTGTTGTTATGTTTTCGATATTTTTTTTCATTGCATAAGTAAACTTTGTGTCATTTACATAAAAAGAATATTAAAGAGGCGCCTCCAATCGGTTAATTTATAACATAATACAAATGATAAAAGATACAGGGGTTCATTGTTAGGAAGACCAATACCGTTATCAATAAACGATATATAATATACGACATGGAAGAGAAAATCAGAAGACACTAGGATAATCTGGTAAGTCGTTGTAAATCGTGGACTTTCTATAATATCAACCAAACAATTATTGCAGTAAGTGGATGAAAACGAAGCGCGAGTAATGATTTTTTTAATTGTCATAATTGCATTGCATTATAAATAAAATTGTCTTAACAAATAAAATAAAAACCATTACCATGCCCAGTCAAATATAAAATCATACATAATGTACGTACAAGATGATGCTACATTTATTTGATAATATCGACGCTGTTCTGGAAGAGAACACTAATACATATTTAGTTAGTTATTTGTACAAGCGTTAACTAACATGCTTAGGAAGAGTTAATAGAATATTATTTTATTAAATTAACTAAGTATTGGATTTATTTTAATGTGTTTTGGTGCTTTGAAGGAATGATTATCAAGATGAGAGACCACAGAGAATGATCATGATTTCCAGCGTGAATCTAAAAAACAGGACCACCTCAGACATTATGAAACGAATCTACGTTCATGTGGAAGAATAAGCAACAGTCTATCAAATAGCATTTGATTTAAACCATGTCCGCTTCCAACGTGAAGCATAAGGATCCTAATAGTGATTATCTCAACGGAAGCTTTTCTAAAATAGCTGCTGTTACTCAATTGCTCAACCTCTCTCCCTTGAAGAGACTAGGGATAGAAAGATAGAGCTAGGACAGGAGTAGTGCAAATCGCTCTCACTTCACCATGTTTTTTAGGATTGCATGGGTGGGAGGAAATTTTTAGACATCCATGTCTTTGAACAGAAGTCCATAAATCGATTGAAAAATCAATTTATGAAACCGTCCGTACTACAATTCCAACCCGTGAGCACCGGAACCGAAGCCATCAACGTTGATCAATCGGTCACGGATCCGGCTAATAGCATCTCAAAAAAAGTATTAATAACGATTTAGAAATAAAATAAAAAAAAATGAATAGTCGCATATTCGTAAGCTAAACATATTTTGGAAAATTTCTCGTGTACGACTTAATTATTGTGATTAGTTAAAATCTCCGTAAGATGGCAGTAAAAGGGAATATTCAATACCTCTCACCTAACGACTGAATTTCAGCACCATTTTTCACATTTCGTATTAGATTGCCGTCTTAATGTAAAGGTTGACCACGACTTATTGAACACTTTTGCATTGTTTATGTTATTATGTTTAGTATTTCTGTATTAATTGGCTCGCCCGCTGATTCCGTGAGGCTTATTGACTTTTCTATTTAATTTATTGAACGGATTTTAATTCCCATTACTATCACCTCTTTAGCATTTCAAAATTATAAATGTTTCTTTTTATTTTATGGCTACTGTCAATTTGTTATTTAGGCATGTAGCTATTATGTGAAACTGCCACTGTTCGACTATTGAAATTTGATTAATTTAATATGTAGAAATTTATCTTCGTAAAAATAATAAATCTCACCGAGAAGTTACAAATCGCCGTATGAATTGAACGTTAAGGCTTTCACTGTAATTTGTTAAAAAATGTGTTTATGCATAACTACTGGGACTTAAGTTAGCTAATAATGTCTGAATAACAAGTTCACTTTGCTTGAGATGTATTGATTTTTTGAAGAGAAATAAGAGGATACTTTTTGTGCACGCCATTGGCGCCCTATTTGCCCTATACAATAAACAGTTAGTGTAATAGTATTCTAAGGCATGTCTTTATCAAG
Organism: Himalopsyche phryganea; assembly: GCA_022494535.1. NCBI lineage: Eukaryota > Metazoa > Arthropoda > Insecta > Trichoptera > Rhyacophilidae > Himalopsyche > Himalopsyche phryganea. Next base: position 257,571 of record JAGVSL010000142.1, on the reverse strand, counting down.
GAAGATGATCTAAAACATCAACTAAGATATATTTTATCAACTACATTTTTGTAAAAAAATGATTTAACAATTATTTTTATCGCTAGTAGATGTCGTTAAATCTAAGTCTGAACCATTTCATTAAACTTAAGCCACTCTTTTTTGGACACAGTAAAGACTGAAGGGCGTGTTAGGATCAGAGCATATGCTCGGAGCAGTTTTTAACCGGAGCACCTAAATTAATGCTTCAATACTCTCAAAGTTTGGATTAAATTTGGATTATTGAGATTTTGTACACTTCCATGTATTTTGTCACTAACGACCCTGGTTTCGCCTTTCGGCATCTTCAGGCATTCGAGCACCCGAATGGACTCTTAAATTATACTCCCAAAGTTGTTTATTATTATTAAAATTCCGTCTTAAATAACAGTAGGTGTAGTTTAAAATAATACTAATTATCATTATTATATCTTAAAACTGGAATTATGTGATTAATGACAACATTGTCATCAAGTATGCCTAATACTCAAGCGAGTTATTTTTAGGCGAGAATAGGCAACCTATGAAGGATTTTACTGTCGACCATTTTATTACATATAATCAACAGGTAATGATTGCGAAAATTGATCAAGCTTATTTTAGTACATATAATTTCTATCAAAACTTTTCACTCGGGAGTACAGAGCGGAGCATGAAGCGGAGCTGGAGTAATTCGAAAAATGGTCCGCTCCAATCTTCCGGTTAGGACATTATTAGTAGTTAGAAAATCGCCCACGCTACGCTCCGTTTTTTTAGGTTCAGTGGGAGGGGAGGGATCTTTTGAACATCACAGACATCTATACTCATAAATCGATTGAAAAATCAATACATGAGATGTATAAAAGCAAAATCGTAGTCATATTGTGAGAAATCAAATAAAACCGATACGATGGTAATTCTTATACTTTATAAAAAAATGTAAGTTTTTACTGAAATGTTATAGAATGTGTATATTGATATAATCCAAGTGACTAAATTTAATGATTTTACAACGGAGCGTGGTGAGCGCAATTTATAAAATCATCTTTCACGGTTTTCTGCGGATATTGAATTTGATCTGTTAATTTTTATATTTACACAAGAACATGGAATATATTCGGGCATTCATGTCATTTTCGACTTTTTGTAGCCAGTGACGTTTTTGCTTATAACTCAAATGACGCCCGCGCTCGAATTCGACTTCGTGGACACAGTAGACCGTGGACCGAAAAGTAATACATTCACCACTCGGCAACAGATTCGACTTACTTACTGAGTACATTTGATTTTTGAAATGACTTATTAAATTTATTTATAACGTTGTATTGACATGGAGTTTCTTAAGCTTAGTAGCAAAATAATTCTTGACAATTAATACCATCGGCATGTATGGAGGAGTTTTTTAGTCGTTTATTAATACCGAATTTATTCCAATCAGAAGTAGCACCACCAATAATAATACTCTTTATGAAATGAGATTAAATTTAAAATCTAGTATTTAATTAAATTCAGAAACAGGTCCACGCCAAAGAGGTCTGGTTTAGATAAGCTCTTGAAAATTTAAATATTTATAGGTCTTATTAATTAATCGTTGTGTCGTAGATTAACTTCCTGCCCCGTCCTCATTAATCGATAGCTCAGTTCCAAAGTGTAACAAGTCAAAAATTTGCAATTTTCAGTTGAGTATGAGTAAATACTTAGAATACCGATGTATACCAGTTCCAAAATAAAAAAAGTGTTAATCTGTGGCTATTTTAGAATGACAGTAGTTATTATTACTTTAGATCCAAACTGAAACAACTAAGAAAATACTGTGAAAACTCCTATTATTAATATTACAAAAAAATATGTTTATAACGCTATATATATAAATAAATACATTAGATAATCCTAGAATTTGATTAAAATCTAAAAAAACTGATAAACAGTAGAAGATTAAGTCTGCCCAAAATATTTTTCCTTAATTATTTCAGAACTATGCTTTTTGCGTTGTTATACTTTGGAAATGAGTTATCGATTTCAACTATTAAGCTAAGGTCTGCATTTACTGGGTCAGTAACTATTTAAATTTTAGGTCAGTAAGAAATAATAAACGGTCAGGTATTTATATAGAACGGTCAGTTTTCATGTTAAACCCAACATGACCTTTATCTATTTTTTTATAAATAAAACACAATTTGTTTGCAGTATTATACTGTACTATTATTATTACTATATTTATTTGGCAATTATTTATTGACCAGACATAATTATTAACCGACCATTTATGGAATTATTACTGATCAAATAATTAGTTGTCTAATTAATTTTCGGCTTTTATAATTATTCATTGTGGTGGCTTAAAAATTAAATATATAACTATTTGTCTATACCTTGATTTTATGATTCAAGCAATATTTAAATAATCGCAAAGGACGTTTGAAATGTTTGTTACCACTCATAAAATATTATGCCGAATTTATCTAAAATCACAACAAAAAAAACTTATAATAAATTCATTCATTTGTCGATAAGATCCGGGAAGATAATTCAAGTATTTTATTCAATTCGTTTGATCAACTTGACCCGCGTGTCATATCTCAAATAATGTTAAATAACTTGTCCGAAAATGTGTTCATTTATTGTTAAATTGGCAATTATTTTCCAATTTAAGACATCGACTGTTGGAATTTCAAAAACAAATTTGAATCTTCAGGCATTCGTGTATGTACACGGATGAGCTTGAACTGGTAGTCAATAAAAGTTTATGTATAAGACGAATAAAGAAAAATCTTTATCACTAAGTCAGCGAGAAGCTACCTTGATAACTGAATTAATTTTTAAACTGATTTGATAGCAATGACTTTCAACCTAAATAGGGCAGCAAACAATCGCTTTAAGTATTACAAACTCATGTTATTTTTCAATTGCAGGTGGTCATAAGACACAATTACCATTCAAATTTAATTGAAAGGATTTGTTAAAGTACATATCAGATGACGTTTTATTTAAGAATGAAACTATTTTTATTGCTGGAGTCATTTATAATTATTTTACGAAACATAAATTACGGAAATCTGGAACAACCTTCAACTCAATGCGGAGAGTCTGGGCCTCATGGTTGTATTCGATCAGAACCAAATGCAACCTATAGAACGCATGCATTCTGACATTGCTGCTTTACGGTTGCGACTCGTGACACATCACCAAAGCACTGGGTAACCGTATAATTTGCTTCGAAAACAGATGCTTGTGGTGAATACTATGGATACGGTGGTTTGACTTTGTCAGGAGCTCGGTAGGTAAGACAGGGGACGGACCAGCCCCTTAGGTCCAAAATAAAAAAAGCGACTATGAACCTGGCTTGGACACGTGTTGCGGATGGAGGAAAGCTGGGAGAGTTTGTCTTTTCTGCCAACCGGATGGATTCCGTCACCCTGGAAGGCTGCTGTTGACCGTCCATAGGATGTACTCACTGGAGATACGGGACGCTGGAATGATCTGGGAGAAGCAAGAAGACCGGCGGGGGACAGAGAATCTTGGAGGAACCGCGTGATGGTGATATACTCCGAGTGAGGAGCAGATAAGGTCACAAAATATGTAAATCGAATCAGTGATATCGAAATTAATTTTAATACTGATTTGAACGAGTCAAATTATTTTCCATGTCGAAATTATCATCAGAACAAGCCGTCAATTTGAAGGTATTTGGCAAACTTTTCCGTTCAACGCTGGGCAGATTTTTTCAAGGCCCATTATATTGTTTTTCGACAGGAGATAGATAATCCGTCTTGGTAACGGATAACTAAATTGACTTATTGAATTTATTATTTTTTTATTGCCCGGCTCACATTTCATTTTATTTACGAGTGTGTTTAATTTTTCAATTAAAAATATGGTTGTTGTTATTTAAATACGAGACAAGGATGTTGTTGTGTTTTTGTGAAAAAGTTGACGAATGGTTTTCAAATGTCGAATATAGATGATATAGCGTTTTGGCCTTACATATATCAATGGTGATGTCGCTTCATTCGTTAATCTTTTAATTGAATTCTGACGAATTAGGCATACGAAAATATGAATATATACGCTATTCTATATAAGGCGTGCGTGTATTTCTTTTAGAATTTTCCTGTGAAGTAAAGGTATATGAAATGCCGCAGTCCATAAAAAGTAGAAAATGACATATGAGTGCACAAACTAATACACTCCATGTTCTTGTGTACGTGTAAAACTTAGCAGATCAAACGCAATATTCTCAAAAAACCATTAAAAATATAAATTGAGTTTACATGCAATTTACCACCAAACATTACAAAATAATTGATTTTAGTAACATTATATTACTACATTCTATAACAATTCGCTTAAAACTCACACGCTCGTATAAAGTATGAGAATTACCGCAGAATCGGTTGTATTTAATTTCTCACGATATGACTTTGAAGGACAGTTTGACATCTTGGCGTTTTTGATTTTATACAAGTCAAATGATGTCAACTGAAACATATATACATTACAAAACAAAATTGTAATAGTATCATAGTTTTACAATCGATTTGAATTACTTAATTGGGTACACTCCTATTAGGTGGTATCTTGAAATTAAGCTGCCCAGTTGATAGACGAAGCTTGTTCTTAAAAACGCCCTGCTTCCGACGCAACCAAAACTTCATGTACTAATCCATAAAAAATTCTTTAATTTTGTACTGCACTCTAATATATACCTTATAATACAAAACATTGGACGCTAATTTCACTTTCGTCAATTTCCACAGCCCTGCCCGCCAATTATCGTGTCAGTTAACGAAACTCGTCAAACAGAAACTTCTATAAAAGGTTGTTCCAGCTACTGTCGCATTTTTGTCAATGGAAAAAAAATGCTTCTCACTGAAAGACATGGAAATCATCTCTTCTGAGCAACAGAAAATAAAATGCATTACACTTTCTATAGAAATCCTTGAGCCCTCGAGCCATGTATTTTTACGTATTCCAACACGAGTCGGACAAGTTTTTTTATAGCGCGTCCATCGAAGGCTTTCAGTATATGACCATGTATATTCAGTATATGATCTTTCTAATTCGTGATTTTAACAGCTGGTCAACTTACTAGTTACTAACTTATAGTCGTAAATTCAAGTATCTAATCGAAATCCCTTCTAAAATATTAAACTTATTACACTATTGTGATGCATTTCAAGCTATGCGCGTTTATCAGTGTAAGGAAACCAATGTCCGCTAGTTTTGGCAATATTAAATAGATATAATACCATCTTAAAGGAGAGCACCCAATGAAATGATGTAGTTTCGAAGAAATTAAAATGCAATTTAACAACATGGTAATGATTTAATCATGGCAAATGCCTATAAACTTCTGTTTTTTACTAATCCTAGCGCGTAGATTTATAAACGAATGAAACGTATTTATTACTGAAAACAAAACGTTGCTAATTGAGACAATATATCTTTTTTAAGTAGTTCTTTGAATTATGTAGGATAGATTTACGGTGATAAGAAGATACATTTATTTCGGGCTTTTAAATATTATATACCATTTACCTAATTATCCTTGACATTATTGTTTATAATTTATCGAGTTTCGTACAAAATGTTTGAAATTTTAGGTGCAGGTATTATAATAAATTACATCCATTTATCAGAGGTGATTTTATGTAGATCGATTATGATTTCTACATCATTTTAAGGCATTCAGTTTCGTCAATATTTCAATATTACAGTATAAAAAAAAAAAAAACAAATAAATAAATATTTAAATTAACGGTACGGCGATATCACAACTAGAAGTTCAAATCGATAAATTGAACTCCTTATTTCAACGTAACTTTGTGCATTTCCGTACGTTTTGTTACCAACGACCCGGGTTTCACATTTCGGCTTCTTCAGGCATTCGAGTACATGAATGAACTTGAACTGACAGTTATTAATAGTTTATATATATATATATATATATGACAAATTAGAAAAAAATATTATCACTAAGTCTAGGAACTACATTGATCGTTGAATTAATTTTATGACTGATTTGATAATAATGACTTTTAATTAATTGGAAAAATAGTCGCATAATCAACAACAAACTCATGATTTTACAATTGCGGGCGATCATAACAACCAATTAGCATTAAATATAATTGGGTAAGAATATTACAGAGATTTTAAATTGGTGGGTTTTGTTATAGATGACGTATTATTGTAAGAGTTGAATTATTTTGATTATATGAGTAATTTAAGATTATTTTGGGAACTCAATTCACGTCAACGATACAATAAAGGCAATTGTGGAGATTAAGTTGTCGGTTTAAGGTTGTAAACTAGTTAACTGTCTCCTATTTATTTCCAAAATTTCCTGTTAAATAATTTATGATGTTTAGATGAAACATTGATGTGACATGAATATGCATAATAATGGAAAAAGCCCCCCAAATGATCGGTCAAAATATATTTGTAATTCATATTAAATTAAAATTCGGAAATATCCTTTCGTGGTTAATATTGACACATGCTTATATGTATCAAAGACTTTTTATATTTTCATTTTAAGAAAGATTACTTTATGAATTTTGAGAATTCAATTTTATACCTCACATACAGAAATAGTAGGTGTCGATTATATGATCCAATGATAAGTGAAGTGAGCCAACTGATATTTTAGAAAAAAATCAGTTTGCTACATTTGGTATTTTCAATGCCATAAAGTGAATTGAGCTAAGTAAATACAGGCTGCAAAAGCATTAACTTGCAACAAACATGTTTCACCATTTTCTCCCTTGGCCCACTTCACTTCTCGAGGGTTCATATAAAATATTATATACGAGTCTACTACTGATTGCCATCCGCATGTGTATTTGTTTGGTTCATTATTAAATGGCGTACTTGTGATACGCGTAAACATACCTGCAATGCTTAACGCCAATGCAATAGAATTTTCACTTTTCACACCGTTCTTGAAAATCATTTTCTTTTTACATTCCTTGTCAGTAGCTCTTATAATATATGCTAATTTAAAAACCTCAATGACGTCAATTTATATTGAATTATTCTTACGCCTAAATTCTTTGCTAGTTGTACTTTTTTATACTGAAGCAGTTTTTTCTTCTAAAAATGTATGAACAATGCAATATCTAATGTAAATTGTTAATTTTCCATCATGTATTTCCAGAAAATAGTTTTTACGTGTTTAGAAGTTGTTTTTAACAATGTCCGCTCCCAATGTGGAGCATATGGACTCCTAATGGGGGAATCTCAACAGAAGTTTTTCTATGACAACTGCTTTTTAATCAGTTGTTCAATAAAAATAGTGGATTAATATTTAAGTGAGTGAGAACCGAGTCAATGAAGTTGAGGACTGCACCACGAATCAGACAGATGTTTACAATTATTCCGACTGAGAAACCAATTAGATCGAAATACTGACACACCAAATGTGCCAATTCACATGTTATCTGTATAGAGCAGTGCTTCGCACCCTTTTATCACCTACGGCACACGTAAGGACCCATAAATATTTCGCGGCACGCCAAAAGCCAAAATATGTAGATTTCATTAACAAAACTAACAAATTAATGGTACGATTATAGCTCAGTACGCAGATGAATCGGCTATTTTAGCAAAATCCCGTAACCGGCAAAGTGCTGTCACACAAGTCCAATCAGTTGCCAATACCATAACGGATTGGTGTGACAACTGGAGAATCAAAATTAAAACTGAAAAGAGCCCGGCAGTTATGTTTTCTAAGGGCTTCATTAGAAAACCCAATTTTGATTGCATTCGCATGCATAACACAGAGATCAAGTTTTCCAAAACAGTCAAATACCTTGAACTCACCTTAGATAGTAGACTTAAATTCAACGAACACACCGCGATCAAAAAACGTCAAGCTAATGCTGCAAAAGGAAAATTAAACTTTATGTTAAATGCGAGAAGCAAACTTACTCTCAAAAGCAAGCTGCTCCTCTATACAGCAATAACTCGCCCAATTATGGTGTACGCTACTCCGGTATGGGCTTATGCTCACCACAAGCATCTGACGACTCTTCAGATTATTCAAAATAAATCATTGCGACAAATATGTAACGCCCCGTGGTACGTACGTAACTCGCTACTACACAAATGTCTCAAAAGTTTCACAGTGATGTAGGCAAACATTATAACCCAACGATCTCTTACCTACAAAATTACGATGAGACAATACTTAAGAATTCGTTTAGACCGAGAGCAGTTCTGCTCAATGACCCCCCATAGATGTAAACAGGGATTTTCTTTGTTTAAATTAAATAAACACGACCCCTTGTAGTAGAAAATGACTTTCCTCTAGATGCTTCCTTGCGTATTGCATTTGCACGTGTGTATGCGTGTATGCGTTGGTATATATATGTATATCTGTGTAGGTGCGGTATGCGGGGAGGTATATTTATATAAATGCATTTGGTGCCCACGTGAATTGGCTTCATTATGGATTGCTTAGCTCAGCAGCGATCACGCCCTTCTATCTGCAACGGTGGAAGTGGGAAAAAAAAGAAAAATAACATTAGAGATGAAGGAGACTTAAAGAACTATGACGCTAACGCGCCTTAGGACTTAATGCTCCATCAAATTGAATGATTGTTTTTATTTGATAAATTTGAAATAGCAGCTAATATATTTTTTATTAAAGGAAAATAACCCTTTTACATTTTCAAAATGACGGGACATTTACCACACAATTATAAAAAAAGCATTTGTTAAAGTTGTAACTAAAAAAATTAAGCTAAGTTAAGTCTGTCTAAAGCATTGCCTATTTTTTGGTTGTCAGAATCCAAAGTAATCTTTCTGTTTTCATTAAGAGTCTCGTTGTCCCTTCGGAACATTTTCGATGATCCTAACCATAGCTAGCTTTGCCAATGTTTGAGTTTCTGTTTGTAGTTGTGATTTGTTCATTTCGACTCTTCACTTTTTGTTTAATTCATTCAGATGCTCAAAGATGTCGACAATGAATCAAATTCATCCAATGATTATTTTAAAGAGGTCTGGAATGTTTTGATTGCTTAAAAAATAAACAGACTCATAGCAAAGCTAAAATAATCATGTCAAACTTTGCCTCGGGACACCCAACATATTTCATATATGCAGATGTGTGTAATTTATGCCGTAGATTTTTTTTCGATTTACACGCCAGATAACTCACATTTTATTCCCCATCCTTAGAGTTGCACTGTCCGTGCAAACACTAATAAAATTATTCCATTAAACACGTAGTGAACTAATTAATACGAGTAGCAGCACAGACAACCTGACAACACTGAAAGGGAGCATAGACACGGTGCTACCTTACGATAAAAATATACGTCAAAACTCTGTCAGTCAAGATCGAAAGAACAAGTCCGTGTATACTTCAAGATCAGCTGACTACCACTCCAACCATGCTCCAACTTCAAGGTCAGTCCCTGTAATACTACAAATTAGGAACTCTATTTCTGAAAATATCAAAATAATATAATGTTATATATGTTTCAACGAAAAAAAAGAATTGGAAATCTTACTACCAAATGTGCGAGTTATCTATCGAAGCTTTGGAGTGGAGTTCGGAGCAGTGGAGCAATTGGGTTCTACCCAGAGTAAGAGCAGAGCCATAGCACAGAAAATTTGTCGTGCTGCACTGTTCTGGAAATTCTTTATTTATATCAATATCTCGTCATAAATTCCAATACATATGTTTTTTTAACTAGTTATCAATATTGATTTTATCATTAAAAAACATCACATTTGTCATTTTGTAACACAATAATTATTTGAAATTTTTGACACAAATATGACAACACTCTCATCAAGTATGCCCAATACTTAAACGACTGTCGAGTGACTACTTTATGAGCTTGTAAACAACGAAAGATGATTATTTTATAATATAACCGATACTGATAACGACGCTTAAAAGTGGTTATTTTAAAACTTTTAAAATATAACATAAAACTCCTATTCAAACTTTGGTAAATAAATATCCCTTACAACATGCTACTCTTTTTGGTTCTTCCGTTTATATCCCCGGGCATCGTAACACGAAACGAAACGCTGTGTTTCAGTCATCCATAATATGACATATGACACGTCACATAGCTCACAAAAACTACAAACATGCATGCATGTGTAAAGTTATGTTTGCTCCCGCCCCCCGCTCCAACGCCACCAACGTTCGTCAATCATTGCGATTTTCACTCTCCATAAACGTCCGAAATTCGGAAATAACTTCTAATATGACAGTAAATTGGATCCCGACTGCACAACCTCGTCCTCCACATAAAGGCTTATTAAGTGTCCATTATTATAATGTGCGATTGTAACAATCGTACTGCAGTTTCCGCTCCGCGCACCTTTTTTGAATGTTTTTCATGCTTACGACTTACGATTATGTAAATATCGCTCATCTGAAGGTTTGAACTGGGTGTTCGAGTAAGCATGCACATTGATAGGTAATATCTTTAAACAAATATACATTTATGAAAAAATGATGGTCCAAGCGCTTGCCGCTTTTCTCTTTCTCACTCAATCACTTGTAAAGCGAAGGGTCCGAGTGACTACAACCTACTTGCGTATACGCAAGTTAGGCTGTGTGATAGAGATAGAGATAAATCCACCGTACGCCGATGTTAGGTAATTTTGTTTATATTTTTTAATTGGTCGAGTAACACCCCACGTGGATGGTGAGGTGCAGCGATGACCATTCGGTCATTTCATGTCTTTCACGCCCGAGGATATAAACGGAAGAACCCTCTTTTTCTACGCGGGAATTTACTACATGCCTAAAAAACAATGCAGTTTTGTAAGAAATATTATTACGAATAGGAAAATGTCAAATTATCACACATGGCAATCAGGCGAACCGATAATTTACGTGAAATACGAATACAATATCAGTACGGAAAAGTCACCATTATATGTCAAATGAAACATCTTAGAACAAACCATAGAGCAAAATTTGAAAATAAAATGACGAAATACTTTCTATTTCATGTAATTTATCGGTTTACTTAATTCTAATATTAGATTTCTTGACAATTTCCGATCCGCAATTAAGCTCCCTAGAGAATGGCATTGATTTGAGCAGTAATCAGTAATGTTGTAAAGCATATTTACCAAAACGTTTTACCAGGAGCATGGAGCGGAGCTGGAGCAAGTATTTTGACATAGGAGCAAAACAATTAGAAGATTTCTCACCAATCCTCTGATATTCATTATATTTTTTATACAAAATTAACCATATTACCTTAGCTTAGAAAATCTGGAGATTCAAAAAAGGTCAGAAATGAACCATTTGGGCAGTTATCTACTGTTTACAATTAGAGAGTTATGCTCGTAAAAAAATGGTTAGTTAGGATTTCCGTTAATCGAATGTTGTTGTTTTAAAGTTGTGTATAAGTAATAATGATTATGAAACGGCCACACATATTAAAAGTCATGCCAATTATAATTATTACAATGCTCGGTAATCCCAGAACAATGGGAGTGACACCTTCGCAGTGTGCGAAAAAGAACAACACGTAACGAGCTATGTTTGTGTGTCACAAGTTGCAAGCAATTATTATTAACTTACGCGAATAAAAAAAATCACAATAGGTTTTTTTAACCGTGAACTTAAATCTTTTCCTTTCGTGAATTTAATTATCAATCGCTAGTTCAAGGACTGCGTTTTGATAGTAAATAAATATAACCTTTTAGATATATAAAAGATTATAGTATTTATACAGATAAATATTTATTAATTATATCTTTAGGCTTCCGCGGTGGTTTTTGAGTCATATTTAATTATAGGAATACTTCGTATGATCAATTAACGTAGTTTGATTGAAATTTTATGTGAACGAGTCAATAGAACAAGGCTCATCGTAATAATTGATAATTAATAAAAAAAAAAATACTTCACAACAGGTTAATAAAACTGCTTACAGAATTATTTTTTAGCCAATTTATTATGCACACATTTTTTTGAAGATATCGACTGAGGGGGTTTAAAGAATTTTCAATATCAAATTTCCATACATTTCATCGCTAACGACTCGGGCTTCGCCATTCGGCATCTTCAGGCAATTATTGTATCGTTTATTTGAAATGAGTTTGTAAAATAATCATACATTACTCCTAAAAATAACTCAATTCTTACGATAATATGCCATCTGATGCCCTAGCAATATTCACCAATTCAAAATCAGTAGATATCTAAATGTTATATTGTTCCCAATTATTATCAAATCAGTATTAAAATACATTCAGATATCAATGCATTTCCTAGATCATAGACTTAGTGTTCATATTTTGTCAGTTCGAGTCCATCCGTGTAGTCGAATGTCTGAAGATGCCGCAAGGCGAAACCCAGGTCGTTAGTGATCAGACGTGTGGAAATGTGCAAAATTTGGACGATTCAAATTCAATATATATTCATTAATGCTCTGAAAATATCTGATTGAACTGTAAGAAAAGTCCAGCGTTATATGATATAAGTAAATTTTGTTTTATTTTATTTGACAATTAGACGAATACTGTTAAAATTTGTGTTTGCTTTGTAAACATAGACGAGTAAAAAACGTACACAAAAATACATGAAATATTAATATAATTGCAAGACAATATTTATGATGCCCTAGAAAAACAATGAGAAAAATACCCGCTCCATAAAAATATGCATAGCAACATCGATGCAGCTGTGTAATTATTATTTGTCAAAAATCTGTTACTAATTTATCACCCGAAAATAAAATTAAAAATCCGCTGATATATTACGTCTAACATAAACAAATGCCAGCATAATTAAACATCTTCTCGGATTTATTTCCGCTATTAAAATTTGTTAAGTCCGAGTGTATGACAAACCGATAAAAAAAGATCCCACGAAATCTCGTTTCCGAGATTAAATGCCAAAGTTATTTTTTTACGTTTGCTATAAATCAATTTTGGCACTTTTGAATTTTAAAGATTTCCTACACTGATGTGGTGCCATGCGATTATGACACGCGAATATTAAACGTGGTGTCAATTGTGATGCTAATACGGTACAGAGATTGTAGGATAACAGGACAATGAAATCTACCTTATAATTGTTTTAAAACTCTCACAAATAAAAAAATAATTGATTTAGAATACGTTTTTGGGCTTCTATTCACATTAATAATTAATCTCAAATCGGATTAAGCATATCGAGGTTTTGCTGACAGAAGGCAGTAAGTCATAATAACAAATTCTGAAATAATCACATTTTAAGCATTATTTTGTTTTCAAGTACTGTCTCTCCCAAGTACAAGTGTTTTTGTTCATTATAAAGCAAAATGTTGTTGACTTACAAATCATAAGATTTAGTATCGATGATTTACAATAATAATTATATGACTCTTTTTACCAAAATAAAAAAAATAACAATACGACTTTACATTCTTTTTTGGAAACCTATTATATCGTGTGACTTGATGAAACAACGCACTAGTTCAATTCTATTCATTTTGACATTTAAAACAGCACTAACTTTGTGGAAATTCTTTTTAAACATAAAATTAAAGTTGATAGCTTTGTTTTTCCACTGACGTCTGTCGCTTCTTTAAGAATCATCTTTATCGCAGACTAACTATATCGCAAGTCTAATGTGAACAATGATTCTCATTCATAAATTAAAAACGAAGGATAGGGTGGGTTTGTTTCTTCTACTAGACGTGGGGATGGGGTAAACCGAAGCCCCCTATAATTACAAGCCATGCTGTACGGCCCGTCAGCCGGTATTTCTGGAGACGAGTGGTCCGTTACATTAACTGAGGAGTCATGAAATCGATATTTTGGACTAATTACAATGAATTCTAGCATTTAAATTTGGATTATTGAGATTTTGTACACTTCAATCAATAATCCAAATTTGATCTTGAAATTCCATCAAGCACCCTCAGTCGATGTCTTAAATGAATTCTAGCATATTTTGATAATATGAAATAGTGGGTAATTAAAATGTTAATAAGAATCAAGGTAATTTGGATGGATTTGGCGGAAACTTCGGTGTTTTAATATTAATTTAAGACATCGACTGAGGGTGCTTGATGGAATTTCAATATCAAATTTGGATTATTGAGATTTTGTACACTTCCATGTATTTTGTCACTAACGACCCGGGTTTTGCCTTTCGGCATCTTCAGACATTCGAGCACACGAATGGACTCGAACTGAGAGACAGTAAACAGTGTCTAACGTTTATACAGAAGATACAAATGCGACAAATATTATTTACGAGGTAAGATATTATACGTCTGAGAGCCACACTGATACCTGAGTTAAAATTTCGGGAATCGTCCTAATCCTTATTTTGTAAACACCATATTAACAGAGTGGCGAATTGCCGCTTTTCAACTTCTTTTAGAAATACCAGTGATTTTACAATTATAATAGTATTGTGGGTTCTGACGGGATGTAATTCGACGAATGGGTAAATATCTCCAATCATTCCACATTTAGTGACATCTGTTAGGTGTTTCAACGTATCGGATATAATAGCGGAGAATTAGGAAGGTTCAGCTGCTCATTCAAAATTGGCAAGGAATTTAACTGGGCTCTATTAATTTCCAAAATTTCTTAATAAAATAATTTATGATCTCCCATGTTTTTATGCAACAGTTTAACCCTATCATCCGCATTAAACGTATGGTTCTCCATTAGCAAGTGATTTGCGAATGTCGAAGTTTCTTTTTTTAATCTAAAGGCAGCTAAATGTTCTGATACCCTTATATCTAATATACGTGTGGTTTTACCCACATAGAAATGTTGGTAATCATTGCATTGTAATTTACAAATACCAGATTTGTTCTTAAAGTTTACTCTATCTTTATTGTTAATAAGTAATTTGCCTAGAGAGTTTTTGCAATAGAACGCCGGTCTAACACTATCAGCGAGTTGTTTTTTAATTTTAAAGCTTGTGCAACCTAAATAACTAATTCTATGCCAGATTCTAGGGTGGTCTATGTCTTTAGACAAGTTCCCGAAATATAGCATCTTTTCTGCTAATTTACGTTGTTTTTTTGATACAAGACTATCTACAAGTGACGCCTCATAGCCATTATTAATGGCAATTTGTTTAATAATGTTTAGTTCGTTTTCAAATTTAAATTTATTTAGAGGTATAGTGACTAATCTGTGAACCTGAGAATGGAAACCAGCCAATTTATATGAGAAAGGATGGTCTGAGTTAAAATCGATGGCCGCATCTGAAAACGTCTGTTTTCGATAAATTTTAAATTCATGAATGGAGTTCTTAATATCAATATTAAGGTCAAGGAAATTTATATTCTTGCCCTCTACTTCTAAAGTGAATTGAATTTTATCATCTAGTGAGTTAAGAAAATTATGAAGGTTAGAAACTTGTCTCTCTGTTCCATTGAATAGACAAAGGATGTCATCTACGTAACGGAACCAATAAACTACGTTTCTAACTTCTGTTTTATTGCTAAAAATAAGGTTTTCTAAATGGTTCATGTAAAATTCTGCTAATAGTGGTGACAAACAATTTCCCATTGCAAGGCCTTCGGTTTGTTCATAGAATCTATTATCAAATTGAAAATAGTTCTGGTCAACGCAAACGTCTAATATATTAAGTAATTCCGTAGTAATGACGGGATTAACTCTACGCGTATGCGTATGCGAATGACATCCCGTCAAAACCCACAATACTATTATAATTGTAAAATCACTGGTATATCTAAAAGAAGTTGAAAAGCGGCAATTCGCCACTCTGTTAATATGGTGTTTACAAAATAAGGATTAGGACGATTCCCGAAATTTTAACTCAGGTATCAGTGTGGCTCTCAGACGTATAATATCTTACCTCGTAAATAATATTTGTCGCATTTGTATCTTCTATATAAACGTTAGACACTGTTTACTGTCTCTCAGTTCGAGTCCATTCGTGTGCTCGAATGCCTGAAGATGCCGAAAGGCGAAACCCGGGTCGTTAGTGACAAAATACATGGAAGTGTACAAAATCTCAATAATCCAAATTTGTTTTAATATTAAATTAAGGTTGACAACTTAGTTATTCCACTGGTTATTACTAAATGTAACGCGTTTCGTTTCTTTAAGAAGCATCTTAATTAAAATTGAAGAGTAGAGTGGGTTTGTTTTCTTCTACTGAACGTGGGGAGGAGGTAAAACCCAAACAATGATAGTACTAATTATAAAATTAACTACTAGTGATTGGAGACGATGTAGTTAGATATGGTTCGATATAGTTAGTCTGAAGATGCTTCTTAAAGAAGCGAAACGCGTTACGTCTAGTTAAACAGCCAGTGGAATAACTAAGTTATCAATTTAAATTTCAAATTAGCAATAAAGTTGTTTACTTACTTTGAAAGAGTATAATTATAAAGCCTAGTCGTAATCAATGATTGTTATTAATGGACAACTCAAAGTGTGTATTTTGCGACAAATTACGATTCTAATAAATCTACCCTGCCACACATCGCATTTCGTGCCATTCACTACATATATTGTGACGGCTGTACGATATAATTTATTGTGACGATTTAATTATTACTTGTCATGCATATATGTTGGTTTTCGATGAATCGTAAATTATGTAATGATTAAAGTAAAGAGACACTGAATAAACGTTATATTCGACGAAAAACGGAGTTGAGAGACGATCTTCATACAACCACCATACAATTTGTTCGTAGAGACTGACACTTCTAGGACTACTCGTAAATTGCAAATTTTCTTATAGCATTGCTTGTAACTTAAGGTTGCTTTGGGTAAACACAAACAATGAACGATAGTACTAATTACTATAACCTTACTTGGCCTCCGCCGAATTTGAAACTAAAATTGTCAGTCTAGAATAAATTTCTCCAATTACCATTTTATGGAAAATAAATATCTTGTCTACTTTTAATGACCATCGCTAAAATATCAGTGTTAGTCATAAATGTCATAAATGACGGAATTGAAATTGAAATACTGAAAGTCTAAAGTAGATAGTACGTCACAACTGTGTGTCCATTGCATAACACCGCGGACGCTTTGGTTATGAGAAAATTTCATACATACATGTGATATGTGATAATAACAAAATATAATATAAGAAAATCGATTATTGTTACGTAAAGGTTTAATATTTTAATAAGTTATTGCAACAACGTCAGTTGACACGCCTTATTAGGAGTCCATAAGCTTCAAAACCGTCAAAAGTATTTTTTTTACTATATTCAAAATCTTTTCAAAGGATGAGTTTTTATTGCTTAAAAGCATTCGAAGATTATTTGAACCTTTTCAATTTATTTTACTCCAATAAAGAAGTATAGGTGTTAACTGTCAATTCTTGGTGGAAAGATATTATATTTTAAAAAATAAAACACAATTCATTTGTACTACTTCCACATATTTATAATGATCAGGACTGGTTTCGCTCATCACGAGCATTATCAAAAAAAAAAAAGGAAGTATATGGTGTATTAAGCCGCTTGTAAACGAGCGTCAAAAACTGCACATGGCCGGTAAGATTTCTGAATCTATATACCGGCAGCAATTCCTGCAATACTATTGGCGCCATATGGCTGGGCAATGTGTGTATTTGAGTACGACCCGACATCATCGCCGGTCAAGTGTGGCAGATGATTTTGATAGTGAAGCGAGCAATGGCCGCCATTCGTTGCTTATTTGACAACTGTCATGGTATGAAACTCTGATTTAACGTGTCCGGAATTCACGTATTTCCGCTATTTCTGTAGTCCCGTTTCATGTACACACGATTTCAAGGAGGTTAATAAAATTAAATAATATTGAAATAAAACTGCTTAGAGCTAATTTAATGTTCATCTAACTCATACTTTACTGATAGACAGTTTCACAGATTTCGCATTAACATGGGAATCTTATATTAGTTTTTTTTTTATTTTACCATATAAGTTTTGTTTTGACTGATATTCATGAGTACGAATATTGTTAAGACCTTTTTTTCAAACTGTTGATTCGATCACATTCAAGCCGTCAAATAAGGTTTTCGAAAAATATACATTTTGTAATATATGTATCAGTTGATAATGCTCGTGATGAGCGAAACCGGTCCTGATCATTATAAATATGTGGAAGTAGTACAAATGAATTGTGTTTTTTTTTTTTTTAAATGTAATATATGTTGTTCAAAAATGATGAGAAGCTTCTTCTTTAATACAGCTTCGATTAAATCGGATAGGTACTTGATTGTTATTTCTCTCTATAACGAATATATATCATATAAATAATTCGACTAAATATATCACTGAAAAAAAATCACTAGCAAATTTCCTTCGATATTTTTGTATTGCAACGTGGAAATATCGGTTTTTGCTTTTATACGCCTCATGTAACATAACTGCTCATAATTTCTGACTTGTCGCTAGTTCATGTTGGCTATGGTTAAGTCAGACCACTCTTAGACGGAGGTCGTGTCAATACGCAGAAGAGATTATGGGAAAAAGTATTATCTTGACGGTTCTAACAGAAGAAAGCGTTGTGAGAGGAGTACCATATGGGTGGGCGGATGGTCATGACAGAGTGAATGCACACGGAGGTCACAACATTCAACGGTGGGAGATGGCGGAGGTCTGCATTCGGCATTATGCGGGCGCAAGGCTGCTGTGGTTTCTCGGTCGAAGAAGCGATGCGGTAGGTAATGTACACTGCAGATTCGAACCGGGGACTTTCCACATATCGAGCGAGTTGTGTGCAACGCGGCGCAGCCTAGTGTTCCGCCTACTCCTCCGAACGTCGCGTTGCGCTGCCTTGACATTTGCGAAGCGGATAAAAATCTTGATTCATACGTAGAATTCTTACACTTTCCTTGCGTCATATTGAATTAACCAATTTTATAATCATTTAATGATTAAGGATTTTAGTGAAAAATCAAAAGGCAAACATACTGATAATCAGTTTTCACATAACCATGACGTCTGCAATAATTCGAAACAGAAAACAAATAAAATATCATTACTCTAATAAAGAATTAAAATTTTCGAATCGGTGATGCAGTGGTCAACGTCGTTCGTTTTGGTTACGAATCTCACGGGCTTCAATCCCAAGACAGTTTTATAAATTGATTTTTACCAATCGATTTATGGATTTCTGTTCGAAAGCATGGATGCTTGTAATGTCTAAAATTCCCTCCCACACATCCGTTCCTAAAAATGGGGTGTTGCGAGAGGGTCTAGCTATCCACTAATTCTGTCCTAACCTTATCCTTCCATACATACACTCTCTTTGAGAGAGGTTGAACAATTGAGTACCTAACAGTTCTTGTAGAAAAATTTCTGTTTAGATACCTTGATTACGAGGTTATACTCTTCACATTGGGAGCGGAAATGGTTTTTAAAAAAATGCTTATTATTCCACTGTTTCTGTTATTAAAGTCGAACGCAAATGGGGACGGAAAGAATCTTGACTCGCTGGAGTGACCATTGACGAACGCCACGGGCCTCTCCTCACCGATGATCCTCAGAGCAGCGGAGTGCAGGAGCGTGTGGCGAAGAATCGTCGAGGGAAACGGGGCTGTTGCGATAAGCGGAGGTCACAACCCTCACCAGCGAGGAAAAGCTATTAAAAAGTAAGTACAATTTGATTCTATCACTAATTGTGACACGTTTTCGCCTATTTGAGAAGCATGTTCAGCATAACTTTTTCGTTAGATTTTTATTTATAGCGTATACATTGATTCTATTTTTTATCTTTTAAAGGTTTAAAAGTTGACAGTTTTTTTTTTAAATAAAACACAATTTGTTTGTATTACTTCCACATGTTTATAAAGATTCACGAGCATTATTAACTAATAAAAATACAAAAATGAAAGGGCTATTTATATAAAGTTGAATGTTAAAAAATCAAGGTATATAAAATAGTTGGTTCATGAACTAAGACAAGAATTTACTGATCATGAAACAAATTATACATAAACCAAATAAAATAGTCTACAATTGAAATGTTAAGGACCTCTTACAAATCAATAAATACTAATCTGAAATCACAAATATAGTAACATTAAAAGTCCATTAACTGAGCAAAAATGTTTAATGATATTACTGATCCTTAAATATTTGTTAAGCAAATAGCGGATTGGGAAAATCTTAAGAAGAAATTAGGCAGAGCAGAGAACGCAGAGCGGCCAGGAGCATCCAATATTTTTTTATATCTGAAAAGAAAATTAAAGAGACCAGAATCAATTCTTACAAGTTAAATTATGAAAAATAACATTATAGGTATAATACAAATTAAGCATAGACTAATGAATCGAATATAACATAGGAGAAGATGCAAAGACGGTTTGTTCATTCAATAAATTTGAATTTAGCAAAAATTTATATCTATATATTTCTAATATCTCTTGTTTATTTAATTTCTAATATTTATTATTTAAATGCTGGATTTTTTTTTGTTATATCAAACGTATGTTTATTCAGAAACAAATGGTTTCCAAATGTAGACAAATCATCTCCTTTTTAGCACAAGCTAGATGATCTTTGATTCTAATATTAAAAGATTGTCACGTTTATCTAATATATTTAGTTTCGCAGGAATTACAGTTTAATAGATAAATACGACTTTGGTTAAAAACATTAACTTTGTCTTAAGTATTTACTAACATCCTAATTAAGTTTTGGGTATTATAAAAGGTGACGTAATAAAGTTTTTTTATCTATTTTTCTAGATATAATCCCTGAAACTCTACCTAAGAAACGTAATTTGACCCACCGTTTTTTAATAACGGAATCATCAACAATCAAGCCAGAGGTTACATTTAATAATGAAATTTATTTAGTTTTCTTAAAAATAATCCGATTAATTAAATTCGCATCATATCCGTTGTTACATGCAATTTGCTTAATTGTATTTAATTCTAAATCAAAACTCGCTTTAGACATCGGAATCGTTAAGACACGATGAATAAAGTAGTGAAAAGTTGAGATTTTATTTGTAATATGTCTTGAGGAATTATTTATAATGTTGTTACTAAATGTCTCTTTTCTATATATGCTGAAAATTTGACAGTTAACATCTTAAAAGTGATTAGTTGATAGTTTGTCAAATAAACATTAACATTTTGTTTATTTGACAAAATAATCGAAAGATTCAAATTTATTTTGAAAATGTCGTAAAGTATTGAAGATTTCAGTAACATTGATTTTTATGAAAAATCTCGTAAAAACAATCATGTGAGCTTCAACGTTTCTTTCATAGATGGCGGTATAATACTTAATGAGAAGTGGAAGCTAATAATATTTTTGGTATTAAACACAAAACGAAACATTTAACTAAAACGTTTTTTTAAATAATTCAATAAATAAATGTGTAGAATAAATTGATAAAGTATGAAATTAAATACAACATGGTTAATAAGGAAAATCTATACATACATAATTATTATCGATAAGATTTTTTGACCAAAATTTGTGCGGATATTTTTATTATTGAAATACAATATCTTATATAAACCACGAGTTGGGGAACCTGCGTCATTCTAGATCGAGTGTTTCAGTTAATTGCATTCATTCATTTATTCACCACTATTACATATATATCCTTTGAGATTTTAACCTCCAAGCACTAGTAATTAATTATGTAATCAGTTCAATTATCATTTCTGTCTAATCCCTTCCCCACGTCCAGTAGACGGATATAGGAATTCCTCACTATTAGGGTAAGGATGACAAAGTATTCAGACTTTACGCCATTGTCAGAACTATGTTTAAACTTAATTTGGCTTAACTGTATTATTATATACAGTTTTAGAGGAGATAGACAACATTCAACATCATCTCACTTATTCCAACATGAAAATTTTTATTTAAAATTATAATATTTAACGTATGTACTAATTGTGTTTTTGAGCTGTTCTAGAAAAAGGAACATGCATGTTATTATTAATTAATCGTTAAAGTGAATGCATTGAAATTGTACTGATTGTGCGTAATAACGTGAGCTGGGTTTATGTAAGAGTGATGAATTAATGTCTGTTTGGTCGTCAAATGGGGTTTCACATGATTATATTTAACTATTTAGTTCTTGTTGTTCCAGGAAATGAAGCGTAGTGATTTTATTACACAAATATAGGCATAATCAATAAGTCGCATATTCTGTTAAATTGTATGGTAAATATGATTTACAACACGCTAGGTAGTCCTTCTCTCTATGAAATTTTACTGAATGCCGCTAAAAATAGTGCAGTTCTGTAGGAAATTTAATTATAAATATCAAAATACCAAATTATCAAATATGTATGGGAATCATTGAAACCGATGATTTATTTATTACTCTTTTATTGAGATGAAAACGGTTTATAAACTCTTACCAACTGATTGAAATCAGGTCGAGATCGACTGAGGTATTTATTTATAGATTTAAAATTTGAAACCGGTATTATAAAACTTCTGTTTTGTTATAATAATATTATTTTTTTGCGTTGCTAATTCTTCGTCGCTTGGTTACTAACATCTCGTTGTTTTTAAAATATAAAACATGTAAATATATTGCGGAAATAATGAATTCAGCCGATGGAAACAAGTATTCCGGCTGCATATAATAATCATTACGAATTTTTCCAAAATAAATCAGTGAAGTCGACGATGTACGGTCAGACAGAGACACATCACGAAAAATATCATGTTTTTATGTAAAATGGTCATTTATAGGAATTCTCCCGCCCACTCTCACAACAGTCTCTGCAACATTTCGCTTGATAAATAGTTCGCCTTGTTTTTTTGGAGCGCCATATTATTGCATGTTATTATAATATTAGTTAATATATTTTAGGTAATATCATGGATCACCAAGCCGACTAGTGGATACACCTTTGACCCGAAAATGTGGCCAAGGCGATGGTGTCATATTCTATTAGGAATATTTCTTTTACGACACATTAATTTTGTATTATATATATATATATATATATGTATATATTGGTTTTGTTCAGTAATTGAGCATTTTCATCTGTTACAGTGGTGATTTTATTTATTTGATGTACTCGTTTACATTTCAAATATTACAAATAATACGTTTTTGGGCTATGCAATGTAAAAACTATTATTTTACTACGTTTTGAAAAGTAAAAAAAACAGTAAACATCAGAAATAGTCAATAAAAACACTTACCGTTGAATGTCGGCTTATGTTTTACGGGCGAAAGTTACAGATATGATTTTTGGAATACTCGGATTCTACGGAATGGAAGCAAACAAAGACTCGTCGGAGAGCCTCGTCCTTACGAATATAAGCTAACGTACGACTCGCTTATAACAATTAAGATAATAATGCTAGTGTTTTATCCATCGAGCAGCAAGAAAGATGCGCTCGAGGTGTGCTAGCATACTCTAAAATTGTAGGGCGTGTATCATATACATCACAAAACTTACAAATTATAAATTTATGGCTTTTGCAATGTAAAATACGTTACCATAGTAAAAAAATAAAAAAGTAAACATTGGGAATTAGCAAGGAAGTGAACCTAGTAATTTCAGACAAAATCTACATAAAGAAATAGTGCTCGTCTGAACTCGATCACGTCGACGCGGAATATATCGACATCCGAAGCAATGCCATCGAGAATTGTAAAAGCTCTTCCCAATGGCTTCGAAATGGGCAGGCGTCTTATATACTTTGGAAGAACAATCAATACATGTCTAAGATTCCCCCAAAAATGATCACGAACATAAAATTTGCCATTCTCAAAAATAGCGGAATTCTCATTTTGGTCTCGTATAAATCAAAAGAAATATGTGGCCAGGTACAATTCTCGTAGAGTGTTCAAACTATTAAACGTGAACATGCCTAAGAGAAAATCAGTTCGATAAAGCTATGAGTAAGTCACTACGTAAGGAACATAATGCTTCACATTACCAAGAATGGCGGATTATGCGATTGAGTGTAGACCAGTGGAGCTAAAGCCAGAGTTCCTCCCAAACCATATTCAGTCTCATGTAATAAATTTTATTTTTAAAATCATCACGAGGGTGTACCGGACAATAATACTACAAAAGAGTGATCATAAAATTGATTTTGGGTGTAAACAAAACGAGTACTTCGGAGAAATAAGGAAATCGAGATGTTTATTATGTCGATGAGCTTTGGGGAAATTTATCAGGTAAATTACTATATATCGTTAGTTTTGAGTATCAAAAAATAACAAATAAATAAACCGAGGCAAGTTTGAAGCATCTGCTGAAAAGGAAAACGATAAATAGTATGATTTAGAATATTAGTTTTAATGTTGCCAGTATAATCCTATGTTATAATGTTATGTTATTGGAATAGTGTCATCTGTCGTGACGTATAGAGTAATTTGTCATTTTTATTTGTTGAGTCGTTCACAGCTCGAGAGCAGTCCCGGAATTATATACTATTTTTAACCATTTTTCGTTCTTAATGTGGAGCATACGCCTTCTAACGGACGTATCTCAACAGAAATTTTCTACGAAAACTGCTTTTTTAACCAGTTGCTCAACCTTTCTTTTCCGAAGAGAGTAGTAATAGAATGATAATGAAAGGGCAAGGCTAGCAGGTAGTTTATCGCTGTCGCTACGTCCCGCTTTTAGGATCAGATATTAGATCAGGAATTTTCGACATCAAAAACATCCATACATTCTAACAAAATTCCAGATCGATTGAAAAATCAATTTATGAAACTGTTAGTACTGGAATTCGAACCCCTGAGATTCGTAACCGAAAACAACGACGCTGAAATATGCAATAATAGGGTTGGTAATACTATCATCAACCTTATCATAATATGTATCGATACTAATTTCGGAATTCCGAGATTGAGATTTAGACAATCCCAGGATTACGGGATCAACTATTTGACTGCGATATCGGGATTTCGTGATTGGAAGCCTTAGTCATGTCCTCTTTCGATTCTATTTTTTTCTCGAAAGTAAGGATGAGAAGATCGGAGCAAGAAAGAAATAGTAGAAATAGTCATGTTTGTAAGAGAGTGTTTGTTTGAAGATCAGAAAAACAGCTCTAAAAAAAGTTGGAATTGCATCAAATTAGAAATCATTTCTATTAGTTTCATGCGAGGTATAATATAATAACATGTAAGTTGCTTCACATTTTATTATTTTTACATGTATAAAATAATTATGATGTCATTAATATGCCATGTTTTTTTTTTGCTAATTACAACAAAATTTATGATCAGCAATTTTTTCTCATGCACGACATTAATTTAATTTTTAATTTACTGCTAGTCCATTTCCGGCGCGTTATAAAGTAACTGCATCGCCCAGAAGCGATTTCGGTCCTGTGGATACAGTGTCGTAACGCAAGAGAGCGTGACAGCAGAAACATTCGAATTATTATGTATATGTCCATGTGATTATCATAAATTTAACATAGGAGGACGGCCGAATCCTACGTTTTGAATTATTTGAAAGATCCTGTTGACATAATGCTGGAGAACGATTATTTGTGACTGTTGAATGTGACAACGCGTCTGTCTTGTACTAGGCTCTGAAATATAAAATTTACAACTCACATAATGATATTTGTAAATGAACTTCTTTAATGTACCATGACCGCTACTATATTCCTAATGAAATCTAATTCGAAGAAACATACGTTATTCAGTTGTTGCTCAACCTCTCGCTTTCGGAGATGGTAAGACTAAACAGAAGACGCTAGGAAAAGACTAGTCGTGAGTAAATTGCTTTTGCTACATCCCGTTTTTATGATCGATGGAAGAAAATTTGATTGAAACATCATAAAAATGAGATGGCCACCGCAACTGAAGAAGAAGGACATAGTTGAACAGACTTAGATAAAAGGCCCAAAATTATATTTAAAAACAAGGATGATTACTTTTCTTGACCATATTTTCCATATGTGAAGAATGTGGCCACCATGCCTCGCCTCCATGATTCCTTGTCACCCGCCAATTGCTTTGTTTCCTCTTGTAGCCTGGAGACGTACTGCCAGAAGTTGGGTGAGCTGGACAAAAAATCACAGCTACCATTTCTGTCGTTGTTGATGTTATCGCGCGTTGATTGAGTTACAATTTACTTTGTTTGCAACAGTGTTTTGGTGACAATACAAATTTTCTCTTATCAAAGTAACGCTAAATGTTTTACAAAAACATCGATCCAGCTCGTCTATTAAACTTGTTGCACCATGGCTTTGAGATGCCAAAAGGTATCACCTGGGTCGTTACGGAAGCGTATATAATTCACACGATATCGAAGTTCCATCCATTACCTTCAGACAATATTGTTATACCAATGATTAAAAATGCTAATACCTATGGCTTTTTTTTCAATTTTATTATTGAATATACTTGGATCAATTTCTCGATAATAATCACAGAATAGTCCACCACGAGTAGAATTTACAGACTAAAGACATGCTGTATTGTACCAGGGGCTAAATGATAGGCTTTCGAAACCATCAATACTTAATTAATTAATAATCGGCATTTCTTCATGCGAATGGAAAACTTGATCGACGGCATGTCATAACGTACAGTCCAAATAAATTATGTGTTCCATAAGATGTGCGAATATTAACATGGAATACAGTTTAATTTGAGAATATCTTAATGAAAAATTATTGATTAATTGAATTGTCAGTTACTTAGTAGACCTCCATTAGAGTAGGGCGAAAATAACAAAGTATTTAGTTCAACAAGAATTGACAGGTAAGCTAAACTATTTTCCCTCTCACCCATCCGATCTCTAAAACGAGGCGTATCGAGAGCGACTCGCTAACAACTATTCTAACCCTATCCTAGCCCGTTCCTTTTATCCCTACTATTTTCGAAAAGTGAGGTTGAGCAACTGAATAATAACCAGTTCTCGTAGAAAAACTTCTGTTGATATATATGCATTATGAGGCAATATATATACGACATTGAAAGCGGACATGGTAAAAAAGCTGAATTAAGTTTAAAATTGGTCTGACAGTGATGTGACCCCAAAATAACAGCAAACTGATAAAATTCTTATAGAATTGAGTACTTTGTTATTTTAATTGTTATAGGCGAGTCGCGGGTTGACCTACGTTCGTGGGGACGGGGCAGACGAGTCAGAGTCGTCTGAAAACCATATAAATATGGAACTTTTACTAGAAAAATTTAAAACAACATTCAACTACAAAAATTGTTTTTATTGTTTATTTCTGACAAAAACAATGGTATACCTTACCAAGTAAATATCATTGACGCCATGCAGTGTTACAAAAACTCCACGCACAGACAAACTCGAACTGTTACTTTACAAAATATATATAGTTATTGAAACTAAATAGTAATATTTTACCCCCAATCTATTCAAATAGAGAGCTATTCAAATGACGTAATACTACCTTTTCAACGAATCTTTGAAGAAGATAGACATTGTGATACGGTAGCCACTGGATTATTCTGAAGAGACTCAGTTTTGACAAGAAATTGTATACCAGCATTACCGAGAATGGTTTTATCGAAATATTATATGATCAAGCAAATACAATTTGCAGGAAAACGTTAGTTTGCGTTTCATACGATATCATCTTTATAAATAGTTGACATTCCGTGGGAGTTGAATGTTGAATTGTACATCTTATAAATAAAATAAAGGATAATAATATTAATGCAAAAATTTATTGGTAAACTTTACATTTTAGATGACCGTTGCGATTATAACCAGAATTTTAGCTTGAGATTCTAGCCTGTCGCTGTAAGAATATTGTATGGAAAATATAAATTAATGTAAGATTAGTTATTATTAAAAGAAGTTTAGTTAATAGCTAGAAGTAGAAAGTGAGATTATCTAACTGAACTTCCATCGTTATTTTCTTACAGTCTCCAAATGGGGAGGTAATTCGATTAATTTAATGCGGCATCTTATTTAGCAAGATCATTTGAAATTCTTAACTATAAATCCATACATCAGAAATGGCTGGATTAGGGCTTCCAACCCGGCTTAAACCGAAACCGGTTAACCGGTTTATCGCGTGTTTTGAAAAAAACCGAAACCCAGTTTATTTCACGCGGTTAACCGCGTTTTTCAAAATATTTAAAAAAAATTCTTTTATTCATATTATTTTTAAACTTTAACGCCTTTAAGAGGAAAAAATGTAGACATTGTTTTATAATCGCCTCTGTCACAAAGGTGTCGAAATTATGAACATACATATTTTATACAATAAAGAATTACACGGCATCATCAAAAGACACACTATTTACGCTTAAATGCATGATTTTCAACTTTTAAATTAAAAAATATGTTCAAATGCAATGAATAGTTGAGATTATATGAAAATTAATCAAAAAAAGAGTTTTTTGATATATTTTCACCCAAAAACACTTTGTACTTTATAAACGCCATCGTGCATTAGCGACATAAAATATGGTGCTTACGCAGTACTTTTAGGAGATTGCAATTATAATAAAATTAATAATGTTGACATTTTATAACTGTTAAGTGCTAGTTTTATGTTTACCTTGTATCTATCTATATATATAAAAATGAATGTCTGTTTGTTGGTTTGTTGGTTTGTCGGTTTGTCCGGATCTTATAGGCTCCTAAACTACTCAACCGATCGCGACGAAACTTTCAGGAAGGACTTATTGTTGTCATGCCGGGAAAGGTTCCTGTGAAAAAAAATCGGGAAAAAACGGGAACGGGCTTGCTCACGCGTCAGATAACGTACTACGATCGGGAACGGGAGCACATGGGATGAGTGGCATTGCAAAGCATGTTTTATAGGCTCCTAATAATATATAAAAATGAAGGTTTGTTTGTTTGTTTGTCCTGAATGCATTCCTTTACCATTTATCCGATTTTGATGAAACTTTGGAGAGGTGTTAAAGGCACACCCGTGAAGATTTCTGAAGAAAAAAAAATTAAAATCTAAAAACATCTCGGAAAAATCTTGACAAGTTTTCATTTTGTATGAAATGTACACAGCATCTTTAACATCTTATAGGTCTGCACGGGCTTGGGTAAGAAATTCAAATTTAAGAAAAATATTTCGATGTTCAAGTCATGAGCCAGTCATAAGGCAATAGTTTTCATAACTTAAATAATTTATTTCACATGTGCTTTAAATTTCGTTGGAAATATAAAAACAGTAACATATACCATATAAAAGTATAAATGGAATGCTATATTAAAAAATAAATTGGAGCTTTTTTCTGGATGAGAAAAATGCATCTGGGTTTGGGGTCGGGTTCGGGAAACAAATGTAATATTGGGACTCGGACTCGGGCTGGGGACCGGGTAATTTTATAAAATTTCAGCCCATGTAGACAATTAAAACACAAACCCTTTCTTTCTTTGAGTGGTATTGCAACGCATACCGGGTACTCATTAGTAAAATAATAAAAATAAATATTTCATGTCTTCCAATATAAAAATCCATTGAGTCGACTGCTCCTATAGGCTGATCATACTCTTTAATAATTGATTGAAATGCATTTACTTGGTAGAAATCCATTATGAAGAAGTGAAAAATAGCAACATATTTAGTTAATTTTTTTTTCTATGTCTGCTCCCAACGTAGAGCCGGAGCCCGTGGTTAGCCGGTTTTTTTGTCAAACAAAAACCGAAAATCGGTTAGTTAAAATCTCCGGTTAATTGGAAGCCCTTGGCTGGATGTTATTTTTTATTTAATTTATTTGACGCGCGCTTAGCGCCAGTGGTTGGAGAAAGGTAATTCGAGTACACAAATAAACTCGAACTGACAGGAAATAGTTTATATATAAAATAATTTTAATACTGCTTTGATTATAATGACTTTTAAACTTAATTGGGAAAATAATTGGATACAAAATTACAAATTCGTACGATTTTGCAATTGCAGGTGGTAAAAATATAACATAGAGATACTTACTGAATTGGTGTGTTTTTTAGGGTAAATATTAGATCACGTATTATTTTAAGAATTAAATTATTTTGATTGCTAAGAATTTGTGAGCAAAGGCAGTCTGTGATGTAATATAACTCTCCCACTCATCTGAGTCGGACATGGCTGAAAAAAACACTGAACTTTTATCTTCAATACAATTTAAAGCAAATCAAAAACATGTACGTGATGAGGTAAACAAAAACTTTTAAAATGTTTCGGACCATAAACTATTTTACATTATTATGATTCACATTTCATTCGATATATACTTGAATGTTGGGAGTTTTAACGACCTCAACGTAAGATATCTGAGAAACGACTTAATTGTTTTCGTCTCCCGGATACTGTGTTATTTTATTTGTCAATAATATATTATTACTCTTCTGATCTTATTGATCAGCTTCTGAGAAATAACGTAATATTATCTCAGAGTAAAACAATGTGAAATTTAATTTACGCTTTATAACGACTTTAAAATATTGTGATCACGAGTGACGTAGAAGTTTGTCTTGGGTAAATATACTTTACAGCATGTCGCCCCTTTTTTTTCCGAAAATTTACTAAATGTCGATAATAACAATGCCGTTCTGTAGGAAATTTGATTAAAAATAGGAAATGCCAAATTATCACACATGGGAATTAGGAAAACAGATAATTTAAAAAGTCGATATAATGATTATTTCAAATGGTCGTTCTTAGAACAAAGCATGAAGAAAAAATTTAATACGGTGGCAAATGCACGTCAAAAAACTTCGTTATTCCCATAAATTATTTGTTTTATTGATTCCAATGTTTAATATTTTGATAATTTCCGATCCACAATTTGATATCTTACAGAATTGCATTGTTTTCGGCAGAATTATGTTTATTATCAGGTATAAAAGAGTAGCAGGTTGTAAAGCATATTTACCTTGTTTTGTTTTTGTCAAAGTGTCATAATATTAATCCCCATTTAAATTTGACACACTTTTCTAACCTTGTAAAAATATTTAATGTAAATATTGTTTTGAAAACTTTCCTTTTTTGGACAGAGCGAAACGTCACAGTTTTAATGTTATGTTTGTTTATTGTGTCGTTTCTTTTATTGGAATTTCGTATCGACGAAAAACCTTAACGACGCATTGTGATATTGGGATGTGACAAGATCGAAACAAATGTACGAAATATGTCATTAATAACGTAGGTCTAGACTTTTTATTTGTGTTAGAGTGTTGACACGACTTCGCTTAGTACGGACAAAATTATACGCTGAACCCCTCTTTTCGCTTCAGCACATCAAATAGCCGATTTAATTAAACTATGAAACTAGCGGGATAATGTATAATATATAGGAATTAAAAACGATTCGTACCTAGGATTTATTCGACATTTTTGATTTATTGAATAAATTTAATGTAACAACTCGGCGTCGGCGTCCGTGCCGCAGTTGGTACCGTCGCTGGCTACGGTTACGGATGTCTCGGCTTCAATTCCCGGTGCGGACGGTTTTCATAGATTGATCTTTCAAGAGTCCCCCCTCCCATCCATCCCATCTTCACGGGGCCCAGCGAGAGCGATTAGCTAACCGCTAGTCCTGTCATAGCCCTATCCTTCTATCCCTACTATCTTCGAAAAAAGAGAGGTTGAGCAACTGAGTAACAAGCAGTTCTCGTAGATAAAAATCTATTAAGATATCTCCATTAGGAGACCATATGCTCCACATTGGGGGCGGACATGGAAATTTTTTTTTTGTTCAAGCTGTTGTTCAAAAAAAATATATGAAACGGATTCTTTTAAGCATGAGTTTCAGTTTTTGTGAGTATTGATGAGAATAATTGGTATAAGGTTTTTTTTTATACAGAATCAAATTAGCCAGATGTATAGCGCTCCAGCGGCGTCTTTAAACAGTGAGTATTTTTTTCAATGAATAACACAGTTCATGTCAACTAAGCCGACATTTCTTAATTTTGAAAACTAGATATATGTAAATATATATGTATGTACATTTTTAGCCATGTTCGCTCCCAATGTAAAGCAAATGGCCTCCTAATGTAGATATCTCGTCAGAAGTTTTTCTATGCTTTTTAATCAGTTGCTAAACCTCTCTTTTTTTTTGAAGAGAGAAGAGCTAGAATAGCATAGGGGGATAGCTGATCGCTCTCGCCACACCCAGATTTTGGAATCGGATGGGTGAGAAGACATTTTAGATATCTCAAACATCCATGCCTTCGTACACAAATATATAAATCGATTGAAAATTCAATTTACGAAACAGTCCGTACTGGGATTTGAGCCTGTGAAATCTGTAACAGAAGCCTACGACGTTGACCACTGCAATACGGATCCGACATACACATGTCGCTGTCTTAGCACCCTTAACTAGCAAAATGTTTAGAATAGTATAAAATATGAATAAATTGATTTGTAACCAATGCTTTTTGGTGAATTTTACATATTATGTTATAATATGAATAATGTTAAATCATTATTCATATAAAATATGTGACATTCAAAAATGTCATTGGTTAAAAATAAATTTATTCAGTTTTAAAATTCTCCTGACCATTTTTCTGAAATGGAGATGAGCACTTTGCTAGTTAAGACGACTATATATTTATATTGTTTAAATTTTAATTCAATGCTTTTTTTGCGAATTCATAGCTATTTTATTGTTGAAACGGCAACTTAGCTGTGAAATGGAGCCTTTTCAAATTTAGAAAAAATAAGTGCTGGCTTAAAGGACAAGTAAAAGATGATTTAATAAATATTTAGTTTTTATATCACGTCCGCGGCTGCCATTGAAATCTTTCAAATAATAATTTTGTACGTGTTTGAATCCGGATCATTTGTTCGGGAACTATTGTTTGAAAGTGTAATCCGCATTCTTTCTACGCCCATTTCCTTTGAATTGCTTCTTTCCTTGTAATGCAAGGTGTGGAGTGTTTTATCAAAAAATATCGATAAGATTTCAGAATAAAGTTCAGTGACGTTCAGTTCAAGGTTACTGATGAATAGTCATTTACCCGCTGTGGCCTTACAGCCTTGCGTTTCTTGAAATCGTCAGTGACAAGTGACGCGATGAAAGGCAAAACCGAAAACTCTACATTTTGTCAAAATACGTACGTAAACTATAAAGCATTTCAATCAATATGTAGTAACAAATAACTTTCCAAGCCTGAAAAAAGCGTGCCAGAAAAAATATTTAATCTTTTGATGACACGCAAAATCCGATATGTTTAATAGTAACAATCACATGCCGATATGTGTTCAATTATATTTATTGGAATCAGCGGTTGATTCGCTTCTTATAATATTTTAATAATAAAACAAAACTTTTTTTTACTAATTCTACATTTTTATAATGATCGGGATCAGTTTCGCTCATCGCGAGCATTATCAACGGGTAAAATATAAATCGTAGCAAGGCTACATGTATGAAATTCACAGTTGATAATTGCAAAGTATATCAAACAATTGGTTCAAGAACTATGACAAGGATTTGCAGATATTCATACGAATTATATTTAAACGGAATTAAATAGTCTACAAACAATAATATTAAGGATCTCCTCTTACAAATCAATAACTATTAATTTGAAATCAAAAATGAATTGACATTATGCATACTTTTATTAATAGGGTGGAAAAAAAAAACTATCGTTACAACTAACAATGCTGCGTGAACACAAAAAGTCGCTTACTATTAATATTGAAAAGAAGACGTATCGGTTTTTGCTTTTAAACGCCTTAAGTGAACTTTTGTCATCCACTTTTCGAAATAAATTTGTCTATATCTCTGCATAATATCTACTCATTGCCTTGAAGAGATCGAAAATACTAATGCATTCATTTTAGTTACTTTTACTTAAAACCGTTTCATAATTAAATTATTCTTCTTTTGTTGACGCGTTTTGTCGACGGTTGGCGACCTCGGTTTTGGAATCGCGGGTTCGAGTCCCAAGAAACATTCTTTAATACAGGCTGTTATTAATTTTTGAGAATTATAAGTTCTTAATTTTGAATCAGATAAGAAGGATAAGCTTATTTTTCTCAGCAAAGTCAGTCAGAATATTTCAATAAAATGTTTTAAATTATATATGTATTATGCACAGAGTTATTTTTATTGGTAACCGGACAAATCAGAACACCAACAGTAACAAAGCAGAGTGACAAAACAACACAAGACAAAAAAAACACACAATATTTTTGTCATATCGATTTATGGATTAACAACACAATTTTAAGGAAGCATTTAATACAATTGAAT
Organism: Himalopsyche phryganea; assembly: GCA_022494535.1. NCBI lineage: Eukaryota > Metazoa > Arthropoda > Insecta > Trichoptera > Rhyacophilidae > Himalopsyche > Himalopsyche phryganea. The sequence goes on along the minus strand of JAGVSL010000142.1, from coordinate 223,494 downwards.
ATAATGTAATAACTGCAGATTATATAGATAATACATTTAATTAACATATAAGTTCCGTAGTTATTGAATTGTGTTACGAAGGTCTTAACTTTACATATTAAACAATTATTTGAAATTGTATTTTAGATGTATTTAATTCATAAATAGATACGATGAGAATATTATGTGTTTTATTTTCGTCTGTTCTGTTTTGTCACCGCTCTGATTTGCCATGTTCTGTTTTGTCAAATATGATTGTCAAGAAATCGTCTTCATTATAATTTGTTAAATTGTAAAAACATAAAAATATGTTTGTACTTACTGTAGATAGACATTTGTATTTCGTCTTCACTGACAACTATAGTAAAATCAAATAGTCATTGTATAATAAATATTATGTATTATCATGAATTTTTTCATATGAAAATAAAACATATATAATACATCCACCAATACAAATTCGAACAGCAGTTTTCAGAAGACAAAAAGCATTCAATCAAAATTCGATTTTTTGTATTGAAATATCACATACGCGCTGATCTTACAGATAAATTAAAACGGTAAAATTTTTGCTTCCAAAGTCATTAGCCATTGTTGTTTTTTTATTATTACAATATGTATTGATTGCATTTCGATATTGGCGTCGCGAATCGTGAAACGATGTATGTTTTTAAATTCCTGGTTTTTGTGGTTAAACTTCGATATTTACCTTATGATAAATCATCGCTTCTTAGTAATTGTACTGTATCCTGTTGGCTTGGCGTGTAAACAATTATTCTTCGCGAATAACTAGATGGCTGTAATATCCATTTTCTTTTTAGCTATATAAATACATTTTTTTCCTGGAGAAACCCTAATTTAAAGTCCCAAACTATATATTTATCCAATCTCGGGATCCTGGTGAAAAAGTCAATCCCGTGATCCACGGATTGCATAAATATCAATTCCGGGATTTCAAGATACACTGTAAAAGTTAAAAAACAATTCGTAACAAATAACTTTAAAATATAACCCTATGTTTTCTACCAAAATATAAAAATACATATAAATGTGGTGTCTCCCTCTACACGTCGTTTTCTGTGTCTGTCTGACTTGTTCGGTTATTTTATTGTTTTTCAACATCCTCTTTGTGACTATAGAATATTTAAGTAACTTTTATTTCGTATATCATTCTTTCTTAAATATAGATCGCGCTTTATTTGAGTCTGTTTTATATTTGCACTAATTAAGAGTATCTCTACTCCAGGAAATGACAGTTAGCACTATTTAAGTGAATGATACTAACTGATTAGTTATTTTATGATCCCTGCGATTCGTTATGGGAGTAAACATTGTTAAAAATGATTAAAGCAAACGATATCATTTAACAATTCATGAGAAGAAAAAGTAAGCTCTGCTATAAAATGTTGTTGTCATTTATAATACGAGTTAATGTTGATGTGATTGCCTTTAAGTGGTGTAATTAGTTTATGTAAATATGATTCTTTGCCCATCATCCGGGTGTCATACATTATATTCTCTGTGACAATCACCAGCTTTAAGTTGGGTTATACCGAGCGTAAATAATGGATTGTTAAGATACTCTTAAGTAGGGCTACCATAAATTATCAAAAAAAATAAAAATGAGATGTCGCCTTTTTAATTAAACGAATTTGAGCAGAATGCATAATACGCCGCTTAACCTCGGCTATTTTCATAGAAATAGTGCATACAATCTGGTTAATTCAAAATAGTTTCTTTTGTAAATAATATTGTAATCTCACTGAGAAAGTCTTTTATGGCTTTGTTTCTGTTGCATCCTAAGCGTTGCTGAGTGTACGAACATATTCATTTTTCATCGTTATTTTTTTGCGGTATTCGAGGTAATTATCATCTCGGCTTAATTTGCAATAAAAGATAAAATAATTTTGTAACTAAGCCTCATATTTCTGCTCGAAACACAAACATCGAGAAGGTCTTTTACTGATAAATGACCATGCAGACTTAATTTTGAATCATTGGAAGCTTTAATACAATTTAAATTTTATGAAGATCATAGATTATCTATAAAGACGTGAAAGCAAATTAATAATTAGACAGCTTGGGAACGTGTGCACCAATTCACAGAAACACACTTTGCCATTGTTTAAATGTTATTTTGAAAACTGTCCGCTATTATCATATTTGCATCTGGTAACCCTTTAAACTAGGCACTGAGAATGGACAAAGATTGTTCAGAAACAATGTACAATATATTAAAATGATTTATGGGAATGTAATATGTACAGTAATCAGTACAGTCATCATCAGTTGATAATGCTCGTGGTGAGCGAAACCCGTCCTGATCATTATAAATATGTGGAAGTAGTACAAATGAATTGTGTTTTATTTTTTTAAATATAATGTCTTTCCACCAAGAATTGACAGTTAACACCTTAAAAGTAATATGTACAGCATCTTCAACTTCTTATAGTTTATGAAAATACTGATACAGGTACACATCGCGATCGACTAAAAACCGGCCCTGTTGGTTTGTGTGCTAAGCATTTGAGCAGGGAGTTTTTTTCAGAACGTAATGGTTCCACTTTTTTTTGTCGTAATAGCAATTAGCTTTTTGTTTTGTTAAATAATTTTAGTCTTATTAAATACATCAATGGTTCATGATTCATGTTTTAATTAATTCATATTACCTAGTGGTCTTTAAAAAAATAGAGCTTTAAGCGGTTATATAATAATAATGATGTCGGTATGCTTCAACCACAATATTATTTAAAATATTGTATAGCGTGGGTATATAAATAATATCCTTTCGCATTGATAAACCCTTTTTTACTTTATAATATTATGTATGATTATATATTCAGACAAGATTCACCTGACCACAACATGCGATATATGAGGATAAAAAAAGATCCGGGTGTGCAGGGCATCCAATTCCGGACCCTCTTTATGATCCCGGGATCCACATTTTTTAAATCTCGCATTCCAGGTTTGGCTATGAAGCGTAATTTCATGTTTTAAATTTTATATTTAAAATTCAATGTGTGTGAATTTTAATTTATATTTTTTCGGGCATTGGAATAGTTTTTTTTATTTTTGAAAAATCGGGCAGTCAGTTACAAATAGAAAAAATACAAATATATCTAAAATAGTCAAAAGAAAATTATTTAAGCTATCTCTCGTTTATGTGCGTGCTGTATCTTAAATATAGCTTGAAATGTAATCGGCCCCTTATATATAAAGTAAGATTACATTTACATAATATGTAAGTCGCAATTGAGTTTTTTATAAAATAATACAAAAAAACAATAAAAAAAATTGTCTATTCTTGTTTAAGACTGTTACGAAATATGAGAAAGAATACCACAAAACATAATATATTAATTATGTACTATAAAAAAGTAGGACATAAACAAACCGAGGTGAGTGTTGTAGTTAATCAAAAATTATTTAATTTTTTTTTTTACATTTACAGTGAATCCCGAAACCCAGGAATTGATTTAAGACTATCCCGGGATTTCGTGATTAGAAGCCCTAGTCGTGTGTAATATATAATGTATAAATAAATTGTGTTTATTTTTAATACACGATTGTCCATCAAAACGGATTCAGATTGTTGCAACATATTGCGATAAAAATCAGTGTTGTCAAACAAGGAAATTATTATTTATGTGCCAAGAATCACAAGGTGGTATAAATAAGTATTTTAATTCATCTCAACTATCATTTATTTCAATAATTATCTTTTGTTTGAAACATTACAGTGGCGTCTCGCGGTTATAGATAAAAGAAATACAGCACCCTCATATATGTTGATATATAATACTTTTTTTTAATACTTTTAAAAACAGCATTAAAATATCCAAGTATTTTGTTCCACGAGACTTATTTATTTATTTATTGTAAATTTAAAAAAATTGAAATGCATGGCATTACAGCTGACGCCAATGCGCCATGCATTCCACAAACATAATAACAGTAACAACAATAATAATAATTATTGAAAACAGTACTACTAATAAAAACAATAATGAAAATAAAAACATTTTTTTTTTTAAATTACTAAATAATAAAAAAAGACATTATTAATTTAAAAGGAAAAAATATTTAGTGAACAATACCCATAGTTTAGTGTTGAAAATATCCAGCTCTCTAGGCAGTGCATTAATCATCCGAACGTCTCTGGCAACTGGTGACTCGAATGACCGACGCGAAGAACAAGTTTTAAGAATAAAAATTGTCTGGATATGGTTTCGGCCACGTAGATAACAATTAGGAGCATGTAAATTAATAGACATGAGAATTTCAGGATTATAAACTCGTCCCTGAAGAAGAAGAGAGAAATGCTTTAGAATCGAAAACGATCTTCGTGCTTCAAGAGAGTGAAAACTTAGCATTCCTAAAAGAAATTTAGTTGGGTAGTACTCTTTTAGGGAACCATTAAAAGGAAAATATTTAAATTTTTTGAAATAGAAATATCGTAGAAATTTCTTATGAACTCGCTCCAATTTCAACTTGTAGGAATTTTCATATGGACTCCAGATAATAGATCCATATTCAAGCGTACTAAGAACTAAAGAAATGTATAGAGTGCGAAACACAGTTGGTTTTTCGAATGGTTTACTTTGCCTAACTATAAACCCAAGAAGTTTGCTAGCACGCAAAGCAACAGGAATTAATATACTTATGTAAAACAGTTGATGGCTATTTATTACCACATTATAATGGAGATCGTTAAAGTAAATTATAATTCATTCACTGAAAATCTGTTATTATCATAATAAAATTATTGAAAAGAAATCTTGGTAAAGATAATAAAATTGCAAATTATAAATATAACATTATGCATACTATTTTTGCAAGCCGATATTTATTTTCACACATTTTACTTTTACTAAAGATAAGATCAATCTTGTAACTAAAGTGACATCGACACCCAAAAATGAGAAAAATAGTAAATGATCTTATGATGAATGATTATATCGCCGTCGAGAATCGAAAATCACCTTTATTAAAGCCAATATGTAGCATACGACCTCCTAATGAAAGAAGATGATTTCCAACAGATGATTTTCTACGAAAACTGGTTGTTACTCAGTAGCTCAACCTATATTTCTCGAAGAGATTAGGGTCGGAAGGATAGGCCTACGGCAAGAATAGTTGTTAGCTAATCGCTCTCGCATCGCAAAGTTTTTAGAATCAGAGGGGTGGTAGAAAATTTTAGTCATCACAAACACCCATGCCTTCAAAGAGAAATTCATTAGTCAATTGAAAAATAGAATCATGAAACTGTCCGTAATTGGATTAGAGCAGGTGAGATCCGCAACCAAAGCCAACGACGTTAACCACTGCACCATGGTCACGACAGTTTGCTAAAAGAAAGTCAGCTAAGTATTGCGATAGTAAAAAGTAAATTCTTTAAGTTAGAAATCACGCTACGGACGATTCCTGAAACGAGTGGAACACTTTGGTTAATTGAACTTTCACAACTAGTATTCGTTAGGGGTTTTTTATTAAAGACGTTTTCAGGTGACAGAATTTTTAGTATTGAAATATAATACATATGGGCAAGAGATAAAAAGACTTCTATTAAAAATTCTTTACTCACTCTAGCTTAAAAAACTAGGAAACTGTGACCCCTCTTAGCATGCTACCAAGAGTTATAGTAAAGAAAAACAGGTAGCTTCTTTGATCGCATGTATAATACTGATTTAGACTTTGTATGCTCTACTGAAAATGATGTCACTGAAAAATTGAATGGTAAGTTAACGCTGTTTACAAAAGGATGATTCTAATCGTCTGGGAAATACCATTGTCTCCGAGGGAGTCATCTTTTGCACACATTACCATAATAAGTTTTCCAATTATAGCTATCGAAAAAAACCAGAAAGCTTACTCGAGTGACATATAATATTACATGTTATTATAGTAGGATGTTATGCAGGGATTGTCAAATATTGTTCTCTTTAAACGAACTAATGTTCCCTCTAAGATGAGAGATTTATTCGGGAAATCCAAAAGCTGAGCAGGTCAAAGCAACAAATGTGCTGCATAATATATCTTTTTGTACTCATCAATAATATGCCATATTTTTTTTAATGAATAAGTGTTGTTTGGACTACTTAATATCATTAAAATTATAATTATTTATTCTTTTATACTATTAGGAATAAAAAAATAGTTAATTTTACTTTTTTACTTTCATTTTTATACGCATCACATAGGGATATAAAATGCATTTAACAATAAAAATGAATATATATCATTTAAAATGTTAAATTTGGACAGTGAGTACGCACACACGCGAGCTGACTGGCCGGAGTTCTTAATTTGCTGCGTGGCCTCGCAAGTACGCAGTTTAGAGGGAACGTTAGTCGGAGTCAATGTGCAGCATAATGTCTCCTAATGGAGCTATCTAAAGAGATTTTTTTATGAGAACTGCGTGTTGATAGCGATAGAAAGATAGAGCTAAGACAGAATTAGTGGTTAGCTAATCGCTTTCGCTACACCCCGTTGTAAAGGAGGATAAGGTGGGAGTAAATTTTAGACATCAAATACATTTATGCCTTTAAACAGAACATCTATAAATCAATTAATGAAACGGTCCATACTGAAATTCTAACCCGTGAGATCCGTGACCGAAGCCAACGACTCTGACCACTGCACCACGAACCCGACAAAGATGTTATAAGCCGTTCAAAATAATTACTCGACAATTTTAACTTATAATACAGACATTTGTGAAATCTTGTCCTGGCTTTCGACGGATGATTCGTAGATTAAATATTCAACCGTCGGCATGGATGTATCTTTCTGATATTTCCACATTTCCCACCAATTCCATTTTTTTCTGAAGTATATATTAATTTGTTCCTATGAATTTGTGCGAATTATTTATGCGATTGTTTTTCCAATTAAGATTAAAATTCATTATCAGCAAATCAGAATTAAAATTTATTCAAATATCAATGTAGTTCCTATTAGTGAAGATATTTTTTTTAAATTGGTCTTTTATAATATAAACGACATGAACTATTTAATAACTGTCAACTCAAGTTCTTTCATTTACTCGAATAGTATTTGAGAAAAGAAGGTTTTCCCGTGCGACTGTTATTTCTACTTTTTTTAGTAAAAGCCTGGCAGAAAAGTTGTCAAATGCAATGAACTATGTCATCATTTCTGCAATTAGAAATCTTATAAAAATATCTATTAGTGTATCTATGTTTATAATTATAAAATTATTAATTTCGTGTCGAGTAAAATATGAATATTGATTAATTCGACTGTTCACAAGATGTTGTGGCTTTTACTGTTACGAAACATTGAGGGTCCAGAATTAGATAGGCGAGTCTCGGGATAAAAATGTATGAAGGCGGATATTGACTGTCCAGCCCATAGATGGTTATAACGAGCGATGACATTAGTTCTAGGAATTTTATATAAATATTTATCGATTGTGGGTGTTAACCGACGCTACAGTTTATCACCAACTAGATTAGACTTTAAAGTAAGAATAATTATTTACAAATGCAAAAGATTGCATTTTAAGTAGTATTTCAAGCAAAGGTGACCTTGAAAATCACTTTTAAGAGTAATTCATTTTGCAAGCCTTCTCACGCTCCAAATAAATAAATAATTTATGCCGACAATGACTATCTTATAATTTTGTTTTTATATAATTTTCATAAATATTCATGGTCAGTTTTATTTGCCAATTGAAGGTGCTTCTTCACTGAGAGAAGCTGTTCCTGTTCGTATTATAAAGATATAAAATAGGTGCGAAAACTGTTCATTTTATCAACAAAAAATGTCTTCACTTTTTCTTTCATGTGTATAGATTTCTTTATCTAAATGCTTAAAGTGAGAAATCAACGAAGACAAACTTTTTACAGATAATGATCATTATGAACGTTTTATTAATAAAAGTGTTCTAATCGGGGCCGACTCTTGCGGAAAAGTTTTCTTTGTCTTGCTGCGTCTTTAAACACGAGTGTCTCGAAGGCATTCACTAATTCTAATTACTAATTCAGTAATGGTCTGGTCGGTAATCAGATGGTTTGGTAAAACAATATTCTTCAAAAGACACATTATATATTTTTAGTTTGCAGAAAAAAAGTGTAATATGTGATTTATTGATTTAATTGAAATTTAATTGGTAGAACTCTATTGTAGTAGGGTACAAATAATAATAAAAGTATTCAGCTTTACAAGAATTTTATCAGTTTATTGATAGCTATTTCGGCTCAAAGTCATCGCTAGAACTGTGTTTAAACTTAATTTAGCTATATAATTTAATTTAAGACATCGACTGAGGGTGCTTGATGGAATTTCAATATCAAATTTCAATATCAATCTCAGTTCGAGTCCATTCGTGTGCTCGAATGCCTGAAGATGCCGAAAGGCGAAACCCGGGTCGTTAGTGACAAAATACATGGAAGTGTACAAAATCTCAATAATCCAAATTTTATATAATTTAAGTATAATTTAAGACATCGACTGAGGGTGCTTGATGGAATTTCAATATCAAATTTGGATTATTGAGATTTTGTACACTTCCATGTATTTTGTCACTAACGACCCGGGTTTCGCCTTTCGGCATCTTCAGGCATTCGAGCACACGAATGGACTCGAACTGAGAGACAGTAAACAGTGTCTAACGTTTATATAGAAGATACAAATGCGACAAATATTATTTACGAGGTAAGATATTATACGTCTGAAAGCCACACTGATACCTGAGTTAAAATTTCGGGAATCGCCCTAATCCTTATTTTGTAAACAACGCATTAACAGAGTGGCGAATTGCCGAAGGCGAATTGCCGCTTTTCAACTTCTTTTAGAAATACCAGTGATTTTACAATTATAATAGTATTGTGGGTTTTGACGGGATGTAATTCGACGAATGGGTAAATATATACAATCATTCCACATTTAGTGACATCTGTTAGGTGTTTCAACGTATCGGATATAATAGCGGAGAATTAGGAAGGTTCAGCTGCTCATTCAATATCGGCAAGGAATTTAACTGGGCTCTATTAATTTTCCAAAATTTCTTGATAAAATAATTTATGATCCCCCATGTTTTTATGCAACAGTTTAACCCCATCATCCGCATTAAACGTATGGTTCTCCATTAGCAAGTGATTTGCGAATGTCGAAGTTTCTTTTTTTAATCTAAAGGCAGCTAAATGTTCTGATACCCTTATATCTAATGTACGTGTGGTTTTACCCACATAGAAATGTTGGCAATCATTGCATTGTAATTTACAAATACCAGATTTGTTCTTAAAGTTTACTCTATCTTTATTGTTAATAAGTAATTTGCCTAGAGAGTTTTTGCAATAGAACGCCGGTCTAACACTATCAGCGAGTTGTTTTTTAATTTTGAAGCTTGTCCATCTAAATAACTAATTCTATGCCAGATTCTAGGGTGGTCTATGTCTTTAGACAAGTTCCCGAAATATAGCATCTTTTCTGCTAATTTACGTTGTTTTTTTGATACAAGACTATCTATAAGAGACGCCTCATAGCCATTATTAATGGCAATTTGTTTAATAATGTTTAGTTCGTTTTCAAAGTTAAATTTGCTTAGTGGTATAGTGACTAATCTGTGAACGTGTGACACACCCTGGTTTTTCTTAAGTATAAGTGTCATTAGTGTCCTGAACTGAACTCGGCCTGCGGCAAACAGCAATAATTCACAGAATACGCTCTTTCTTGTTGCCAGGCGTTTAAGAAGCCCCCGGGCTTCGGCCGCTGGACGAGTCCATTTTTACGGAAAAGGGTAGCTCCAACTTTGCACGGAGTTTTTTTGAATTTTTGTAGACAGTCGATGACGAGCTGCCGAGTCGGACGAACGAGGTCTCGTCGCGACGAAGGTGATGTGACGATGTGAACTGTTTGTTTGTTTTTGTGTTTTGATTTGCATTGGATTTAATTTAAATTCGTTGTGTCATTTGTATTAAAACTTAAAGTAAATTCAGTTGCTAAGTAAATGTAAATGTAGAATCAATTTTATGTGTTAAGATTTTTATATTTGTGTAATATTAAACCACTGCATCTTGAATGGAAAATAAATAAGTTTTGAACCGGATCTGAAATGGCGTTTGTCTGAGATCAGCCCTTCCAGGACTCCGGATAACCAGCCGCTCGCCTCTCTTCGATCCGGGGTCTTCTCACGTGATAATGGAAAGCAGCCAATTTATATGAGAAAGGATGGTCTGAGTTAAAATGGATGGCCGCATCTGAAAACGTCTGTTTTCGATAAATTTTAAATTCGTGAATGGAGTTTTTAATATCAATATTAAGGTCAAGGAAATTTATATTCTTGCCCCCTATTTCTAAAGTGAATTGAATTTTATCATCTAGTGAGTTAAGAAAATTATGAAGGTTAGAAACTTGTCTCTCAGTTCCATTGAATAGACAAAGGATGTCATCTACGTAACGGAACCAATAAACTACGTTTCTAACTTCTGTTTTATTGCTAAAAATAAGGTTTTCTAAATGGTTCATGTAAAATTCTGCTAATAGTGGTGACAAAAAACTTCCTATTGCAAGGCCTTCGGTTTGTTCATAGAATCTATTATCAAATTGAAAATAGTTCTGGTCAACGCAAACGTCTAATATATTAAGTAATTCCGTAGTAATGACGGGATTAACTCTACGCGTATTAAGGGTATCTTTGATGATTTGTTTATATTTGTTTACAGGTACATTAGTGAATAAGCTAACAACGTCAAAAGAAATTAATTTGGCGTTTAACGGAATGTTATAATTTTTAATTTTATCTACTAACTCTTATGAATTTTTAATACTATACAATGGCTTGAATTTACTGTGATTGCGGATGAGAGAGTTAGCTCTTTTGGAAAGTTTATACGCTGGAGCATTCATATATGAAACTACCGGGCGAATTGGTATTGAATCCTTGTGAATTTTCGGTAGCCCATAAAATTTGGGGGCTTGTGGATTTCTAGTAGATAAAAAGGACAAATCCTTAGGGTTGATTGTAATGCTACAACTATTTATAATCTCTTTAATATTTTTATTAAATTTTAATGTAGGATCTTTTTTCAATTCGACTATATCGTTATTATCGAGAAAGTTATTAAACTTATCAACATAGTCTTTTCGCGTTAACAGGACCGTGGTATTTCCTTTGTCCGCCTTTGTGACAATGATATCATTATCTTTAATTTTAGTTTTAATATTTTTAAGAGTAGCCAACTCCTCATTAAACTTATTTTGTAATTTTTGTTGCTGTTTAAGTAATCTTTCTTAAGGATGCGAGAACAAATATGTTTGCTGGTTAAATCTTTATGTAATGCAATTTCTAAATCTATAGCAAGGCTTGCTATAGATTTAGAAATTGAATAGATTTATAAATAGATTTATCTTTAGACAGAATAGTATTTAGACTCAATTTGTGACTGTGTACTATTACTGTTTAAGCAATAGATGTTTTTGTTTCTAACAAATAAATGTGAGATATATTATTGAAGTTATTACTTTTTTTATGAATAGCGATGCAATGGTCAACGTCGTTGGCTTTGCCTACAGATGTCTCGGGCTCATGTTTCGGTGCGGAAGATTTCATAAATTGTTTAATTTGTGGATTTCTGTTCGTTGGCATGAAAGTTTGTGATGTCTTAAAGTGCCACCTACCCATTCGATCCTTAAAACGGGGCGTAGCGAGAGCGATTAGCTAACCACTATTCCTCTCCTAGTTCTGTGCTTCTATCCCTACATTCTTCGAAAAAGAGAAGTTGTGCAACTGAGTTACAAGCAGTTCTCGTAGACACCTTCCTTAGAAGGCAATATGCTCCACATTGGGAGCGGACATGGTAAAAAAAATTGATGAAAGATTTTGTGAAAAATAAGTTCCTTACCCAAGCCCGACACAGGCCCGAGTCTTAATTATCTTCACCCAATGAGCCCAACCCACAGGCCGAAACGGGTAGAGTCCTGCGGGTCTGAGTCGGGTCCGTGCAAAACTCTAAATTTGTACTCTATTCATATTATTTATTAAAAATTGAACAAGTCATTTTTTTGGCCAAACATTTCTCTTGTTTGTGATGGTTTCTTGCAAATTATGTTTAGGCACATATTGAAAAATCAATATCCTATTTTGTTCTTATGAATTTCTAGTTCAAAAAATTACTTGCATATAATGAGCAGTAGATTTTGCGCGTTGTTCAAATTAAAGATTAGAAAACAACACTTAAGAAATTAAAATGATTTATTCAAAAATATTCTGTTCGTGAACAATAGGAGTGTATTACAATTGCAACTATGTAATCTTAATCTACTGTCGCAAGCCTTGGCACGACACCTGTCCATTATTTTTGCCGTCTTATCCTTCTGTACCTCACAGGTAATAAAACTACAATAAATTAATATAATTTTTTTAATAAAGATTTTTTAAATGTGGTAAAAAAAACGTCATTCTCTGATAAAACTATATAAATCGTTATTTTGAAATCGTTGAAAATCTTTCTCAAGTACAGGAAGATTCCCCACCGAGTTTTTGCACAATAGCGTCCTCTTACCTGTTCAACAATACGATTATTTATATATGTAAATCAATAAAATAAGTTAAAATAACAAAGTATTTAGTTGTACAAATTTTATTAGATACTTGATTAAACGTCAGGATAGTTCTGACGATGGTGTTAATCCGAATAGCTATCAGCTACCTAATAAAATTTTGTAGAACTAAATACTTTGTTATTTTATCCGATTATAATGGAGTTCTCCCAAGTAAATGCCAATTCAATCAATAATAAAATAATCGTACACATTTGTTATTAAAGAATAATAAATACAAACATATAAAGTCGTGTTGTAGTGGTCAACGTCGTTGGCTTCGATTACGGATCTCACCGCCTCGAATCTCAGTAAGGACAGTTTAATAAATTCGACATGGATGTATGTGATGTATAAAAAATCCCTCCCACCCATCCGATCCCAACACCGTAGCAAAGCAAGAGACTAGCTAACCGCTAGTTCTATCATTCTACCCCTGCTCTATTCGAAAAAAGAGAGGTTGAGCAACTGAGTATCAAGCAGTTATATTAGAAAAACGTCTGTCGAGACACCTCCATTAAGAGTCCATATGCTTCACATTGGGAGCGGATATAGTTATTAAAAATATTAAAATAAAAATATTAAATTTGAAAATTCAAGCACATTACAAAAAAACGAACATCAAATTTGGCACATTTTTTATTTACAACATCCTTAATCTTGACTCTGACATGTTGAAAATATCGTTTGAATTTGAGTCCGTGTAGAAAATAGCATGAACTGTCTCCTATTTGAATTTCCAAACCTTTCCTGAATGCAAATAGCAAGAGATATGACGTTACTGCAAGTTAGGGCCCCCCCCTGAAAACTTACCAGCGAGCCAATTCCTGTCATTTGTATATTTTGAAAATTCTCCGTTCTTAAAAAATGTTTTTTTACTAATTCCACAATTTTACGAAATCAACCGCGATAGTTGATAGTTGAACTGATTATGGTTCGCGATAAGCGAAATCGATCCTGACAATTAATATGTTCATAAATATAATGTCTTTCAACTAAGAATTTACATTTATCACATTAAAAGTTTTAAATGAAATTTTGTGTACTAAAAGCGATTGAATTCCTATTGGAATATTATGGGTGTTTTCCCTAGCGACAACCCTGTTATAAGTGAGAAGGTTATATCCAGAAGTAGACAAGATATTATGCTTAAGCAGAAAACTTATTCCCGTATGATACATTAATTAAATTACTAAAAACTTTTAATATAAGTCTATTATATATTATGTGAGAAGATTACACCGCAGTCCATTCAATTGATATTTGAAGGCTGCATTGGCGAGGTCACGTACACCATATCAACAATTCGGCAAAAATAGTGACATTCAGTAATCAAATAGGGCGCATAAAAAGACAGATTTTTTGGCTGGACAGAGCTGTGAATGATTTTTATTTAGGGTTCGGTGACATATCAGAACAGCAACAAAACAAAACAGAGGAAAAATGTGTCGTTTTTGCCTGTTCTGATTTGTCCGGTTACCAATGAAAACAACTTTGCACATAGCATATTATTTAAAACACTTCATTAAAATATTCTGACTGACTATTGAGGAAATTTAGCTTACCTGCTTCAAAATTAAGAGTGTATAAATCTAGAAAATTAAAAACTGCCTATATTTTCGGTCATGGCGCAGTTGGTAGCGTTATTGGCTAAGGCTACGGACGTCTTGAGTTCGCTTCCCGGTGCGGACAGTTTTCATAAATTTCATAGATTTATGGATTTATGTTCGTAGCCTGAGTGTGAGTGATGTCTAAAACATCGTCCTCACCCACCCATCCGATCCTCACGGGGCGTAGCGAGAGCGATTAGATAACCACTAGTCCTGTCACAGCCGTATCATTCTATCTCTACTCTTTTCGAAAAACGAGAGGTTGAGCAACTGCGTAACAAATAGTTCTCATAGAAAAATTCTGTTGAGATACCTTCATTAGGAGACCATATGCTCCACGTTGGGAGCGGACACGGAAAAAATATTTTCGATGTATTCAGGGGTAACTTTAGAAATTCATTTTTAATTTAAACTTATGGTTAGTTTGTTATTCCATTGGTTGTGTTATTAAATGTGGTTTGTGTTTTGCTTCTGTAAGAAGCATCTGAAGACTAGATGGTGAATAAATTAAAAAAAAAAGCATTCCAATACCATTGAAGCAACAATGGACTCAAATTTTAATTTTTAAATTTAAAACATTAAATTCCGTTTAATTACCAATCCCGGGAGCCCAGAATTGAAAAATGTTGAATTCCGAAATCCCGTGATCATAAAAGAGGTCCGAGATTGGATGCCCTGCTCATTATCTCGTATTAGATATTGGAAAAAGGAGAAACGGTGACTTGAGAACTACATTCATGGCTTTGGATATTAATCAATAATTCGATTGGAGAAACCCAAAAGATTCCATTTGTCATGATATTATGTTTGTTCATGTCCTGATTTGTCCGGTTGCCGTTATTTCATTGCGAAGCCGAGTTGGAGGACGCTCACTTTTGTCATAGAGAGATGGAGAAAACCCGGGTGTTAGCGCTCCTGATGATGATGATTATATAATAACAGTTACCAAAGTTGTGATAAAATCAATGATTACGATATGCCTAAGCCCCCTTTAGAGTTAATTTCCCATTATACAATTATAACTGTTGCTATGAAATGCTTTTATCGATAAAGCAAGTGTTGATGTGTAGTTTGTGTGTAATTAATTGCATTTTTATTCTAGACGCATTTAAATAAACATTAGTGTTTTATGGATATTAATAAAACAAACAGTCTGTAATCGAATATTATAATTATATGCCGACTCTGCAGAGAACTGTTTATATCGGTTCTCGTGACGTGAGCGTTTACAAATAAAATGTAAACAAGATGAACGTAAATAGTAGCAGGGTGAGGTAAGCGAGAAGAAGATTGGAAATAATAATAATTTATCTTACAGAAGATCACAGACACTTTCTGTTAGTAGGTTATTCAGTTATTGCTGATTACAATCTGGTTTCCGATATGAGAAAGTTAATAAATTTCACATTTTGTGATTAAACGAAATTCCATGCATATGTTTTTTCTATGTAAAGCTCCATCAAAAGTTATAAAATAAGTAATGCAAATTGAATCGATTTAGATATTCTGTTTTAAATCAATAATTTTCAATGAAGTGCTGTATATATGAGCATTTAGTGGAGCATCTGAACATAACTGTTGAACGAGAACTGTTTATAAGTGATACACTCAACCTATATTTTAGGCGAATGTAAAGAAATAAGGAAGAGTTTTTTTTCACAAATTTTATTTTGTTTATTTTAGATTTGTAGTATCGCCTGGGATAGAAGGTGCCACAACTTAGTTGGGGTTGTTATGGAGTTATTTTGGTTCAAGCTTATGTTGAAAGTTGTAAGTTGAATGTTGAAAATATCGCAGTGGAACGTACCTCATGTAACACCCACAAAATGAATTGTCCATCGATAGTTAATGCCCTCCTTCCTAATTGATTATTTTAGAAAATGAATAGAAAAGCTGTTGTTGTTGAAAAAATGTTGGTAATGAACACTTTTAAACGTTTCCGATGATTTGAATGTAGAAGAATTGAAAACATTATTGTATTTATGGTATTCGTTTATGAAAGATGACTTTGAGAGCCAGAAACACACTCAAGAATCTTTTTCGTACTGCTCTATTTTATCTCAAAAATAGCTTTTAGAAACAAACACATCGATTTATCTAATCTATAAAAATTAATGTGGGTTTGTTCGTATCTTATGCACTGCCATACCTATAAAATTTTGTCAAATTATTGCTTGCACGTATGCGAATGATATAGGCATAGTACAATCTCGGAAAACCTTCTGATTTTTTCGTGTACGCACCAGACAGAAAAAATATTTTGTGTGTCCAAAAGCACTTCAATAAACAGAAATAAATCACAAACACTTTCTTTCTTTGAGTGGCATTGCAACGCATGCCGCGTACTCATTAGTATGCAATTTGATTTGAAGTATGAAGTAGCGAGGATGCTTGGAAGCTTAGGTACTATTTTAAATTGAGACAACTAAAGTCAGTGTCATTCAATCTCTACTATATAGCAGAAAATACATGAAGAAATCTGTATGTCTGTCTGTCACAAAACTTCTCCCAAACGTACGGTAGCGATGTGAAATTTTCACATATCATTTTGTTCGCCTTTATAGGTCAACTTTCAACACTATTATTGATTGATGTAGTATATTTTGTAGGTGTTACATAAGGTCCAGTCCATCGTGATATTTTTAACATTCAATATTACCTTTCACCATAATAACGCCAACGTCTTAATGTTAGCGCGGTCTATCCCAGATGAAGCTGGGTAAAAATACTAGTTACATTTTTATTTTTTATCATGTCCTCTCCCTACGTGGACCATGTGGACTCCTAATGGAGGTATCTCAACTGAAGTTTTTTCAATGAGAACTGCTTGTTACTCAGTTGCTCGACCTTTATTTTTTCAAGAGATTAGGGATACAAGAATACGGCTAGGACAGGACTAGTGGTTAGCTAATCACTCCCGCCAATTCTCGGCTTTGAGTTCGGATGAGTGGAAGGGAATTTTAGACAACACAAACATCGCTGTCTTCATTAGTATAAATTAATATATATATATATGTATTTTATTGTGTGCGTGAATTTCGGAGTGTCCGTATAAAGGAACTTAAATTGAAAGGCGTACGTTGTGCTATAATGAATTCATTGGGTGACATCTATATTGGATATAATGTTACGTTGCGGCGCCGGCGACCTCTGCCTCCGACTCTGTTCACTTCTATTATATAATCTCTAAATAAGTACAATTATCAAATGACTTGACATTAAATAGAAAATCTTATAATGACTTCTTCTTATCGCAGTCTCAACAGTTTCTGGAGATAGTATTTTAAAATTTACATCGCCGTATTCCAGTAAAAAGAAATACACTCACTCCACCCTTAATTTTTGTTGATTGAATATGCTTACATAAGACAAACTGTTGAGTTACAGAGATATCTATTTTAATTTTATATTAAAAGTGAATTTCCAGAAAGTTACAGTTACCATAGAAAATAAGGTAAGCCGTATTTTTTGAAAATTTAGCCATTAACGAAATGTGTTTTGAAAATAAAACCCAATTGGTTTTCTACTACTTCAAACACATTATAATTGTGTAAATGTAATTAAATAGTCTACGAATTTGGATTATTGAGATTTTGTACACTTTCATGTATTTTGTCACTAACGACCCGGGTTTCGCCTTTCGGCATCTTCAGGCATTCGAGCACACGAATGGACTCGAACTGAGAGACAGTAAAAAGTGTCTAACGTTTATTATAGAAGATACAAATGCGACAAATATTATTTACGAGGTAAGATATTATACGTCTGAGAGCCACACTGATACCTGAGTTAAAATTTCGGGAATCGTCCTAATCCTTATTTTGTAAACACCATATTAACAGAATGGCGAATTGCCGCTTTTCAACTTCTTTTAGAAATACCAGTGATTTTACAATTATAATAGTATTATGGGTTTTGACGGGATGTAATTCGACGAATGGGTAAATATACACAATCATTCCACATTTAGTGACATCTGCTAGGTGTTTCAACGTATCGGATATAATAGCGGAGAATTAGGAAGGTTCAGCTGCTCATTCAATATCGGCAAGGAATTTAACTGGGCTCTATTAATTTCCAAAATTTCTTGATAAAATAATTTATGATCCCCCATGTTTTTATGCAACAGTTTAACCCCATCATCCGCATTAAACGTATGGTTCTCCATTAGCAAGTGATTTGCGAATGTCGAAGTTTCTTTTTTTAATCTAAAGGCAGCTAAATGTTCTGATACCCTTATATCTAATGTACGTGTGGTTTTACCCACATAGAAATGTTGGCAATCATTGCATTGTAATTTACAAATACCAGATTTGTTCTTAAAGTTTACTCTATCTTTATTGTTAATAAGTAATTTGCCTAGAGAGTTTTTGCAATAGAACGCCGGTCTAACACTATCAGCGAGTTGTTTTTTAATTTTGAAGCTTGTCCATCTAAATAACTAATTCTATGCCAGATTCTAGGGTGGTCTATGTCTTTAGACAAGTTCCCGAAATATAGCATCTTTTCTGCTAATTTACGTTGTTTTTTTGATACAAGACTAGCTATAAGAGACGCCTCATAGCCATTATTAATGGCAATTTGTTTAATAATGTGTAGTTCATTTTCAAAATTAAATTTATTTAGAGGTATAGTGACTAATCTGTGAACCTGAGAATGGAAAGCAGCCAATTTATATGAGAAAGGATGGTCTGAGTTAAAATCGATGGCCGAATCTGAAAACGTCTGTTTTCGATAAATTTTAAATTCATGAATGGAGTTTTTAATATCAATATTAAGGTCAAGGAAATTTATATTCTTGCCCCCTACTTATAAAGTGAATTGAATTTTATCATCTAGTGAGTTAAGAAAATTATGAAGGTTAGAAACTTGTCTCTCAGTTCCATTGAATAGACAAAGGATGTCATCTACGTAACGGAACCAATAAACTACGTTTCTAACTTCTGTTTTGTTGCTAAAAATAAGGTTTTCTAAATGGTTCATGTAAAATTCTGCTAATAGTGGTGACAAACAACTTCCCATTGCAAGGCCTTCGATTTGTTCATAGAATCTATTATCAAATTGAAAATAGTTCTGGTCAACGCAAACGTCTAATATATTAAGTAATTCCGTAGTAATTACGGGATTAACTCTACGCGTATTAAGCCCGGGTCGTTAGTGACAAAATACATGGAAGTAATTTAAGACATCGACTGAGGGTGCTTGATGGAATTTCAATATTAAATTTGGATTATTGAGATTTTGTACACTTCCATGTATTTTGTCACTAACGACCCGGGTTTCGCCATTCGGCATCTTCAGGCATTCGAGCACACGAATGGACTCGAACTGAGAGACAGTAAATAGTGTCTAACGCTTATATAGAAGATACAAATGCGACAAATATCATTTACGAGGCAATACATTATACGTCTGAGAGCCATACCGATACCTGAGTTAAAATTTCGGAAATCGCCCTAATCCTTATTTTGTAAACACCATATTAACAGAGTGGCGAATTGCCGCTTTTCAACTTCTTTTAGAAATACCAGTGATTTTACAATTATAATAGTATTGTGGGTTTTGACGGGATGTAATTCGACAAATGGGTAAATATATAAAATCATTCCACATTTAGTGACATCTGTTAGGTGTTTCAACGTATCGGATATAATAGCGGAGAATTAGGAAGGTTCAGCTGCTCATTCAAGATTGGTAAGGAGTTTAACTGGGCTCTATTTTCTAAAATTTCCTGATAAAATAATTTATGATCCCCCATGTTTTTATGCAACAGTTTAACCCCATCATCCGCATTAAACGTATGGTTCTCCATTAGCAAGTGATTTGGGAATGTCGAAGTTTCTTTTTTTAATCTAAAGGCAGCTAAATGTTCTGATACCCTTATATCTAATGTACGTGTGGTTTTACCCACATAGAAATGTTGGCAATCATTGCATTGTAATTTATTTAATTTATTACTTATTAACAATAAAGATAGAGTAAACTTTAAGAACAAATCTGGTATTTATAAATTACAATGCAATGATTGGCAATTCGCCACTCTGTTAATATGGTGTTTACAAAATAAGGATTAGGGCGATTTCCGAAATTTTAACTCAGGTATCGGTATGGCTCTCAGACGTATAATGTATTGCCTCGTAAATGATATTTGTCGCATTTGTATCTTCTATATAAGCGTTAGACACTGTTTACTGTCTCTCAGTTCGAGTCCATTCGTGTGCTCGAATGCCTGAAGATGCCGAAAGGCGAAACCCGGGTCGTTAGTGACAAAATACATGGAAGTGTACAAAATCTCAATAATCCAAATTTGAACGCGTATGAAACCCGGGTCGTTAGTGACAAAATACATGGAAGTGTACAAAATCTCAATAATCCAAATTTGATATTGAAATTCCATCAAGCACCCTCGGTCGATGTCTTAAATCGTCTACAATTGAAATGTTACTCTTACAAATCAGTAACTACTAATCTTAAATGCAAAATGAAGCCAAATTAAAAATCCATTATCTGAGCAAAAATAAAGTTGTGCATCACTTAAATCGAATATATAAAATCAATGTGGGTTTGCTTGTATCTTATGCACTGCCGTACCGTTCATCCGATTCCGATAAAACTTTGTCAAGTTATTGCTTGCACTTGCGCAAAGGATATAGACATAGTACAATCAGGCCCGGCCCGAGTCCGACTCTCAGCGTTTTAATTTTTAACTTACAGTAGGTCTTATTTTATATAAAAATCAATCTCACAATTCAGATATATCTAAAATCTAAAATAAAGAATCAAATTCTTACAAATAGCGACATCTCGGAAAACCTTCCGATTTATTCGTGTACGCACCGGACAAAAAATAAAAACACTGTGTCCAAAAGCGCTTAAATAAACAGAATTACAACACAAACACTTTCTTTCTTTGAGTGGCATTGCAGCTCATGCCGGGTACTCACTAGTAAATTTATAAAAATATGTATAACAATTAATGGAATATTTTTGTGTAAGTGTATAAGTAAAAATGAAGATTTTTCTATATTTGCAAAGTGCAACCCTAAATCGTAGTTAAAGACAATTATCGAGCCTGAAAATGCTTCTCAAACAGGCTAACAAAGTCACAATCGAAAATATGTCACGAATTTAGTTTTTAAAAAAGCTTAGACCGAAAAATGTCTTTTGATCCAGACAATATTCGATTCGAAAATGATGTGACAAAGAAAACAAGAGGGAATAAATACTTTTGATAGGTGACCTGACCGCCTGGGCCGTGGTGCAGTGGTCAACGTCGTTGGCTTCGGTTACGAATCTCACGGCTTCGCATTCTTTTACCGGAGAGTCTCATATATTAATTTTTCAATCGATTTATGAATTTCCGTTCAAAAGCATGGATGCTTGTGATGTCTAAAATCTCCCGCCCATCCATCCGATCCTGAAAACGGGGCGTAGCGAGAGCTTAGCTGAATTCTAGTCCTGGCCTATCCTTATCCTTATATCCCTACTTTCTTCGAAAAAGGGAGTTTGAGCAACTGAATAAAAAGCAGTTCTTGTAGAAAAAAACTGTTGTTGAAATATTATACCTGCATTAAAAGGCTATATGGTACGTCACTGTAACCTAGTTCAAAGGAATAAACAAGTTCTCAGTTAGTAGTTAGTACAACTGAAAATATTTTCTGAGAAATTAATTATTATCGATAGACGCCGTGCAACATCAATAGGCGATCGAATATTTTAAATAAGTACTTAGAAAGTATCACTTTCATCTTGAGTAATAATCGAATATTAAATAATCAAATGTGGCCATTTGTAAAGATGCTTTTATCACAAAATTAAAACGGCGCGTTAGTCGGGCGATCGATAGACTGGCCTTATGCAACGTCGCAGGTTCCATAATGTCCGCCGTAATGTGGTCATTAGATTTTAGAATGGAGAAACTTCTGTTCTTCAATAATTGATCACTCGAAGGCATTTAAATGTTAATTCTTTATGTTCAATAAAGGGTCAGAGTGGTTTGAATTTGTAATGTGATATCGAATAAACAATACGCGAAGAATATTTCGATGATTTGGTGCAAAGATATAGTATGTCCAGTTAGGCTTGTTTTGAAGAAATCGAATTTGAAGATATATGCATGAAAAATATCATTATGCCTTTGAATGAAACGACATCTCCTCTATATTATGACGTACAGTATTTTAACAGCATAGCAAGATATGATGCAGACAAAAGTTTTATGTGTGTTAACTGAATTTCGACAAAAACTGGATTTACAATATCTTTGCATTACGACATCGATATTATCCGGCAAGGTTTCCAATGTTTTCAATGACGCCTAATGATGCTTCTGTCATTGTAAGCTGTGTCCCTTAAGATTATCCCTCCCACATATTAGTTATCGATATTGTTACTGCTTTTACCTTCTCCTTCTTGTCCAGATCTCTGAATAATGTAACGATTAGAATTAATATTAACGTTCTGGCTTAAAAGTTTAGAATAAAATTGGCCTGAATATTTTTATTCAACAGTTGAAACACGTGCCACACTTCCTAATACAGGCAGTACAAAAACAGATTTATCAATATTAAGATTTTTGTAAAGTATGTTAAATCGATTTCGATAAAAACTGGACATACAATATCTCTGCACTAAGACATCGACGAACCTACGTGTTTATCAAAAACGTAGTTCCGGGAATGTAACAGATGTGTATATAAGATAATTTATAGATTCAATAAAAATAAGAGATCCCTTCGTTGATTTACATTGAATAATAAATACATAAATTTAGTTTATGCTTCTGACATTTACATAAGAAAACTGGAATAGTGTCCGGTTAATATAAACGTTTTCAATATCAGTTACAATAAAACTATATAAATTTTAATTCTTTACAGTGAATCAACCGATTTAAAATTATTTTATTTTATATCCTCGAAAACAAAGCATAACGAAAATATTAATGAAAATACCATGCTTGTAAAAATGTAAAGAAAATTAAATTTGAATCATTCAAATTGTGTACATTTCTTTGTGTTTTGTCACTAACAACCCTTTCGGCATCTTCAGGCATTTGAGTAAACGGATAATTCAATGTAACAAATTTGAGCGTAAATTTGATATTGAAATTACCCTTAGTCCCAAATTGTGTAAATAACTCTTTTTAATCCACGCATTTTTATTCTGTAGAAAATAGCCTTATGTATTTTTAACGGATTATTTAATTCTTAATATGTTATATAATTTTAAATTTAACTGAAGGTGTTTAAAAAGGTTACATACGAGCTGCCCAAGCTCTCTTTACATAAAGAATTGTGATATAGAAGAGCTATAAGTTAGCTAATCGATATTTGTGCGCCGCGTTTTTGTATCGGATATGTGGTTGTTGAAAAAAGATGCGACAATTTATTGTAAAATGAATATATTTACTAAATCAGGAGTTCCCAAGCTTTTTTGAGCCATTCTCCTTTTCACCAATGTTCACAATATAATTCCTCTTTTCCAAGATAATCTTACTCTAACCGAAAAGTCTCTTTCCAAATTCGCATATATTATGATTTAATATTAACAATAAGCAGCAGCAATTTGCTCCCTGGAAATCTTTATTTCCCCATCGGTTGAATGAGCCATTGCATTAACGAATTTGAAACTATGACAGCGCACGTTATCAGTCATTTTGATTATACCTAAATAATATAATACAACAAGTAAAAATACAATATTAAAGACATGATAAGTGGCTCAAATAGAAATCATAAATTTGCGGTGGCGGAGAATCTATAATACTGTCAATTGCACAATACGAGCTCCTTTTTAATCGTATATCTACATATTGGATGAAAACTCACTTCATAACATATATTAATTGACACTACATTTGCATAAATTTACAATAGAATATCCACTTAACAATTTTCAAGTATTTAGATGCAAACAAGAGACTCTCTGTTACTAAAAAGATTGTATCGTTTGGTTGGATGGTAATAATGATTTCATGTCAGTAGATTTATTTGCATTTTTTACAGTTATTTTCGTATTTATGTATTTTTTAATGAATTTTTCATGAATGCTTTATATAATAAATTATAATATTAACTTTTGAAAAATCATCGTCAGCATCCGACATAATATAATTAGCTAATATTTGTTTACTCTCTATGATTTGTATCGTCTAAGGAAGCTGTCGATGTTTTAAAATAATCACTTAAGAACATCTTCATTCTGATTTAATGAAGCAAAATCATAAGCTAATTAAAATAATCAATCAGATAATATCAGCATTTCAAATGTCAGTAGGCAATACACATTTCTCAGCAAACTGACCAACTTTGAACAGCTTTCACCGTCTGTTTATGTGCTTATTTTTTTTCTAGGAGATCCATAGAACAGCGTCACATTTATTTAATATATTATTAGGTATAATTTACATAATCAATTGGAAATATTTTCATCGGCAATCTAAAACCCTCGTTTCGAGCTAGTAATGACGATTTTGAAGAGTCTAATTTGAATAATTGTTATCAATTAAGAATTTAATTATTTTTTAGATATCTACACAATACTGTGACATGTGACTCATATTTAAACAGATAGAAAGTCTTAATCTGTAGATCAGTTATTGAATAAAAAATGTTTTGATTCAGGCTCTCTAACACTATAAATCCCTGCCCAATGTGGGTGAAACTATACAGTATGCCCGGCATAGTTTTGAAGAATAACATTTTTACTTAAGGGCTTTTTAAAAGTACTGTAACTATGAAACTACCAAATGAAATCAAATGAAACTTTTTATGAATGCTTGAACGATCATTATAACTCTATGCTGTATGATATTATTGTCAGTATTCCTCATTATGGAGAGGTATATGACAATGTTCGCACATGTATCGAGTATTACACTTTTTTTACTTGGCGCCCACCTTGTAGGTTCTACAGGGCTCATTTATTGTCTGTTGCTGCTGTTCGCATCAAAATATATTTAGTTATGTACCTTGACATCCAGCGTGGTGGATTATGCAATTTAGGCATTTCCGATTCGAAGTAGACTCGGGGGCTACACCATCGTCTGGCTTGCCGAAGGGAAAGTGGACGCAAGAAAAGATAAAATCGATTTTTAACCGATAAAATAAATCACTATTTTTGACGAAAATTGAACCAATTAAATTGCTGATTTAGAATGATTTGAGTACCTTCTATTATGACTGCCGTGTGTTTTTCTAATACAAGTTGCTAAATACCACAACTATAACTGTATTTGGAATCCTAGAATATCACGCGAACAGACGTTTTCGGGATTCGAGGCATGATTTGCTGGTCACGTAAAAACATGGCTCCGGGACTCAACATGTTCAGGCATATTAATAATATAGTGACTTCAAAAAAAGCTAACACTCAAAAAAATATATTTGATTTCTTATAAAAATAATGTGAGTCATGGGTAGAGACGTAATGAGTCTAAAAGAAATTTAAAATATATATTTAACTATGTGAGAAAGCTTACTGCACGTTTTCAAAATAAAATCATTCCGAATTATTGGAATAGGAATAGAAGTCAAACAAATCGTTCACTAAAAAAATTAATCATTAATGATCATTATTGATCTGCAAACTTTTCAATTGTTTAAAAATAAAACACATTTTTTTGTACTACTTCCACATTCTTATAATGATCCGGACCGGGGAAATGGTACAAAGCAAATTTTATTTTTAAAATATTAAGTCTTTCCACGAATAATAATTGACAGTTAACACCATAAAAGTGATTAATGAAGCGTGTGCAGCAAAACTTATTGTCTTATATAAAAAATATTAATTAAAACTGTGCTTAGCGTCTCAGCATATTTGGTTTCAATGAGAATGTTTTCATCTTAGAATCGTGCCAAAATATAATTGTGAATTTAAAAACTAAGTCCACTTCTTTCATATCGATACTCCCTACTCCCTGCGTATAATCACGTAAGTGCCACATACGTGATTTTACGTATTTTGCATTTTCGCTGCCTACACACTCAGTTTTATAGGTAGGTATCAAAAAACATTTGGGAAAATATCTAAATTACCGTTTTTTCATAAAATATATACACATAACACGCTATTTATATGAAAGTTTTTGCCTAAAATCCGAAGTCTAATGTCGTATCTGTAATATTTCAAAAACTATAAACTTTTCAGAAAAACTTATATAAAATAAGAAACTAGATTAAAAATAATAGCATTGTCCCAAATATGATGAAGATAGACGAAGCCGTTACTTTGCAACTGCGTTTGGAATCTTTGAGAAGCTCTTCTGTAAAGTGTCATGATTGCAGATCGAGATTATATGTAGAGAGTGTCGACATATTATAAAGCTCATCATTTTAAAAATTTGGAAGTAGTACAAAACAAATTGTGCTTTACTTTTAAAATATAATTCTTGTATAAACCTTTCCACCAAGAATTGACAATTTACACATTAAAAGTGTTTTTCACTTGTGATTTAAAAGTCTAGATGTTGCTAAATGATAATATGTTAAGTATCAATGATAGTAAGTCATTATTAACCAGCAACTGACCATTTGATTATTATCATCAATGATATTGCCATATGCTTACTTTGTATTGTGTAATGAATATAACTATTTTAGTTACTATACGATACTAAATTGAACCAGTATCGTCTGGTTTTTATTATAACCTAGATCTTTGGAAACTTTCAATTATATATATTTGATTGTTTGATATTATATAATTGTCACGTTTATTTTATGGTATGGATTCATAATGCAGACATTCAAAAGAAGTCATTAAATGAGAACTGGTTTAAAGTAACTCAAACTTTCCTTGCATTGAAGGTAAGGATTAAGGCTTCCAATCCCAAAATCTCAGGATTGATATTTAGACATTTCTGGATTCACTGTACATATTTAAAGAAATCATATTACAAATTAAATACTTCCTGTACCTACGTCAATTTGTTTATCGAGGTACATACTGTTTTATAATACCTAAAATAAAACTATGTTTAGTGAGATCTTCCTCCTTTTCATATTTCGTAACAACCGTAGAC
This sequence comes from Himalopsyche phryganea, assembly GCA_022494535.1. Classification (NCBI taxonomy): domain Eukaryota; kingdom Metazoa; phylum Arthropoda; class Insecta; order Trichoptera; family Rhyacophilidae; genus Himalopsyche; species Himalopsyche phryganea. Next base: position 196,314 of record JAGVSL010000142.1, on the reverse strand, counting down.
AGGTGCAAACAATTTTAACAACATTGTATATATATTTTATATTAACTATTAAAATATAAAATTCTATTGACTGTTATAGGTTTATTCGTATTTTTTTGTTTTTTAGTAAATGAATATCTGATTCTCAACGAATAAAAAAAACCACTCAAATGCCCAAAAAATATAAAATCATACATAAATTGAATTTTAAATATAATATTATAAAATTTAAAACATTGTGAATGCCGAAATTCCGGTATCATAAATAGGATCCGGACTTAAATGCCCTAATAAGGATATAATAATAATGGGTGTTACAGGACTAGCAGTTGTCTATAAGCTCTCTTTACGTACCAATTTTAGAATCAGCCGAGAGGTACTCACTTGCAATGTTTTCATTTTTTCCCGGGTGGCAAAGAAATAAAGAGTTACTTTTAAACAACCTATAGACACAAATCTATAAATCGATTGTGAAATCTTTTTTCCACAGCGTATTATCGATAGTTTCTATTCAGTTTTTGTTTCAATAATTTTGAAGTTTTCCTTATTGTGAATACACACCCTAAATTCCAAAGAAATGAAGATATATACATCACCGTTATTTGTTGTGATGAATAATTATTAAAAACTTAAGTAGCATGTCAATAAATTTCAAAAATAATAAAGTTAATATTTTTAAACATAGTGGTATTTATTTATTAAGCTGTGATTCCTGTAGAGCTAAGTATATTGGTCAAACATGATCGTTTAATCGTAATTAAAGAACATTTAGCTTGTACCAAAAAGATGATGAGTTGCCTTCATTTGGAAGCCGTTTGTTTCTAATTAAACATACTTTCGATAAAACAAAAATCCTGCGCTTACATAATAAGTCTCAAAAATTGGAATAAGAAATATTAGGAATCAATGTTTACAAATTATCGCCTTACTATATAAGAGGTCCTTAAAATTTTAAATGTATACTATTTTATTTCATTTATGTATAATTTTTATGATTATCTGTAAATTATTATCATATTTCTGAAAACAATTGATTGTGTAAGAACAAATCTGGCATTTATAAATTACAATGCAGTGATTGCCAAAATTTCTATGTGGGAGGTATCAGAACATTTAGCTGCCTTTAGATTAAAAAAAGATACTTCGGCATTCGCAAATCACTTGTTATTGGAGAACCATACGTTTAATGCGGATGATGGGGTTAAATTGTTGCATCAAAACATGGGGGATCATAAATTATTTAATCAAAAAATTTTGGAAATCAATAGAGACCAGTTAAATTCCTTACCAATTCTGAACGAACAGCTGAATTTTCCAAACTTCCCGTTGCTGTATCCTATACGTTGAATCACCTAACAGATGCCACTAAATGTGGAATGATCGTATATATTTATCCTTTCGTCAAATTGCATCACGTCGAAACCCACAATGCTGTTATAATTGTAAAATCACTGGGAATTCTAATATTAGTTGAAAAGTGGCAAGTCGCCGCTTTGTTAATGCGTTGTTTACAAAATAAAGGATTAAGGCGATTCTCGAAATTTTAACTCAGGTATCAGTGTGGATCCTAGACGAATAATAATTTATCTCGTAAATAATATTTGTCGTATTTGTATCTTCTATATAAACGTTAGACACTGTTTACTGTCTGTCAGTTTGACTTCATTCGTGGGCTTGAATGCCTGAAGATGCCGAAAGGCGAAACCCGGGTCGTTAGTGACAAAATACATGGAGGTGTACAAAATCTCAATAATCCAAATTTCATATACTGGATATTTGATTTCTGATAAATGAAATATATATTTTTATGAAATAAAACGAAAAACATTTTAGATCACTTTAAGGCAAAACGGTCACAAGCAGAGCCATGCCTGGTATCAAATGATCAACATGTGATGCATATCTTGTCAGAAATTGAAGCCAAAATCTTCCGATCGCTAAGTGGAGGTCTATTAACCTATTGCTGTTGTAGCCACGTTAACATCTAAAATGCTCTGTGGTTAATGTATGTACTCTATGATAAATGGATCTTCTGCATATTACGCAATAAGTGGGTTAAATCAACCGAATAAATTGAGGTTAAATTCTTCGCAAAAAAAAAACTAACTCGATGAAAATCATAAAACATTCCAAGCGATTACACATTAATTACATATATTGTGTGTTTTCTTAACGGTCGGTTAATTAATGTGACGATGACGCCTTCAGACGCGAACTTTCAAATATTTAATTATGTTAATATTCTCTATAGCAGCTGAAATAATGCAAGGCCACTGAAATACTTTTTATGTTCAATTATTATGAACCTGTACAGTACAGGATACTATGGAAAACTGAATTAGTGTGAAACAGACCGCGACATTTTTCTCAAGGAATTCAGAATAAACGGCGGGCCGCAATAAATTATTTTGTCGGATCTTGCTGGTTCAAATTCCAATACGGACAGTTTTATAAATTCATTTTTCAATGTATTTATGGATTTCTGTTTCTAACATCAATATTTGTGATGTCTAAAACTTCCTCTCACCTATCCGAACCTAAAAATGGAGCGTAGCGAGAGCGTTTAGCTAACCACTTATCCTGTTCTAACCCTATTCTCATATCTCTACTCTCTTCTAAAAAAGAGAGGTTGAGCAACTTAGTAACAAGCAGTTCTCTTAGAAAAAATTCTGTTGAGATACTTCCGTAGCATTGGGAGCGGACATGGCTTAAAAATAGTATCTATATGCCCACCCAAAGACGGGTTAGGTTAGGTTAGTATAAGATGACCACATTATTCAAATATGTCATTTAAAATAGCTCATCCAAAATAAACAATAGCCACCGTCGTACAATATAGGTTGCTAAAAAATATTGCGGAGTGTGTATGTATGCTAAATAAAATGATTTTTTTAGTATTTATAGTATTATCAATATATATTTAGTCTTAAGCACCTTTAACCAGATCGAATTCCAAAAAAACCAACAATACTGGTAAAATCAATACGAATGGTCACATTAGGTAAAGAAAACAATTATATTATTTCCATTTACAGTAAACGTCACATGCGCTTAATTTTTTGATGTATGCCTGAATTATAATAATATGTACCTTATTAAAAATAGGTTACATTTTATATTGTACAATGTATACTTGTAGACCAAACTTTGCTTTTTTTGGTCTTTGGTCTTGGACTCTCCGACTTTTTGGAATAGCCCATGACGTAACCTTTGCACCAAACATTTGTAGACAATGAAAATGTACGATAAAACTAAAAATATGTGAATTAGTTTCTATTACAAAGTAGTCTTAAATTAATGAGGCTTGCTAAAAAGTCTCAGTTCGGCGGTTACATATTGATTATTTAATAATTTATACTAAACTTTCGTAGCTGTGTTTCATCAAATCAATTTTCTAGTTTTTTGGTTGAATTTTGATACCAAAAAACCTATTAATCCACGAACTGTTCATTAGTATTAAATTGAAAAGAAAACGTATTTTTATAATTGATTTCTTATCTCGTGGAACGATTTCCCACGAGACCATAAACATTCAAATATTTTTGAAATGTGCTCCTAATTGTTTGATAAGACCAATTAAATGGCCTTCCAATTAAAAACGTTTCCGCATACAAGACCTGAACGTGTCAAGTAGGTTATACGTACATCGCCATTAGGTACCTAGCTATTGGTACCATTTTGTTTTGCCATAAACAAAGATTTTTTGTTGCTTTGAGACTCGTGTACAGCGAAGCGGTTTTATTGGAAATCATATTTTGAGAATTTTGCGATAGATGCTAAAATCAGAAATGAATGTAAAATTAGTTATTTAAAAAAAAAATTAAAATATATAACATATAACATATAACATATATAATCAATGTTGAATGAGACAAGATAATATTTCATAAAGTTATTTACCGATTATTATAGCACCTAATCACTATTTAAATAAAATTAAAAGAAATAGATAGCGATGTGTCAAGGTAGAAGACGGACATCAATTGAATCACAATGTAATGCAATAAAAACAAAGCCCCGAAAGATGGTTACTATATGTATATAATACAATTTTTTGTACAATTATATTTAGTGTAATTTTATTTTAAATATCAGTCAGAAAAACTGAGAGAAAACGAACTTTTCGGTACAATTCAAAATACTTTAACCAATCGTTATACTCAACGAAACGCAAATTTCACATGGGTCACTACATAAAACATACCGTTTTCTAGGTTTTTTTCTTAGACGTCAAATCTCGGTAATTTACAACAAACTCTAAAGAAGTCACGGCGTAAAGCAGTTAAAAACAGGTATCAATTCTTTGCAAGACAGGCTTAAAAACTTTACTATTTCTGTGAAAATAAAAATGTATTGTAAAAAATACTCTGAAAATGCAATTAATGCATGCGCTGAATAGGTGGTACTTGTTTCTGACCGAGTAAAACCGTGAGACTTAGACTGTCCGAAATATTAAATTGAAAGTTATGTCGAAAGACAGTGATTTTAACTGAGAGATATCGTTTATTGTGTGAAGTTTTGAATATCATGAAAAACCCATCCATGTATGATCAATCAAGTATTGTTCAATGAGCTAAGTACAAACGTTAAATTGCTCTTTTGGTTTAGACACTGATTAATGACGTACACTTTCTAGGAATTGGTTAATTAATTTATTTATCGATTTTGATTATGCGTTTATCTTATCGCATGCGGAACACTGACCACTAGATCATCTATTGAATTAAACATTAACAATTATTCCATAATCCAGGCCCTTTCAATCGTACACGATTATAAAAGATTTTGATAAATATTCAATTATTCCGTGGCAGGTTAGACAGGGGAATAACGAAGTTTCCAATTCCATTTTAATATTAAATTTCAAAAGTTTTATTGAATATAGAAAAACAACCACCATGAGAATAATGACTTTTAATTAACCTGAAGTTATATTACTAGAACGGTGATAATTGAAGGTACCTCACGAACAACGATAATGGGCACAGTCCCATAAATTTCAGGAACGAGGAAAAATATCAACTTATAATATGAAAAATATGTCAAATAATAGTGAAAAAAGATAAAACAAAAAACATGGTAGAACAATGATAAACATCTTGTGCTATTTACCGTTGTTCTTTGGAAATAAAAAATATCAACAAAACACACTCATTTTATTATTCTCCAATGTAAGTATTTTAATCTACCAGTTACTCAAATTTTGATAGAATTCAACATGATTGAATTATTCAAAATTTATCTTCTTTCCGGCTCATAAATTTTCCTAATCTTTACTAATACAAGTGATTTTTTACTCCAATTTTCAATGTTAATTTTCCCTTTTCTACATCTATTAAACCAATTTACGCCATCCACTATCATCGTTTTACTTATCATTGTTCTCGCATAAACCAGTTTTCAAAACCTTATAGTATCATCTAGACGTATAGGACAAATCTTTTTTTATACAATTTAAAGAATTTAATTTAAGCTATCGACTAAGGGTTCTTTTCTCTTCTGCCTTTTTTATACGTTCAAATGTGCACAGTAGACCTACTTATCAACGTTTTATGTTCAAATATTAATTATTGAGATTTTGTACACCTACATGTATTTCGTCACTAACGACCCGGGTTTAGCCTTTCGGCATCTTCAGGCATTCGAGCCCACGAATGAACTCAAACTGACAGACAGTAAACAGTGTCTAACGTTTATATAGAAGATACAAATACGACAAATATTATTTACGAGATAAAATATTATACGTGTTAGGATCCACACTAATACCTGAGTTAAAATTTCGAGAATCGCCTTAATCCTTATTTTGTAAACAACGCATTAACAAAGTTGCGACTTGCCACTTTCCAACTAATATTAGAATTCCCAGTGATTTTACAATTATAACAGCATTGTGGGTTTCGACGGGATGCAATTTGACGAAAGGATAAATATATACAATCATTCCACATTTAGTGGCATCTGTTAGGTGATTCAACGTATAGGATACAGCAACGAGGAGTTTGGAAGATTCAGCTGTTCGTTCAGAATTGGCAAGGAATTTATCTGGGCTCTATTGATTTCCAAAATTTCTTGATAAAATAATTTATGATCCCCCATGTTTTTATGCAACAGTTTAACCCCATCACCCGCATTAAACGTATGGTTCTCCATTAGCAAGTGATTTGCGAATGTCGAAGTTTCTTTTTTTAATCTACAAATTTAGAGGACAACGTAAAACGTTATCATTATAATATTAAAGTATTATGTATCCAATAACACTACTTTAAACTATTTTAATTATAAATAAGCTTTCTATATGTGCAAAATAAATTGAGTTGAATACACCTGCATGTAATACTTAATCAAAAATAAACCAAGTGTTATAACGTCATCTCGAAGAATTCAATCAATCAATATTATTCGTAGTGCTATTAATTTATAAAATTGATTGGAAACATCGACTTCTCGTCGTCGTCGACACTCAGTCGAATAATTTTCCTATTATGATTTGACACGCAGTTAAAGAAATTATTGACAACTCATATAAAGCTTGTGTATTCAATACAATAATGTGTACTAGAATATTCCAAAATAGTTCAAAGTATGCTCATTAGTTGTTGTCAGAGTTCTCGAATATCCTCAAAATAAGGAATATTTACGTAAACAGGAATAATAATTTATGCTATTCCAGAAAGCCCAAAACATGATAAAAGGTCGCACATTAAAGTCACATTTTTTACTATATTTATGCCAATGTCTCATTGATTACTGAGTGTTTTTTTGTATATTTTGATTATTTTCACTGTTACTACACACACAAATATATACAAAAATATTATGGGTCAATATGGAAAGAATACTACTTACCATTTCAAATAGGCAGTAAATATTTTTTTAGTAAATTTAAAAACGCATATTTAAAAATGTAAAGGAGATTAATCATTATTACTTTCAAATAATTATCTAAAAGCTTTAATTCTAATTCAGCCATAGATGACCATTGTTTTCATCTGCGAGCATGTGGTTTTATATTGACGTTGATTCCTGAATTTCTTTATGCTCGATATTATATGGCTGAAGATTTGTTTCCAAATATTAACCTTTTTATTTATTTGAAATAATTAATAAAAAATGATATGACTGCCAAAAGCTCCTGATAGATATCTTCAGTATCCGTATCTGAAAAAATAATAATAATTCAATAAAAAAGAATATGAGAATGGCAACAGATAATAGATGACAAAAAATGTCGCCGTACATTTACGGCTGTACTATTCAAAGACTTAACATATTACGATAAACTTTACGATTTATAACTATCTTACTTATTCCATTTGTTATTGAAAATGATTTCCGAAAAATAGCCAACGACTCACTTATTATAACACCAAAAAAGGATACTTGTATATCAACATTTAAAACCATTAGCCTTTACATAGAACATTGACTTGTTGTTGACTATTATTATTTCTATTCTCATCTTTCAATCTTTCGATCTTTCTAGTGACTCGGTTGCAGGAAGTAACAATCAAATAAAAGTACAAACCTGCATTTCTCACGGAACTGAAGTACATTTTGAGCCCTTACATAATTTACTGTAAAAAGGTCATCGCCCAAAGAAATGCGTAATTCGAAATTGAAACCAGTTTTCCGTTACGCTATAAACTATTATGCAGGTACCGTTAAAATATTTATCTCTCCTTTTATACTGATATATTTTTTATTAACAGATTATTTTATCTTATTAATCAAAAGCAAATCAAAATAACAGCGTAAATGCTTTTATGTTGACTCAATTTGTAAATCACTTTGATGGTGGTAGTTTAAATACTCAAGCTTAAGGCTCAGGTATTCTGAAGCATTTTATGAGTTCTTTTGTAACAGGCTATGATCGCTCCCCACCACGAGCAAAAGATAGGTCCATTAGAGTTTTTTGATGGTGAATGTTATAAAGGAGTGCTTTGTACCCTTAGTATTCACCGAAATATTGCAATATGCAATTCACAACCGTAAGGCAGCTCCATCAGAATGTTTACGTTGTATAAGTGACACTTGGTTCTGACTGGCCGCAACCGTGAACTCTAGAGTGAAATTAAGCTCACCCCTATTCCAAAATTTCTCTCCATAAGTCATAGTTTATAATATCAATAAGTCGTCATAATTTATAATCGTTAATATTCATCAGGAAATACATGTATAAACCTGTCTGACTGTCACAAGGACTCCTCCCAAACAGGTGAGCAGTAGCATCATGACGTTTTCACAGGTCATTTTAGGTTATTAATTATTATATTTACAGATTCATGGGATACCTGAGGTACGGTTCGCGGCGATATTTTCAACTTTCAACAGTAGCACGTACCAAAATAACGCAATAATTACGTCAATGTCTAGATTTAAGCCCCTCTATCCCGGGCAAAGCGGGGTAATAAATACTAATTTTACATATAAAACTATATCCAGAAGGGGCACGGACGCACAGAGAGTTAAGAAGTGTCGTCCCGGTCGAGATGAAAGTGAGTTTAGTGGTGAGTGTGTCGCGCGACCCGAGCCCGCGACCTTTCCTTGCGTAACCGTTAGCGAACGAGCATCTCTTTACTAAGTATTTACTCATCAAGTCGCTTTACTACTCGCCCAAACAGATTTGATGGGTACAGTGGGTAAAGAGGGAATGTCAGTTTAATCAAATTTTTCAGGAGAAGGAATTTAATGTTCACCAGACTAAATTTTCCAGTTTCCTTTACGTTTTTATTGCTCACTTACAATTTTAGATGACTGCTATTGTTATACGATATATAAAGTTGAAGGCAACGTATTTGGATTACTTTTCTTAAAAAACAATAAAAATAAAGCTAACTCCCAAATATAATGAGCAAGCAAATTAACAGTGTTTATTTGTAAGAGAAAAGTAAATAATAATAAAAAATTAATCTAAATCTATTTCATACCCATATGAGTTTTAGTAAAATATAATTCTCCTTTACAGATAATTTTTAAAGTGAAAAATCTCGTAAACTAACGCATTTACGCACGTTTGGCAAAATATAATACGCAAAATTCGTTTCTAGATGACATTCAAATCTGAATTGTAAAAAATTGATGACTTTCCCCTTTCTTCCCCTATAACTTTCATTTGTGATCGCATGACCGCATTCCCTCGCGAAAGTCGACTAGCCGCGGCACACTGCACACCGCACCACCGACCCACTGCGTCGTTGTAACGACTCTTCCTTCTAATTTATGCTAATTTAGCGTACATCACATTTTATAATAATGTTAAATAATCGATTATCAGCGACTTTGTGGCAGTCTTTAAATTACTTCGTTGCGTGAGAGAATTAATTCATAAAGCGTCATCGAAATTCCAAAACACTTACGATGCAACATATTAGATTAAATAACCATGATTATTTATCGCTGCGATGTACAAGAAGATACACGTATTAATCTGAATGTCTGTCTGTAACGAGAACTCCTCACAAACGGTGTACAATAGTGAAGTGAAAAAATTTCCTTGTGGCTGCCACTTCTATGCCAACTATGCTGTTTTCAACTTTCAACATTTAGCATTATTATTATTTGATGCACTAAATTATTTATTATCATTATGTACGTCCATCATTTTATTTTCAGACCAGACTCTATCGACCAAGGTGTTCGAAGTGTCACAGGCCTGAGTGTATAATAGGACAAAGCCGAGAAAAGCAGATGCTCCTCTCCAAATCTTTAAAGAATGGACGGTCCATCATCAATCGAATCATTGCAGACAAATATTGTTCATACAAAGGTATGTTTTCCAAAGTATTAACATTATGTTTTTAAGCCCCGTGTTACGCTTATCTATATAAAATACAAAAGTACCTTGCATATTTATTTGATTACCTTTGGAGTTCGATTCAGCGTTAATACTAATTAACATAATGTAATTATAACTAATTAATGGGAAATACCCAATAAAACATTCAACCGAGAGAAATCATCAGCTACCGAATGTTGCAAGAAGAAAATAATATTTAATGAAATAACTAAATAAATAAACAAACCAGTTAAATGTTGCATAAGTAAATTGTCCACATTTGTATTGTGAATTCTTGTAATTTTTCCAAAGGGAAATTCCATTAAGAGAATATTTACATCAACTGAGAATGCGATGAATATGTTTTACATCGCTTACACGCTTTAAGTGATTATAGGGTTGCCAACCCTTAGATTAAAATATTAAGCATATTCATGACTTTGACATGATATCAAAACAGCGTATTTTGTCTTAAACCATGTCCGCTCCCAATGTGGACCATATGGCCATGTAATGAAATATCTCAACTTACGTGTTTCTTAACTTCCTGAACACTTGAGTGCATGCAACCAAGTCTTGATGAATTTCCCCTCGGACATTCTTGGCAAAGATTTAAAGCACGCATAGTGTTGTTAGCTTGCGGTATACACTTTGTAAGAGTGTGAAACTGAAACGAGTGGCGGTGGTTACATCATTGAGTACCATATTGCATTAAAAATACGTTTTTCTACGAAAATTTCTTGTTACTCAGTATCTCAACCTCTCTTTTTCGTAGGCAGTAGGCATAGAAGGATAGGGATAGGACAGGACTTGTGAATGGCTACGCCTCGTTTTTAGAATCGGATGGGTGGGACGGAGTTTTAGACAACACATACATCCATGCCTTTGGACAGAAATCCATAAAACGATTGAAAAATACAATTTACGAAACTGTCCGTAATGGGACATTGACCACTATTGAAAATATTTTCATTTTATTGTCTGTAGTCGACTGGTCAGCGTCATTGAACTCGGTTGTGGTGTCAACGGGTTATTGAATTGATTTCCATCGATATTTTGGATTTGTTTTTTTTGTCTGTGATGTTGTTCTAAAATCTGAAGCAGTTCTCGTAGAAGAACATTTGTTGAGATGGACTTCTAATGGAGCTTCTATTATAAAACCACATACTACACGTGGTGAGCGTACACCGTCACAAAACATTGCATGGCTAGTTATTACGCAATACGAATAGTTTCATTAATTTTATTGATATCTCTATTTCTGGTTTATAAATAATATATTATATGATTCCTTGCACTTTGGTTTTCGAGTATGTAGGCAGAGGTATGTAAGAAAGCAGACATATTATATTGGCATACAAATTAATTTACTGCACACCCTATACATGGCCGGAGTCTAAAAGCATATCTTCTCCGCGCTTATCAGAAGAGATGTTAATTTATTGGAGAGTCATCTGCGGGAGGCGCATTGTCGCATTCTTAACCCGGCTAAGGCGAGTTACTTTCGTTTATTTTACTTCTTTTATTTTTATCATCAAATTAATTTTCTCATAACGTTTTTTGAATTCAAACAAACAATTATTATTTTCGGCTGCCAATTGTTGAGGCTTAATGTTTATGTTCTAGGCGAAGGCTCGTAAAACTCGCAGTAAAGAAGTGCCAAAATGAATTGCTTTTTTTGAGAGTAATATGCATATAATTTTAGATATCGGCTGAGGGTGCTTGATGGTTTTTAAATATCAAAATTTGAATTGCTCAAATTTTGTACATTTCCATGTGTTTTGTTACGAACAATACTAGCGGCCCGGGTCACGAGTTCATGTGTGTTTTCGAATACCTGAATAAGCTGAAAGTTGAAACCCGGATCGTTAGTGACAAAATGTATGGAATGACACACCCTGGTCATTAGGGTCCAGAACTGAAATCGTCCAGCGGTAACAACAATAATTCGGAGAATCGGCCGACTGTTGCCAAGGCCGCTCGTTCAATAGCCGACGGGCACATCCGCTGGATGAGTCCATTTTTGACGGAAAAGGGTAGCTCCGACTATGCAAGGAGTTTTTTTTAATTGTATGTGTGGACAGTCGATTACGATCTGTCAAGCCGGGCGAGTTGCCGGCCTCGTGGCGGCGCAGGTGACGATGTGAATTTTTTATGTTTGTTTTGAAATTGGACGTAATTTAAAATCGTTTATCGTGTCATTTCTATTATAACTTAAAGTAAATTCAGTTGCTAAGTAAATGTTAATGTAGAATCAATTTTATGTGTTAGGAATAGTATTTTTGTGTATTGTAAACCACTGCATCTTCGATGAAAAATAAATAAGTGTTGAACCGGATTTGAAATGGCGTTTGTTTGAGATCCAAGCCCTTCCAGGACGTTCGATAACCAGCCATTCGCCTCTCTTCGATCCGGGTCTTCTCAGGAAATGTACAAAATTTGAACCATTCGAACTCAATATAAATACATGTTTAAATGGACGGTTAATTTAAATAATCACTTTATAAAATGTCTCTAATATAAGTTTTAAATACCTAAAAAAATTATTTATAACCTTTTTAAAATTTTTCATTTACGTTATATAACAGAAATAAAACAAACAAGTATTTTCTTGGTAACCTTCGGTATGTTATGACAGTAAATTGCATACACTCATCAGGTCTTTGGTTTTTCGATTTCCTGTTAATATGATTCACACGTGAAGATGCGTCAATTGTGCGTGCCAAAAAAGGTTGTAGGTTTCAGCGCTACTCTATGCAATGAGAAAGAACAAAACCGTATCTGCAAGTCATTTCGATTTAATTAACATTTTTTGTGATATTCGCAAATATATTCTAAATATCTTTAGTAATTATCCTTTAAAACACAATTGTTTTGTACTATTCATAATGATAATTAAATTTTAATTTGTGGAATATATCGTTAAGGTCATCGGATGAATAATACAAAGTTTCGAAACAAAAGTTAATTGAATTAACGGAGAAAGAAGAGCGGGGACTTTTTTTTCAATCTGAAATTTGGTATATTAATTTATTGCTTTTACATTTGACATATTTGGTATTTGAACATGTGTTCATCTCATAATAATCAAATCTATAAATCAAACTGATTTATCGGGTAAACAAATCTGTATAATATTATTATGTATAAAAAATACGATTGCATGTGACGCATAAATAACACAATAAATTGTTAACGTAGAATTTCGCACGAGTATCGTCGTATATTTCGTAATTGAAAGAAAACATTCCGTTCGCTCTTAAAATTCTCGGATCGTTTAAAAGTATCGAAATCGAAAAGAGTTTTAAAGATTACAATCAAAATTTCCGTGGAATGATCGATTCAGGACTGATTACGGTTCAGAAGATAGGCCTTAGGGCATACAATTTAAGTCTGACCATAACTATTATGTATTTGGATCAGGAGAAAATCTCTATTACATAGCAGGAAATACATGTACATATGTCTGTCTGACCATAACTATTATGTATTTGGATCAGGAGAACAATCTTTATTACATAGCAGGAAATACATGTACATATGTCTGTCTGTTACAAGAACTCCTCCCAAGCGATGTACAGTAGCGACGTGAAATTTGCACATGTTATTCCGGCTACCGTTTCTAGGACTATGCTATTTTCAACTTTTAACATTATTATCAATTGATGTACAATATTTTGTGGGGGTTACGTTTGGTACGGTCCACCACGGTATTTACAATTTCCAACATTAAATATTTTGCTTGCATCAAAATGACACCACAATAACGCCAACGTTAGTGAAGCCTATCCCTATCGAAGCTGGGCTATAAATAATTGTTTGTATAGTATAATATTTTCAAAGACTCCATTGATTTCAATGATGTTTTTCTACTTGTATTAGGCAGTGTGGGACGTGTTTCACCTCATTGTGAAGACTCTTCAGACTAATAATCTGATTTTATCGTAACCTTTTTAGCCATTACTCATTGATTCTAATCCTTTCATTATTCAGAGATAAAGAGTGGAATTTTTCTTTGCCAGGAAAGGAGGGTAACATAAAAGCGTGGTGAGGAGTAAATCCTAAGGAAAACAACTTTAAAGGACAGAAACTTGATTATAATTAATGTACTATATAATAATATAATATAAAATATTATCAAAGTTTTATTTTACAAATTTTAATACGATGGCGTCAAGCCGAAACAGCTAACAATTACATAATAAAATTTTGTAGAACTAAATACTTAGATATTTCATCGTATTAAGACGGTAATACTATAATTATAAATGTTTTGCGATTTTCAAAGCATCGTACATAAGTAATTAATATTGCGATTGTGTTAACAAATTGTAATAAGGAATGGTATAAAAATTCAAAAATATATTATGCTTTAGCGATAACCGAAAAGCTTTATCCAATTGTTTTGTGTTGTGAAATATTATTATCTCTTCGAGAAACTAAATTTCATTCCACATTTCGATGATTGAGGACCGTTTTGATATAACACAATAATATTTATATTGAAACAATACGTAATAAAATATATATAAAATGTCGCTTTTGATGGCGTGGGCGCAATCGCTATCTCCAAATCTGTTAAAGTGAGTTTGTTGTTTTTTGAGCGAGAAGAACAGTGAGCGAGCACATCCGGGTTATTGCCAAATCGAGAAGACATTATGCTTTTTATGACGCTAACTTTAATAAATAACTTGAAGATCTGTATCTGTCTAATGTGCTAATAGTTGGAATAATATGTACCAAGACTGACTTTGGCAATAAATGCGTATAAAGTATTTAAATAACATGTTCGCTCCCAATGTGGAGAATATGGTCTCCTAGTATTTTCTAATTTGTCAAAATCACAGTTAATAGAGGATTATGAGTAAATAGGATTAGTAGCTATAAAATTTAAAACATATAGTATTATTCAGTTTAAAAATATATAGGACCTAGTCACAAGTTTTAAGACACATCTGTTATCATAAAATGTCTTTTGTCAATCATGTTCACGTCCAAAGTGGAGCATATAGCCTTCTGTGAAAACTGCCTGTTGTCTCTTTTTCGAAGAGAATAGAGATAGAAGGATGGTGCTAAGACAGGACTTTGCAATATCCATTTTATTACCTTATAGAAGAAGTCTAATGATAAATGCGCTTGTTTTTTTTTTATTATAGACCAAAGTACAATGAAACCCGGTCTATCGTTCTCAAGTTCATTGCTTTTCGAGCATGTATCGTTGGCTCGGAGACTTTCCTGAATTTATTGTTTTTTTTAAAGGATTTTCACATAAAATAAACAATGTTTTTAGAATTACAACAATAGACGTTTATGAATTATAAAAAAATCATATATATTATAAATTCTTAACAATTTAAATTTAAAACAAAATTAACACTTGTAATTAATTTATTCGGAGTTGAAAACTTCCACCAAAAAATTCTTATTAACATAAATATCGAATAAAATATATCTCACTATTTTTCATCGTGACCGTATAAATAACATTTTATGAATTGAAGATGGGAAGTTACCTAACGTGCGATTATTTTTGTTTTGAATGAGTTATGTGAGAAAGTTTAAAGATTTTATAAATTATGAACCAAAATGATATTATGATAATCGTAATCGGTAAATGTGACCATCTTTCTAAAGTGTTAAGCCCAAAGACATAATAAAAAATATCAAAAGAAAACATATGCAAAATTGTTTTAAGTATATGAAACATAAAAAAATAATGCGATGTTTCATTAAGAATTGATTAAATTTACTAATTAAAATATCTAGCCAAATGTCAGTAGTATTTACTCTTATTATTAATAATCGTTCATGGTGACACCGATTCCTAATATGCACGCTTTTCTTTTTTTGCAAGACTTTTTCATTGAAAAATAAATTCTCAATAATATCTCCATTATTCACTTTGATAACAATATAGTTTTCAAAGTAATTATTAAATTTGATGATACGTTTGAGGCATCTAATCCCGGGATTCGGTGAATCACTTTTCAATCTCGGTTCCACAGAACGTGACGAACGTCCAGTTCGACATGGCCACAAGTACAGTCCGGGCTGCTAAAACTGACTTTCCCGTTGGCTTACATCAAGCTTGACATGGCCGGTTAGAATCTGAGAAGTTCAATTGGATGGTGTTAGTTAGTTTAATGCAAGCCTCCAGGACACATTTGGGAAAAACTGATACGTTTGACGCCCTCTTGAAGGTGCATTCTACCTGATCTGTCATACGACGACGACAACTGTGAGAAATGAATAATACATTTCACATCATTGCGAAAAAGATTATTTGATTTCCTCTTTATGTTCCATATCGCCATAATCGTTTTCCTGTGACTCCACTGATTTAATGCTGAGTTCTGGGAGGATTTGATTGATTCACAATTAAAACTAATAAGTTGTTATTTCACTAGTTGAGAAGCATATCTACTGTAGGATTATCGAAGGCTATTTTATTGAATCAGCCGTATTATACGTAACGATGACTCGCTCAATAAATTAAATTTATATCACGAATTACAATGTCAAATCCTAGTTAGCTTATTAAGGTAAAGGGATATAAAGACTTAGTCTGTACCCACCCTAGCACTGACTTTCGCCAGTAAACTAGGAGCCCGCTTCGTGGGCTCCATATAATAGTTTCAGTAGAATAGTAAAGGTAGGAAAAATGCCTGGTCCGTGGTACAGTGGTTAACGTCGTTGTCATAAGTCACGGGTTTCACGCGATCGAATCCCAGTACGGATAGATTCATAAAGTGATACTTCAATCGATTTATGGATTTCTCTTCGAAGGAGTGGTTGTCTCAGTGTCTAAATATTCATCCCACCAATCCAACCCATCCTTTTTTTATCACTGCATTTGAAAGTGAGGTTGAATACATGAGTAACATACTGTTCTTGTGGAAAAAACTTCTGTTAAGATACCACCATTAATATTCCATATGCTCCACATTGGATATGGTTAAAAAAATACGATAACGGCGAAAGAGAAATACGAAATAGTTGTTAATGTATGAACATAAAATTGCCTTGGGATTCGGTTAAGCACACTGGTAGTCATACTGAGATCTCTGTAACAGATTTGCATTTTAAAATGTTAGGGCTATATTTTTATCTACATTATTTTTCGATACTCTTGAACAGCCCATCAACCTGTAAATAATGGCTCACCAACTTGCGACTTTTAAATGTTTACGATTTTATCATTTTATTTTCTGTTTTTACTATATAAATTTGGTAAAAATTGCATACTAAAAGATCATCATATTATACAAGAGAGGTGACAAGTCAAAACTCTTTTTTAATTTACGATACCTTCTCGTCATAATAATAATATGTTAAAAATATTGGCATGCAATAAAAACGTCAAACTGCTGCCATCCGCCAAAGACAAGCGGAAGTCAAGTGAAGATCACGACTGTTGTTGAGTTTGGAAGTAAGCTCACCAATTCCTAACTTCCTATCAACTCTTTCTTTTTTGAGCGAATTGACTTCTGACTCGCACAGGGTCGAACGCGAGATGTGCAAGCTCCCCGAATGCCCAACATAATTATGTATTTTCGTATATAAAGAAATATATGTACAACTTTCAATCAAGTATAGAGACATAACATATTTAATTTTAAAGCTTTACTTTGTTTGGTACATTTGGCTTTGTTTGCGACATAACATATCCTTAAAAATGCTTAGCTTCCGTCCGCAACCAAAACTCCTTGTACTTGGACAAAACCATTTTTTTTCATAATTTAAGACATCGACTGAGGGTGCTTAACAGTTCGTAAAATTTGGATTATTGAGATTTTGTACACTTCCATGTATTTAAATACATGGAAGTGTACAAAATCTCAATAAACCAAATTTAATTTTTTTTCAATTTTGTATTTCACGCTAATATAAAGCTTATTGAACGATCATATCACTTTTATTGTTTTCGTTGTGTTCCACATTGCGAGAGGACATGGTTAGAAAATGCAACATATTGATCTATCAGCTATCTAGCTGCCTATTCTCTAATAGTGAATATTATTCCAAAAATGTCCTGCGTATGTTTTATACTATTTGAAATTGAGGTCAAGAAAATAACAGCTTTTTTTATTTTTTTTGGATTTTTATCCAAATACGGCTCTGCGGTAGTTGAACCGATGACCACCATCAATAACAATCTTGTCTGACAGTCAAAATCAAATATCTCCACTTCAGCATTGAAGGCATATCGGCGTCGTTTCAAAAATCCCATTCAGCCAGTGTTCATGACAATTTGCACCATTGTGATGTAAGGAGCTATAAATCAGAAACAAAAAAATTAAGCGAGTACCCTACTCGACTGGTACAAACGATAGATAATACTACTATTACCAGAACATCTTTGAAAAAGAGAAAACTTCAAAGTAATTTATTAAATAGCCAAATGCAGGTTACATAATAATATAAGGCCACATCACAACCTCATAATTAAAATAATAAAATTCTCAGTATATGTTGTGTACACATAACGCTGTACATGATAAGGATGAGACAAATTGATCAAATTTCAACTTTCAACATTTTCAACATGAAACAAATTTGAATTGCTTAAACTTTGTACATTTCCATATGTTTTGTCACAAACGCCCCGGATTTCCCGGCTCTCTTGGCATCTTAAGCATTCGATTACTCGAATGAACTCGAACTGTCAATAGTAAGTAAATAGTTTAAAACGTTTATAAATAAAAAAAAAATATATTATGACTAAGTCTAGGAATGACATTTTTATCTGAATTAATTTTAATACTTGATTAATATTTGATTTGAACCATTTTTGCAATAAACACGTATTTTTACCAGAGATGCGGAGTCATTGAATTAATAATTCGTAATCGATTTACCTCACAATCGAATTCAGAGGTAAATAAAGTTGTAGTTTTACCAACCTCTTCGACAAAAGAGAATTGTTTTTTTTTTAAATTTATATATAATATATATGTTATAGTGTTCTTTTGCACTGTAAAAAAATAGTTAACATTGGAAATTGGAAATTAGCAAGGAAGTTAACGTAGTAAGTTCAGAGAAAATCTACTATAATACTACAGTGAAAATAGTGCTCATCTGAATTCACACACGTCCACGCGGAATATGTCGACATCCGAAGCGAAACCGTTAACCTTTTTAAGCTTTTCTGATTGACAGTCTGGCTCTACACTTTGGAAGAACAAGCAATTCATGTCCACGACTCTCAAAAAAGTCATCAGCAACATAAAGTTTAAAGTGCGTAAAGCAAAAAAAGCGTTCGAACTGTTAAACGTGAGCGTGCCTAAAAGAAAGTTAGTCGGATAAAGCCATGAATAGTATCCATACGCTCTTAAATTGAGAAGCCTCAAAACTGTCTTCTGAACCTTCTCCACTATTAGAGTATATTTCTTGGGGCCCAAACAATTGACCCACTCTCAATCTGACTTTTACATTAATATCACAATGTTTTTTCCCGAAAAGACCCTGCTGGTATAGACATGGAGGATAAAGTCTATCACTTTCAATGCCTTGTTGCAGGTAATCTTAATGTTATTATTGAATTTTAGGTTGCTCTCAAATTGTATGTATGATCCCCTCGCCCAGATGTTTGGAATATACACAATGATTACAAAATAATGATGAATGCCAACCGTATAGAGAAATAATCAAGATAATGCTTCCAAAAGAAGCGACAAACACGCTAACAGATTGAGCTGAATAAGATAACTATCAATACTAATGGTTCATTTAATTTTAATTTTGACAAAATATTCGCATTCAAGAATCCACCGAATTATCATAAATTCTTAACCTATACTGCTGACCTATAATAACGATGAAAATATGAAGTTAGAAACAATTATTTGTCAAAATGTGTTTTGTGTAAATCTTGACAATAAAAAATATCAACACTTTTGTAACATAGACATCGACAATACAGATAGCAGGAAAAAGCAGTTTATTCATATTGATGTTTCACGAAGAATTACAAAATGATACATAAGAAATTAAGTAATTTATCTGTGAACCATTCTTGTTTTCGTTTGTGTAAATTTGTGTTCGCGCATACGACGCAACTTTATGAAACATTTTTTTTACAAAGTTGTGAGATTGATTTTATTTGTACACATTTATAATCTGTTTACACTTATCGACACTATTACACATATTGTTGGTTTGATAAAAAGAGTTGAAAGAAGCGGTGGGGCGGGCAGCCGAGTCAGACCGGTCACGACTTGACCCAGTAAACAGGCCGGGGTCTCGGGTCAAATTCTCCGCAAAACTTCGATCGCTGTCTAATCTTCCAATCCCAATAAAACACGAGGATGTGTCCATCAAACGGATTTGCATAATGCCACACTATTATTACGATACGTAGGCTTACCATAAAGTACTTTAAATGAATCGGGACTCTCTTATGCAATAATTTAATTTTGATTTCGTACTGAATTTGTTAAAAACTTTCTCTCCTACAACAATTATTGTCCATTCATTAGAGTTGTCACTTGACCATTGCTAAAGTTCTTCCCAGTGGCATCCCCATTGGCAAGCTGCTTCTACACTCTGGAAGAACAAACAATTCATCACCATTTCTCACAGATGATCAAGAACATAAAGCTTGACATTCTCAAGAATGGTGGAATTCTGATATAAGTCGAAAGAAATGTAATGATGTAGTCAGCCAATTCTGTCGATCTTTGTAAGATAGGCGCATTCATTTACGTCAATGTATTTGAAATCTTCTACATCAAAATCCGTTGAATCCATTAGATATTGTAAAAAACAAAGTAATTTTGAAACTCTTTTTTAGCTGACGCATTGGCTGAGTTTGGATAATTTTATATGAAAAAAAAGAAGTACTGATGAACAACCGAAGTGTTTGATTTCAGCTATTACAGAGTCCCCTCTAGCAGTAATGCTAAATCAGGAAATTTGGATTTTGTGCCTATAAAATAGCAAAATTTCTTTTGTTTTGAATAATAACATACCCAAATTCATTTTCATTGAAATTATTACTAAAAGACATACAGGAATTAATAAATAACTCCTTACAAAATTTACAGATAGTTTTAACCATCTCCGTTTCCGCGCCGAAGTTGTAAAAACAAATTGTATTTTCTTAAACAAAAAAAAATGGAAATGACGACTAGATTGTGTTTTTCACCATTTATAACAATGGAAAATTCAAGACAAAGTTTATTTCGTCAAAAGTGTCAAAGCATTTGAAAACGTACAATTATTTTTAACGATTACGATTTAAAATTATAGATACGATATTTATGCGTTTACAAAAATACTAATCGACTATGATAATCGTGTTCACTGAGATAATCGTCAGTCCGAGAAAGTCCCAGTCCAATCGAAACGTGTGGTAAATGGACAGACGAATCGATTGGAAATTTATGAGAATAGATTTGTTGATAAGTATCTATTATGACGTTATGGTTATTGTGAATTAGCACAGAAAGGTTATGTTTACTGTACTACACATATCATTATATCGTCTTTCAATTATATGTTGAGTTTAATAACAGGAGTTCTTAGAATTTATCTTCAAACTCACCAAATTAATTTGATTTCAAAATGGCGAAAAGAAAAATGGTAAGTATAGAACACGTATAATAGGATTTTATTGCACAATCTTGGACACACGATCAATGTTCCCTATAAGACGAGGGTTTCTCTGCACGGAGAATCTAAAAGCTGAGCAGGCAAAAGTAACGAATGCGCGGCATAATTTTAGCCTTTCTTCAAACATCAATATTATGTAATAGTTGAATATTTTTTATAAAAGATATTGTTTTTGTGTTGCTTAACATAAATAAATAAATTCATATTTATTTACATTTAAATACATTTATATTTATTCATTAATTATTATGTAAGTAGATACATATAAAAAAATATTAAATAAAAGAAGTTCACTTGCCTATTAACTTTTTTTACGCATCACTACTGAAAAAATTAGGCACAAACTAAGAAAAATTTAAAAAATCACTTTGTTCTTATATTTATTACTCTCAAGGCACATTTCAGCAACCTGAGTATGAATTATGTGCCATAATTATGTATACTTTTCAAAACTTGAAATTGAATAGTTTGCATTGGCCTGCCCGCCGACCCAACTTAAAAGGAACTCTGCATATCATACAATTAAGCGATTCACATTTTAAGCTACACCCAGGGTACTGAGTCAGCACAGACAAATTGATATAAATATTCAATAAAGTAAAAACAAAAACTGTTTAATTTAAAACATCGACTGAGGGTGCTTGATGGAATTTCAATATCAAATTTGGATTATTGAGATTTTGTACACTTCCATGTATTTTGTCACTAACGACCTGGGTTTCGCCTTTCGGCATCAAATGGACTCAAACTGACTCGGTTCGAGTCCATTCGTGTGCTCGAATGCCTGAAGATGCCGAAAGGCGAAACCCAGGTCGTTAGTGACAAAATACATGGAAGTGTACAAAATCTCAATAATCCAAATTTGAAAAAAAATGTTTTTTTATTTATTTACGTTTTTGACATAATAATTTGCAAAAAGCTAACAATCACAACCATCATAAAGAGCGTTTTCTGTTATATGACATATGTATTTGTACCATTTTAGGGATTTTTAAAATTTAAATGATGCACCTACACTATCTACAGTATACACTCTTTCTTTTATTTGAGGAAAACACATTGGTACAAAAGTGCTAACAATTTTAGTATTTTTGACATTCGTGTTATATTTTGGCTTGCTATGCCAACGACAAACCACGCTGTGACTTCAACATAGTTTGTGTTGAATGACGACATCACAGTAATACAAATGATGGTTTTTCTTATATGACTCCAGATGTCCAAGTATGATCTCTCTAGAGGCAACATTTCTCAGTTTGATTGTGATTAGTAATAAAACACGAACAGTTGTGATGTCCCGTGATTCCGTAAGGTGCAGTAAATGGACATCTCACTTTTAAAGTGTTAACTGTCGATTCTTGGTGAAAAGGCATTACATTTAAAAAATAAAACACAATTTGTTTGTACTCTTTCCACATGTTTATATTGATGAGGACCGATTTCACTCATCACGAGCTTTATCAACTGATGGTAATCAGTGTATTAGACAGCTAAAATATAGACTAGTAGTCGGAAATCTTTTTATTGAGACGAAAACCTGGAATGACTTGCTTTCCTTGATCCTGAAAGAAGCAATGGCAGGTAATAATATGTTATAAAGTCTATGTTACCTTCCTTTCTGTGTTTCTTCAGAATTTTTTTATTGTTGGGTTTTTTAAAAATTTTAAAAATCCATTTTCTAAGAAGCCGATATCATCTTCTGAAACACGCCGTGAAAAAAAGTAGATGCTTGAAATAGTTTAAAAAATCAATATAAAACAATAATTATTAAGTGATTTAAATACATTTTATGCCAATGAAAACTGGGTAGTTACTATAGTTATTAACACTTGACTACTTCTTGATTATACATTAATATAAGCGATTTATACTTCTCTGTCACCTCGTTTGAGATTCCATTAATCAGCAATATAATAACATATAATTTTTGAAGCACATCGAGTGGCGTGACTAATCAATCGTAATTGTTTTATTATTCAAAATTTGACGACTTTCTAAGCCCACTTTGAAAACTGCCATTAATTTTTATTCACCACAACGAGATGTAGAGATGTAGTCCCAAATGTACTGCTTGTTGACGTATCAATATTGCAATCTTTGTTTACATTGTAACCAACGGCTGTTTATCTCCTCATCAATTAATTTAAAATTGCAAGCTAAATTTTCACAGAATGAATTCATTTATACATAAGTACTATTGCAAATTGCAACGATTTGCACTACTCGTATAATAATAGTGTTTCGAATAGTTTATATCGTTTATGTACAAGACAAATTAAGAAAAAACATTATCACTAAGTCAAGCAAATACATTGATATCTAAATTAATTTTAACACTATTTGTACAATAATGAGTTTCAACCTTAATTGAGAAAAAAATCGCATACATAATTACAAACTCATGGGATTAACTCAAAATGGAGAGATTATATGGAAAAAAGCATTGAGAAAGCAAAATGAAAATAATGATTCTGATGTAATTATTAGTATGTACATATACGACGATAAAAGTGAAAATTGACCAAGTTAAAAGTAAAAAACCACCCAGTTGAATGAGTAGTAATTAGTAGAACTCCATTAAAACAAGTTTTACATTAATAGCAAGATACCTATAAAATATATTCATCGTTATAATTAACTCTGACGATGACGTGAAGCCAATATATTTATACAACAAATTAATAATTCTTGCAGAACTAAATACTTTGCTATTTGCACTTTATTAGATTCTTGTAGAAAATTCCACCTAATTTTAAGTGCTCAGTTTTACAATGAATGTTTAGGTTTTAATATCAAGTTAAGCAGCTTAATTAAAAATATATTATTCGCACTGTAGCATAAATTGGCCGATCAACTTGTTTCTGAATGTCTTGCCAGGAGATCCGTTTTTTAGCCATCAATATACATAAATAATACGTAATTATCAATGATTATTCAAATAGTACCAGGTGTTTTTCATTTATATTCCGAAACTGTCACTTAAGTGCATATTACATATTGACACATCCACAATACAAAATGCTATGCGTTTATTCAAATTTGCGTGTCAAGGATACAGAAACCTTAAGCTACAACACATTGTTTTATTTTCTGCCAAGCAATCTTAATTATTAAACATATTTATAAAAATAAAACACAATTTCTAGTACTAATTCAACAATTTTGTAATATGAGTGCTTTCGCTGGCTCATGGTACATTTTCAAGCGATGAAATTACACGATTGCATAGAGCTATTTATTCATTTATTTTATATGTATACATACTAAAAAAATAAAAGAATAGAACACATCAGAAATTGGCGGAAGACGAGCCTTTAATAGTGTTCGTACGTCTCACTCACGTTCACGTAGAATAGGTCAACATCCGAAGCGATACATCACGTCGCTAATGCGCACCTCGTTTACTCTGTTTCGTTTGTGATAATATAATAAATCGTCGCCATAATGGCAGAAGGCGATAAGTCGAAAATCAGCTGAGTTATGAATGCAAATAGATTTTAATGCGAAATATCGTCCGAAAAAACAAACACAGCCATGCTCTATGTACTTTATAAGTAATTTGAAGAAATCGATATAAATTAAGCTAATTTAGTTCACAGTATTAGTGGCAAAAAAATATAATTAACATTGCCATAAAAAAGAATTACTCATACTAAAATTGCATTCGTAAATTATTAACGAATCTCATAAATTGGTTAGTTTAATAAATAATAGTTAAGGTATGTAAATAGAAAGGCTCCAGTTTCATGTTTCATAAAGACAAAATGTCTAAAGAAACGCTGATTTTAATGTAAAAAAAAATGTTTTGAATGTGTGTGTTTCTAGATGTATCATAGATAAAACACGTCTCTATAAAAATATGATTCGAGGCTCAATACAACCTTCATCGCCTCAAAATTACCAAATGCCAATAATAGTTTTGCAGTTCTTTATTGAGAAGACTTAACCTGATGACTTACGGAGGTATGCAGAGGTATTAATTTATGTATAATTTCATTTTAAGATATGCTCATTGGCGTAAAAACCCGGAATTTTAAATTTTATATAAATATAGCCCATAAATTGTCTACATAAATCTTTTCGTAGCATTCTTTCAGCCTGCCTAATGCATTATTCATTGAAATGAACAAGATATTGTAAAAACTCTGCAGGAAGATGTTTCAAAATATATTATTTAAGCTGCTGGCGATGTTTGTTTTTTTACAGTATTTCTTTATCGATATGAGAATGTTGGTCTGTTAAATAATTTCGACTACATTATATTAAAATACTCCATTAAATTTTGTTTGTCTCGGTAAAAAGACAGCGTGAGGTGAACTAATTGGGTAAAAATAACAAAATATTCAGTTCCACAAAAATCTTATCAGTTTGTTGATAGCTATTCCGGCTTCATGCCATCCTCAGAACAACGTTTAAACTTAATACAGAATAAGGGTTGATAGATGTGTTATTCCACTGGCTGTGTTGCTAAATGTATCACGTGTTTCGCTTCTTTATGAAGTATCTTAAGACTTAGAAAATTGTCTGAATATGCTTCTTAAAGAAGTGAAACAAGCGTCATTTAGTAACACAGCCAGGCGAATGAAAAAGTTATCAACTTTAATTGAATGTCAGAAATGAATCCATCGGAAACGTTTAAACTTCATTTAGCTAGGCTATATATATATATATATATACAGTATATACACTTATTCCAAAATCATAAGTTGTACTTAAAATTAAAATATTTAAGCATTTCGAGTTGTTATAGGAAAATGAACACACATGGTATTATAAATGAATCGTTAATTTTTACTCTACTGTAATGAAGCACTCCCGAGTAAATGCCAATTCAATCAATAAAAACAAACTGCGCTTTTAATCCAGAAATGTTTATTTTACAAGATTTTTTGATTGCTGATTGCAGCGATACCTTCATAAATCGAATAAATAAATACATTTTTGGTACAAAATATCAGAAATCATCGTAATCATGTTTAATGGCTTACGTTGTAATGCTCAAATGTGCATTTTGTTAGTTCGTTACGTTGAAATGTGTATGTGTTAATGGATTTTTGTTGGAAGTCATGGATGTTTGTGATGTCTAAAATTTCCTCACGCCCATCCGATCCTAAAAACGGACCGTAGCGCGAGCGATTAGTTAATCACTAGTTCTGCCGGAGTCTTATCCTTCTATCCTTACTCTCTTAAAAAATGGAGGTTGAGGAACTGAGTAACAAACAGTTCTTGCAAATAAACTTCTGCCTTCGTTACACGTTTAAAAAAATACGACTGCCGTTTGTGTTGTGTTTGTCCTGAAAACGGGACGTAATGAGAGTGATTATCCTACTACTAATTCATTACTTAACCCATCGTTATATCCGGTTTAAAGCAACTTTTGTTAACATGATTGTTCCGGAAAAATTCCCTTGTTGTAAAATTGTTAAAATGGTCTCTTTTCAAATTTAGAATGAAGAGAAATCCTGGAGAGGTCGCCATGTACTCATGGAAGGTTTCCACTGAGGTGATGTTTTCTTGCGTACCAATAGATGGCGGATGTGGTATTTCCAAATCGCACCGATGTTGTTGCTACACAATGTTTTTGTATAAAAAGCAAAATAACATGACAAAGAGATTCCATAATTTAATTGAACCACCTTGAAAATAATTTGTGACACAAACGTCTTAATGTGGTTTAAAAAATCAAATAAAAAGATGGAACATTTTGAAATTACATTATTAACATAAATTTATTTTAATAAAACCTAGATACCTGGTTTTTCCGAAATGTTTCTGCTTCTTATCTACAGGTTTCCATAAAAGTGACATTTTTTGTAAAAAACTTAAATAAAAACATCGTTGGGTTTATGAAAGGTCATGCGTGCTGTGCCTGTTGGAATATTAATAACTGTAGATATACAAGAATTAAATATTGTTTTTAAATAAATTGTTTTCAAATTCAGTTGATTGGCAATATTTAAGAAGCTTATCAAGAATAAAAAACATGCTTTTAAACAATTTAAAATACTTTATAATGTAATACAAACCATGATGATAATACAAAGAATTAATTTCAAGTAGGTATATAAATCAAAAGTGTTGGGTCCGCAGTGCATTGGCCACAGTCGCCGACTTATGGATGTCACGGGATCGAACTCCAGTACGGACAATTTCGTAGGTCGATTTTTCAATTGATTTCTATTTGAAGTATCTCTGAAATTTCCTCCCACCCATCCGATTCCATCAACGAGACGCAGCAAGAGCGATTAGCTAACCACTAGTTCTTTCCTAGAGCTAGCCTTTATCTCAAATCTCTTCGCAAAAAGAGAGACCGAGCAACTGACAAACAACCAGTCCTCTTGATGTCCTCCATTAGATGGCCATATGCTCCACATTGGGTGCGGTGGTAAAAAGTAATCAGAAGTCAATAACAGTTCGAGGTATATTTTATTTAAATAGCAATCAAATCTTTTTTATTTACTTATCAAATTTAATGAATGGAAAATAAAAATAGTTTCTATGAATATAAACTCATAGTTTTTATTATAAATCTGAAATTATTAACAAACAATTGGAATCAATGCCTACATTATACAATACCAGTATTTATTACCCAGCTTCACCAGGGATAGGGGGTGCTAAGATTTATACGTTTTCATTATTATTGCGTTATTTTGGTGAAAGCTATATTGCAATGTTGAATATTCGAAATATCACCGTGGACCGTACCTCACGTAACACCCACAAAATATAGTATCTCGAGTTATGTTTATATACGTGTCAAATTATTATCAAATGTCACTCACGGAATATTTTAGTATAGTACGGGAGCGGTTGCTAAGTGATCTTGTAATATGCTATCATTTTTTCAATTGATTTTTCATTCCGCATTGGGACGTCAAAAGTGTAGTGTTGAAAGTTGAATGTGTTGAAAATAACACGATTGACCTGTAAATATATATGTATTCTCTGCTAGGTATATAGTAGAGATATAAAATCAAATATTCTAAAGATTATTCTGAATATTAAAAAGCACGTATCTTATCTAGTTACAAAAACAGTCGAATAAAGTTATCAATCTTTATTTGATACAGAAAATGATGTTTTACAAATTAATCTGAATATATAGTAAAAATAAAGTTCTCTTCCAGTCCCGGTGCAGACAGTTTCATAAATTGATTTTCAATAGATTTATGTTCGTAGTCATGGATGTTTTCGATTTCTAAAAATTCCTCCCACCCATCCAATCCTAAATAATTGGGCGTAGCAAGAGCGATTAGCTAACAATAGTCCTGTTCTTATATTCTTACTCTCTTAAAACACTGGAAGCAGTTAAAAAATAATTTTGTTAGTTACCTCCAATCAAAAAAATACGGCTTCCCAAATTTTTTTCTTACCATACATAAATAATGTATTTAATATTAAAAATGAATGTTAGGAATTCTGTCACGGCTGTATGTTATCGTAAAATAGCGGCATATTTTATCTGATTTGTGATTCGATATCGGCATTGTCATCTTGATTCTTTCGATTCGGATCATAAAAGTATTCAATAAAAAGATCATTTATAAAGATCACACTATGAAATATCACTTTCGTAATAGCATCACTATCGACCCAATCGATGCCTAGAGAAATGAAACAGTTCATTAAAAAACGGTTGTATATTATTTAGCGCAGCATTCAAAACAGAATGCTCTGTATATATTATATTTGTAGATTTTTCCATAATGCTGATTTGACGATGAGTAATATTATAAATTATTTGGCGTTTAGTGTTAAAAATTCCAGAGCTCTGAAACAATAATTTTCAATATAAACTTAAATTCTGAATTAATGTCCTACCGTGTAGTTACTAATCTTTCAGGATCGAATTGAATATATTATAGAATTAAAACCAGGTATAAAAACCAGAAATAATGAAAAGAGAAATAAACTGTACATAAATCAAAACATTAAAGAATCATAGTGTTTTGTATTTATAAATATAATGCCTTTCCGACAGTAATAGACAGTTAATATTGCTGTACAAACGTGATTTTTCAGGAGAAATAAATGAAACACCAAAGATATTGAAAATTTCTAAAAATAAAAAGTTAATAATATGCAATTTTTAACAATATTTCTAAAGACATCAACCCTTCAATCGAATTTAATATAAATATCGCAGATGATCATACTTTTACAATTAAAGATTGTACATTACGTTTTGTCACTAATAACTCATGTTTCGCCATTCGGCATCCTCAGGCATTCAAGTACATGGATTAACTCGAACTGATAGTAAATAGTTTATATTGTTTATATATAAGCCAAATTAAGAATAATTGTTATCAATCTACATTGATATCTGAAAAAAATTTAAAAGTGAGTTTTTAATAATGACTTTTAATCTTGATTGGGAAAATAATAGCATAAAGAATTACATGACTTTGCAATTGCAAAAATGTGAAATGTTATTGGGAAAAAATATAGCATCTGACTGATATCTACTGATTTTAAATTCGTAGGTTCTTTTAGGGTAAATATCATACGGCGAATTATTGTAAGAATTAAATTATTTTGTTTGCTGGAGTAATTTATGATTATTTTACGAACTCATCTCACTTATAAATACAATAGGGGAGTTGACACAAAAAAATTCTACATTGTCATTCCATGCAATGTAATCTTTCCTTTCCTTTTAGATGTAAATAAACAATTAATTGAAACAAAATATTCTAAGCATGTCGTCATTTAATGCCCTTATTCCAGGCACTGATTGCTTGCGTTAGCAATTCGAAACGGCTGAATCAGATAATCCTTCGTACGAGAAATGAAAAACCGACCGTGGCACGATAACTTACCGAACAATAAAAGATCAAATTGATATTTAGTTTTATCATATGCAGAAATTCAATGACGCAATTATTATTCCGTGAACATTT
Organism: Himalopsyche phryganea; assembly: GCA_022494535.1. NCBI lineage: Eukaryota > Metazoa > Arthropoda > Insecta > Trichoptera > Rhyacophilidae > Himalopsyche > Himalopsyche phryganea. Next base: position 166,038 of record JAGVSL010000142.1, on the reverse strand, counting down.
TTTTAGTGCAACTTTTCGAATCAATGCGGATCTCGGCTATCAAAAAATAGAGACACAACTGTATTTATTATCGAATTAGGGAGGCTAAATCGCTTTCAGCTGCACGATAAAATATATTTTTATCTTGTCATTCGTACATTAACAGTTTTCATTGGAGTTAAAATTTATTTCTTCTTTAGAAGAAATCATTAGTTTTAATTTTTTTTTAAATTTGCAAAGTTATTGTTGATAAACATTAGTGATTTATGTGTATTGGAGATTTTTTTTTACTAATTACCTTACTCGTTGCGAACTTCATCAACAAAAAAGTTGATCAGTTGAAATATTTTTAATTGCAAATTTACATGGTAGAGTAAAACAAGTATTTATGCATTAAGATTATAATAAAATCATATTACAATTAAGAAAATGTGTATTGTAATATTGTTTTTATTGTCATATTGAAGTTGAATATATTTGCGATTAAAAATTTGGAACCATTTTTTTAATAGGATAAAATAACATAATAAGTATTTAGTTCTACAAATTTTTTATCAGGTACTTGATAGCTATTTCGGCTTTACGGCATCGTCAGAACTATCTAATAATTTTGTAGAACTAAATACTTTGTTATTTTATCCTATTATAATGGAGTTCTACCAAGTAAATGCCAATTCAATCAATACCATTTTGTTTAAGATAAAAAGAGATCTGTATTGGTTTATATTTTTTATGACGACATTGAGAGAATTTCCTGAGCACGATATTGTTATAATGTATACGGTTCATTTTAAAGAAAATATATGATATACCAATACTACTTTTGGTGACAAGCATTTCACTTGGTTTTAAGTGGAATTTAAAGACTTTACAGTAACTGTATTAAATTCATCAATGTCCTTTGCTTAATATTGTATTCAAAGCACTTGCGCTTAAAAAGTAATGAGGAAAAGTTTTTTTATATTTTTATTCTGTTACTTACCTTAAATTTATTCTTGTGAAACGATTGACATTTGAAACGGCCGTTTTGAATAAATGTATGTAATAAATTCACGTATATGCCTGTTTTATAATATTATTAACTTTGAGAAAGATTATCAACTCGTTTGTAAAACATGTTAGATTTTTTGTTTAATAGGTTGGTATAACCTTAACAAAACAAATACTTGATATGCTAAGTAGACTGTACTAAAGCATGGAAATTTCATAAAATAAAACACTAGATTTTTTATAACAATGAACATATTCGTAGTAGGCCTTTCTCGCGTTTTTCGCCTGCATAATTATTATAGGTATTGTGGTCGCTGTCCGTCTCATATTTTCAAATTAAAATGGAGAATTAAAATGCGATGTAAAAAGTATTACGATGACGAGTGGCGTGGTGTTCTTTGAGCTTTTTTTTATTATTTGATTTAATAATTTTAGAAGTTGAACAATATAATATATTTATAATAGTAATACGGTGTCAAATCATTTATAATTAAGACATTTTAAATGGGAGATGTAGATCTATCTTAAAAAATTAATTGAAATATTAAGTTTAATATATGGACGAAGTGTGACCGGAGACTAATAATTGTGACAGAAACAATAAAATATGTATTTGGAATAAATTTTCAATTCACATCAGCTTATATGCTAATATTGGACTGCAATAATTCTTCTTTTGCCGAAAATGAATGCAAATTCCTCAAGAGACAGAACAATTTAAACTGTTATTTTATTCAATTTTGTGTAATTTTATAACTGAGTATATTAAAAAAATGACGAAGACGACCTCTTTTCCAATTTTATCGTCGTATTTTGAATACCTTAACGAATCTTGCATATATTTATTCATAATATGCCACGAATATCCAATATCAAGTTCGGATAATATTATTTGCATTAGCGGAGTTCTAGATATTTCGAGATAAAATTGAGAACAAAGACGGCAGTCTCTATGTTTTGTCAAAAATGAGTTAGATATGTGATTGCGTAGATCAGAGCTGTCAATACCGCGTACGGTAGTAAGTTAAATTCAAAACAAATAAGGCTTTAGGACGTACATTTTTGAAGAATTAAAATCGAGTTTGTAACAAAAGTGGCAGTTTTCATTATCCCGTATAACAAACGCGACGGTTAGTAAGCTGACAAATCAGCACGCGCTATTTCACCGTTATCAATATAGCGTTTCATACATATTGTGTATTGGTGCAAAAAACTTGGCAGTTTTCAGTTTTCACAAAACAAAGCTTACCGTTTTAGCGTGGGGTAACACCAATAAGCTGTAGTTTGCTGTTCGCTTCCAAAAAACTGAAGCTGTCTTCCTCTTGGGTGGTGTTGGCCTTCCAATATCCGCATAAGAACTAGCATTATACAAGTTTCTGAAAGGGTCACTTGCATTGAAATAATTCTAGATAGACGACTTTAATTTGCATACCATGCCGAAACACCGGCACGTTAGGCTACCACTGCGTTCTACTGAATCTCTTGCTTAGCAGGTAATTTTTTTTTTTTTTTAAATAAAACACAATTCATTTGTACATTACATTTGAAGTAGTACAAATGAATTGTGTTTTATTTTTTTTAAATATAATGTCTTTCCACCAAGAATTGACGGTTAACACCTTAAAAGTGATTAGCAGGTAGTAATTGGGGCTGGAGGCTGGAGGGCTGTTGGTCCTAATGTAAAACTAAAATCTCTTGTGTGATGCCATTAACTTCGAAATTGCTGGTTACTAAAATAGACCCCTAGAACAACTAAAAACATCATTAGTACGTTAAATATTTTAATTTTAAATAAAAGCTATGACGAAGGAATAAGTGAAATGATATAATATTATCTATCTCTTCTAAAACGGTATACATAGATGAGATAAATTAAGTTTAAACATGGTTTTGAAGATGGCGTGGAGTCAAAACTAAAGATTCTTGTAGAAGTAAAAACTTTGTTATTTTTACCCCATTAACATCATTGCAAGTAAAACAATACTGTACATATAATTTATATTTGAATGCCAATGAAATGAAAGTCGTATTCATTTGGCGAACTAAGCTGCTCGCGTTGATACATCTTTATTTATCCCGACCTGATGTTAAGCATCTGTATTTAAATTTTCGATCCTATGTACTTGGCGACTCGATATGGTGATGTATAAAAAGCAAGAAGGCGCCACTCACCTCAACAAACTGGATTGGCTCATCATTATTTATTATTGCAAATCGCACATGAATAATTATTTGGCTTCTGTTGACAGCTGCTTTGTACTCATTACAATATTCGTACCCGATACAATATAATAATATATGACTGAATTTGTTATGAGAAAACTCATCAATATTTAAATATAGGTACTTATACGATTTGCCGGGCGGTGCAGTGGTCAACGTCGTTGGTTTCGGTTAATAATAGGAGTTTTTAGAGGTTTTCGTAGTTATTACAGATTGAACTTAAAGTAATAATAACAAATGTCATTCTAAACATACCACAGCTTACCACAAGCAACATTTTGGAACCGAATTCTAAGTATTTCACCACAATTAACTCAAAACTGCAAATGTTTAACTTGTTACATCTCCACGGTATGCTCCACATTGAGAGTGGACGTGGTTAAAAAAAATAGTTTATTAGTAATAAGCATATTCACTTTTTCAAACAATTTTCAACGCATTGAATTTATCATGATAGTGGCCAGGGAGATAAAATATTGAAAAAAGCAATAATAACAAAGAATTTAAACATAATGTTTGTCAGTGATTCCGCAAACTCCGCCCACCATGAACAGAAGCCTCCGTCAAAAAATGATTCACAATAAATAATGTTAAGTTGAAGTCTTATATTAGAATTTTTTTATGTTATGACATATTACAGACCTCAAGAGATGAAATTCGAGGCGTCGGTCTCAGTGGCGCCTGACCCGATGCGTATAGAACGCTCGTTAACTTATTTGCAATTTTAGTTTTCGTTTCGATTCTTAGTAAAAAGTCTTTAAAAATACCCATAAAATTCGCTTCATGAATATTTGCCACATTATTTCTATTCTTTCTAGAAATATGGATTGACGATTCGGCGCGACGGTACCGAGAAGGATACATTTCATTTATTTATTTCTTAAATACAAAACGATTTTGCAATAAACAACTAACTTTTACCAGGGATGCGGAGTCGTTTAATTGATTCGAAGTCGCGTTATTCTACTGTGAGGTAAACACAGTCGTAATCTAACCAACTTTTTCTACAAAAGACTATTATTTTAATGCTATTCCCAGTTGATAAATCAAGATGATAATGAGAGTAAATTAAAAGTGTGTAAAGCTGTACACAATCGCAAATGTAAGGCTAATTGACTATTTGGGACAAATCCCAAGGAACACAAAACAAATGATGAAACTAACAGTAATTTACTTCGGTTATCCGGGACACGATTCCGCTTCATTGGGACAATATTTTAATGTGACAAAAGACAACAGTTTTGCATGTAACTGTATAAATGATATAAAATTATAACTCTTTAAATATCAGTGTTTAAATATTTTAACCATAGCCGTTCCCAATGTGAAGCATATGACCTTCATATGAAGGTTTCTCATGAAAAGTTTTTTTACTACCAGAGCTGATTATTATTCAGTTGATCAATCTTTCGTTTTCGAAGAGAGTAGAAATAGAAGGATATACTCGTGGTTAGCTAGTTGCCCTCGCTACGCCCCGGTGGGAGGGAAATTTAGACATCACAAACATCCATGCCTTCAAACAGAAATCCATAATCACTTTTAAGGTGCTAACTGTCAGTTCTTGGTGTAAAGACATTACATTTATAAGAATAAAACACAATTCATCTATACTACTTCCACATATTTATAATGATCAAGACCGGTTTCGCTCATCACGAACATTCATCGCGAGATCGCATCATCACGAGATCAGTTGATAATGCTCATGATGAGCGAAACCTGTCCTGATCATTATAAATATGTGGAAGTAGCACAAATGAATTGTGTTTTATTTTTTAAAAAAATCCATAAGAAGACTTTCCGTACTGCGAGCCCTTGACCAACCGTAACCGAAGCCGACTGAGCCACGGACCCGACAAATATATATCATTTTAATGCGTTACATCATCATCGTTTATAATTCACATGACGAGCGCAACCGGTCGTGATTTTCATAAAAATATGAAATTAGCATAAAAAAATTGTATTTTATTAAAAAAATATTATTTTCAAAAAAAAGTGGCACGGTTTTTTTAATAATGTACGAAAACCGTTGTCCAGAGACGTGGTGTCAACTTCTGCCGAGAGACGTTGCGAAATTAAATTTTCTCGATTGTATGTGTCGTCTAATCGAGGGTACTTATCACAACTTTACTGTGTGTCTTTTGAAATTATATGTATTTTATGCCTCGTGGTTGATGGTGTCAGGAGTCATAACCTGAGGTCACTTGTGTTATTAATTATAACTTAGTCGATAGATATTGATAACCGCAAATATGCAACTGAAAAATCAGTAAATTTATAATTTAATATATTACTTAGCTGTTTGGTAACGTTGTAGGTGTAAAGTGTTTATTTAAATCGGATAATTACTTAGTATCTTTTTTAGTGGATTAAAATTACTTTTAAAGAGCGCCGTGTTCATGATAATCTAAACCGTAAAAAAGACGTTGAATAAAATAAACATTATTGTATTATTAGTAAAAAATCTTAAAAATTAAAAAAAACACACTTTGAACAATTCAAAAAAATATAAATATACTTTTTAAAAAAAATAATAAAACACAATATTTATAATGATCAGGACCGGTTTCGCTCATGATCATTATAAAGATGTGGAAGTAGTACAAACGAATTGTGTTTTAAATTTGAATTGTTGAGATTTTGTGCATTTCCATGTAGTTTTTCACTAACAACCCGGGTTTTGCCTTTCAGCATCTTCAGGCATTCGACCACACGAGCGAACTCAAGCTTACTCAAATGGACAGTTTATAACAATTATTATGCAATTCGAAGAAATACCCAATTTCAACAAATGGGCTAAATCTCAACAATTAAAATTTGATATTGAAATTCCATCAAGCACTCTCAGTCGATGTTTTATATTAAATTATAAAAAAAGAATTGTGTTTTAAAATATAATGTCTTTCCACCAAGAATTGACAGTAAACACCTTAAAAGTGAAAATATATACTTAATTTATATAAAAAATAATGAAAATAATTACGTTGGATCCGTGATCCAGTGTTCAACGCCGTTGGCTTCGGTTACGGATGTTACGGGTTCGAGTCCTAGTTTGGACAGTTTCAGAAATTGATTTTTCAATCGATTTATGGATTTCTGTTCGAAGGCATACATGTTTGTGATGCTTAAAATTCCGATCCTAAAAATGGGGCACAGAGAGAGTAATGTCCGACCGTCTTTCTTCTATCCCTACAACACTTCGAAAAAGAGAAATTGAACAAGTAGTTCTCGTAGAAACACCACTGTTAAGATACCTCCATTAGGAGAAAATACGCTCCATATTAGGAGTGGACATGGTTAAAAGAGGATATTATTGATAGGCTCAACTATGTTTTATAATTTTGGTATAGTTAAATATTTCATGGTTAAAAATCCCTCGAGGATATCTCGGCAAAATTGTGAATATATCGAAATTGGCTACTGATATTGTTACGTTTGCATATCGCACCCCCGCAAAAAAGGTATAACTAATCAAAAATCAGATGAATAATTATGTAGCTTGATAACGGCTGCCACTTAAGTAAAAAACTATTCCATTATGTTTTGTGACATTTTTTTCATACTTCTTTCGCTGAAATAGATTTCACTAAATAATTAATATCTCAAAAATGATATTTTTGAGTCGTGACACTTTTCTTGCGGGTGTGCGAAATGAAATAAATACTCCCACCCGCTTCGAAACTAAACTGTGTCAATCATCTGCCGACTTCAGTGACGGCTTGCGAAAAAAAATATTACTAAACAAAAATTCTCAAATTTTCGCATACTGATCGACGACACTAAACTTGAAAAAAGCATGTTTTGAGAAAATTGAATTTGAAGATTCGAGTCCCCTATTTGGACGTACAATGTTATTACAATGATGCAGCTGAACATTGTATGTATGTTAACTCAATTTCGACAAATATTGTACATCTAGGCGAAGAATACATTATAATGGATGGATGAAGGATTCGGCTTTCATGAAAAAAGAAATTATGAGATATTTGGCATGTATGATGTATAAAACATCACGAGTGGAAGGTCAGCATTTCTGTAAAAAGGCGAAGGACCGATTATCATGGAGAAATTTAATTAAAGTGGATAAAATCTAAGAAAAAATTAGCAAAATGAAGTGTGTTAAAATTAATTTTAATATATTTTTTTGTTTACTACGACATGTGTTAAGCAAATCCCAAATCGTTTATCAAATTGTTAATTAGACGTATAAAATATTTTATGATCGCGCTATTAACATACTTAACAGTGTGATTGGAGATACATTTTTCAAATAATGTTGACGTATCATTGGTTAGTTTTATTATTTTCAACAGAAGCTCGCCTACTAAATTCGGAATATTTGTCGGGTTGCGCAACGGAGGTCGTTTCACGTAAAGGTGTTAAAACGTACGTCAATTGTCCTTATATTGTTGTTATTTCATTGATATTAAAGTGCTTTATACATACGTGTGTATGGAAAAATCTCTAAATTATACAAAAACGTGCATACGATTATACGAATTCAAAATTTACGACAATGTATAGAAATAACTATTTACATTTGAATACATAAATTGCATCGCTAGAATTTGCTTTATTTATCACCTGTATAATTTTGTGTGCGTCTTTTTCATTAAAAAAACAGTAATATTTCTTTGTAGCCATGCCCACTCCTAATTCAGCATCTCAACAGAAGCTTTGAATAATTTAAGATATCAACTGAGGGTGCCTGATGGAATTTGAATTACACAAATTTTGTACATTTCCATACGTTTTGTCAATTACGATCCAGGTTTTGCTTTTCGTCACCTTCAGGCATTCGAGTACACTGATGAACTCGAACTGACACTTAGGGAACCACTTTTATGGGCAGTATGATAGTTTCAAGTATAATTGAAATTATTTTGTGTCCTTCGGTGTATAAGGAAAAGTACACCGGCATTTTCTAAGAGCGCATCGACCGTGTAAAAGAGAGAGATTTATCAGTTAGATTTTTTTTTAAATTTCAAACAGAGAACGAAATAATTAGAAATTTTAGACTTGTAACTGGTAAATTTGATAAATATATCGATAGAGCACATACGTACATTAAAAATCCTTCATTGAAAAATCACCAAGAGCGTGCTTAGCGACTCACTTAGTAAATGGTTTTATATGAGAAAATTTAAGAAAAAAATATTATCACTATGTTTAGAGCTTAGACACTACATTAATATCTGAATTTATTTTAAAATAATTACTTTTAACGTTAATTGAGAAAATAATCACATTTACAATTACAAACGTCTGAGATTTAGTCATAAGAACCAATTATTATTTAAATATAATTGGGGAAAGTGATATTTACTGATTTTATATAATTTAAGACATCGACAGAGGGTGCTTGATGGAATTTCAATATCAAATTTGAATTATTGAGATGTTGTACACTTCCATGTATTTTGTCACTAACGACCCGTGCGCCCGAATGCCTGAAGATGCCGAAAGGCGAAACCCCTTTACAAAATTTCAATAATTCAAATTTGATACTGATTTTAAATAAGTAGGTTTGGGTGGGTAAATATCAGATAATGTATTATTTTGATGGCTCAAGTAATTTATGATTATTTTACGAACTCATCTCACGTAATGGATAGAATAAGGCTATAGAGATTAAGAGATTATTTAGCTGTGCCCTGTATATTTTTGAGTATAGTCATGCAAACAGATCTCACGTAAAAAGAAGTTATCTAATGAAAACTGACATTCCGTCAGCAACATATGCAAGAATTAATTTGAAAAATAACTATCAGTTAGCTCATCACTTTATATATTTCTCGCTTTCAATAACGAACAACGTGTACGTGAAAAGGAATACAGTTAATCCATGCCTTTGGGTGAAAATCCATAAATTGATTACAAAATCAATTGATGAAAGTGCAAGAGCCAAAAAACACTACACCTTCTATCTAGATGTGTAAACGACACTACAAGTAGTAAAATTGTGTCATAAAAACAATAATTTGAAAAGTAAGCTAACTCCGGGAGCGTGTATTTCTGCAATGAAAATGCACACTATAGAAATACTTCATCCACCTTTTGACACGTCAGTAATTTTGATGCCTAGCAAAGTATATCACATAATTGAGCATCATCGACAGATTATTTATCACCAGTTTAAGTAGGAAGATAATGCTTCGATCGTGTGGAAGTTGAATGGGAAAGGTCTTATAATAATTTTAAAACGTCCTACAGTTTCATAAACTCTTAATCGGCATTACCAATTCAAGTAACCGGCGATGACGGCAATGGTAGAAGTGGATGTATTTTAATAGTGGTCGAGTAGTTAATTAATATCTTCACTATATAAAAAAATATTGTATTCTATTTGATATTATTTAATTCATTACTTTTCTTAATATTTATATTTATATTTATATTTAATTTTTTTTTTTAAATAAAACACAATTTGTTTGTACTACTTCAACATACGCTCATCACGAGCATTATCAACTGATGCTCGTGATGAGCGAAACCGGTCCTGATCATTATAAACATGTGGAAGTAGTACAAACAAATTGTGTTTTATTTTTTAAAATATAATGTCTTTCCACCAAGAATTGACAGTTAACACCTTAAAAGTAATTTATATTTAATATGAAGTCTATTCTTACAACCCAAATCCCAACCATAGGTTAACTTCAAACCATTTGCAAAATGTTCACTAGAACACCATAATTCAGAGTTATTTGTCAGTTCATTATAATTTTTACGAAAACAGCTCATTTTTAACATCTCTACCATGTAGAAAATACATGTATAAATCTGTTCTTCTGTCTGTCTGTCTCAAGACCTTTACACAAACGGTGAACAGTATTGAAATTTGCGCATGTCATTATGGCTACCGTTCCTTAGTCAAGTGTGCTATTTTTATCTTTAAACATTATGTTTTGAGGGTGTTATATGAGATAACTACGGTCCACAGTGATATTTTCAACTTTCAACATTAGCTTGCATCAGAATAACGCCTTCTTCTTCATGTAAGCGCTCTCTATCCCTGGTGAAGTTGGGTAATCAATATCTACTATTATAGTAATCTAATAAAATGTGATCAGTTTGGTAATATATGAATATGACTATTATAAGATATGATTTCTTCCTCATATGCATCACTTTGACATTAGCATACTGATTTGATGGGTAACAGTTTAAAGTTAAGAGCACAAAAAATCCGAACGCATTGCATGTTCTTTGACAATCGCTACACGCAGAAAAACAGCAACTAAACCGAACGCCAAACAGCAAACACCTCGTAGAATGAATAGTCAGAAGAAAATAAACGTAGACATATGCAGTTATGATTTACTTTTGCTTTGATCACGATATCATTATTTATTTAGCGATAGTTTAATGATTATGATGTGCAATGAGGTGATCGCAATGCTGATGTGATGCATTATTACATCCGGAAATCGAATCCATGCGTTCCCTTCACAATGAGGGGGTTACGGCATCGGTCAGCAAAAAAATAATTACAAACGAAACTGGCGTGCCCACGCCGACAGCTGCCTGCCCGCTTTCAAAATAATTATATTTACATTTTGCTGTTTTTTTTGGTGGCCGCATAATATTACGCAAATAAATCAGACTTTGATAATTATAATGAAAGATTTTTTTATTCACACCGAGTAAATCGTTTTTATAATAGCACCGCACCAAATATGAGGTGCAATCTAGATGTCAGAGTTCACCAAACGCTGCTTTAATAACTATATGTTGTATTATCATAATGCGAATGTTTAAAAGTTAAATATTTATAATTGCGGGGGTTGAAAATCGGCGTATCGAATCGCCGATCTGAGAATAGATCGTTTCTTTGCACACATAATGAATCGATACTCTGTTTAATTTGTAATCAATACTTTCTTTTCATTATTCGATGACATTTTCGAATGTCTTATACGAATCTGAAGATGAATATCATTTTACAGTACACCATATTGAGAGTACAACTTCGTCATCGTGGATAAATCAAAAAAATGATTTTGGTCAATGAAAACTAAAAAGGAAAATTTAAAAATTAAAATACGCGTATTTTACGCGATGACAAAAGATTTATATTGAAAAATCTATGTTTTTATTGTCTATTATGTAAACACACTTTTTTGCATTATGGCTATAAACACCTAAATTAAATTATTCTATTTCAAAACATTTGTATAGAAGCCTAGATAAACAAAATTCTAAATTTTTCTCATTTTTCATAAGACAAAATAACAAATTCACAAAATAAAAGAAGAGTTACTTTAACACCTGGTTTATTGATTTTTATAGAGAATGTTTTGACAAGCAGAGTTTTAGTTTATTTTAAAATTAAATAAAAAAGTTTTGAGATGACGACGACTTTCGATTATTATATAAATAGTTCTAGTCTGTTTTATAAATAGTACTAGTGAATAATAGCAGCGTATTTTTTGAATAACAATTAAGTAACCATTATATTTTCCACGAGCTTTTAATACATATATTATATGCATTGCGGTCTCCCTCTTTCCCATATTTTGTGAATGTATAATAGTTTTGATGACAACAATTATATTAAATTGCTTTATTTCATTATTTGCATAATTATTTTCTCATTCTAATTGAAGGAATACTGGACACAAATGTTATTTAAAACATGAAATTACGCCAAGTGACCAATCTTGGGATTAAAAAATTGTGAATCCTGAAATCTCGGTATAATCAAAATGGTCCTAGATTGGATGCACTTAATACAAGTTAAAATGAATGAACTGACGTAACACTTTCGTTGTCCGCATGGAACGACCTTAAGTTCAAAATATCATACTATTTTCTACTGATTGCCTAAATACAAAAACAGCAATATGTAGTCACAAATAATAGCTTAATAAAACTTAATTGTACATCTTTATATTGAAACAATTGAATTATTACGTAAGGCAAACATAATCGCTCCTACTATTCAATATGTTATATATTATATGAATGTCGAAGAAAACAAGAATGCCGTATAAGATTTTTTTATTACTCATAACAATTAAGTGTGGTAATAATTGCTTTCATAGTTAACCGAATTATACTCCTTTGGTGGTGTCACTTGAAAACCGAGAAAAATGATTACGATTAAATACCTTTCATTGAATTTACAAGTATAATAGTTTCAAACGATTAAGACATCAGTAAAAATCAAGAAAACAGTAAAGTAGTAGATATTAAAGTAAAATTTAAATTGATAATTTTGTTATCGCTTGTGTCACTATGTGTGACACATCAATATTTGTATATTCAAAATTATTATAATTTCCACAAAGTTACCAACGGATCTATGTAAAATAATTCATTTAATTATATTTGATTTCATCGACTTTTAGTCATAGTCTTGTACCACAGTTATTTAAAGCAAAATACAGTTATTTAGTATTTTGCATGCCGATCGATTTATCGTTTCGAACTCTTTAGTTATATCGAAATTTATTTAAATAAATAAAATCAAACATGGACATGTATTAATATTATTGGGACAACTATTACTTCAAATTCATTTCTTAATAATGTGGATACAATTTTAATATTAATACTACAATAAATTATAATATGTACATAAATATAAAATTTATCGCTCGTTCTCGCTGTCAGCTATTCATCAAAGTTTCAAATAAAAATGTCGACATTGTTATTGTTATTATTTGTTACTGCAAAGCCACTATGGGCGGGACTGGAAACATTGTTCTTTTATACTCTAGTAAATTCCTATATAAATGTCAATGTTTAGAGGCAAAACGTGGAATTTTCTAAGGTTAAAGAAAGCCAACGCTCGGCGCGTCCGCCGAGGTGGGCGAAAATGTTATCGAATACAATTTTAAAATCAATATATTTTCTGAGTATCGTAAATCTCCAGTTAACAAATTGTTACTGCAAGAATAATTCTGTTGATGCAACCTGGCTGTAAATCATCCTCTTAAATACAAAGCGAGACGTTTTTATAACGTCGACGTATTTTTGATGTGTAGATTTTATGGCAGGATTGTTGGTTTTTGGATTATAAGGTTATAAACGAATCAATCGACTCCCGTTTATGTGATATGTTTCTCAATTTGATAGCACATTTTGGTTTTGACAACTTAACATACATTTTTATTGCGATTTTATGATTGGCATTTTAACCTTAAAAATATACAACGTAAATTCTTCGTAGATCGTATATACTGTATTTGAATCGTTCAAATATTTAGTATTTCCATATGTTTTGTCGTCATAACGACCCGGGGTTCGCCTTTTCGCTTCTTCAAGCATCTCTGCACAGGAATGACGAAGACAAACTAAGAAAAAATATATCACTGAGTCTAGGAACTAAATAGATATCTGAATTAATTTTAATACTTACTTCATATTTGGATTATTGAGATTTTGTAAACTTCCATGTATTTTGTCACTAACGACCCGGGTTTCGCCTTTCGGCATCTTCAGGCATTCGAGCACACGAATGGACTCGAACTGAGAGACAGTAAACAGTTTACTGTTTCGTGTGCTCGAATGCCTGAAGATGCCGAAAGGCGAAACCCGGGTCGTTAGTGACAAAATACATGGAAGTGTACAAAATCTCAATAATCCAAATTTGATATTGAAATTCCATCAAGCACCCTCAGTCGATGTCTTAACTTATTTCATAATAATGACTTTTAACTTAAATTGGAAAAATAATCGTACAAACAATTTCAAACTCTTAACATTTTGCAATTTTAGGTGTTCATAAGAACCAACTATAATTAAAATGTAATTGGAAAAAAAATACAGAAAGATACATACTGATTTTAAATCGGTAAGTTTTGTTAGGGTAAATATCAGACGACGTATTATTGTAAGAATTAAATTGTTTTGATTGCTGGAGGAATTTATGGTTATTTTACGAACTCATCTCACATAAAGGATACAATGTGGGGGAGCTAAGTAGATTTAGTTGTTCGTTCAAAATGGGTAACTATTTATAGCTATATATTATCAAGAAACCGATAAGATTCTTGGAAACTGAGTACTTCATTATTTTTACCCTATAATAATAAAAGACTCGCTGTGATTTGTTTCTAGTTTTATTATAGTTTGCTCACCTTCAATGGCTGAAGTCACAACGATATTATCTAAGAGTCGGTAAAGGGAAGACTTTCTTAGTTGTGCTTTCTTTTCAGTTCAACTTTCACTGTGACCATCGACATTTACAAGTTTAGTGGTGTGTGTGTGTGTGTGTTTGTTAAAATTTTTTGTCGATTCGATGACAAACTAAACATCAATATTGTCACTGCGTCAACTACAGGGCCGCAGCAATGGTGCGACCACTTGAAATTAATTTCTTAGTTAGAGTTTTTAGCCATGTTATCGGCTCCCAATGCACGCGGACTCCTATTGGAGGTATCTAAACAAAAGATTTTCTACAAGAGCAGCTTGTTACTCAGCTGCTCAACCTTTCTTTTTTAGCAGTGAGTAGGGATATATAACCACTCTCACTATGCCAAATTTTTAGGAACGGATGGGTGAGAGGTAACTTTTAGACATCCTAAGCCCATAAATCGATTGAAAAATTAATTTATGAAACTGTCTGTACGGGTATTTGAACCCGTTTCCACTGTAACCCAATAGTTCTGCACCATGGACCCGGAAATTAGTTATAAATAGTCAAAATAATGTCGTGATTTAAGATATTTTTAGCCCATTTTTCACTATCGTAATTTGTTTCATGATTTTCCAGTTTTATAAGGTTTGCTTGCATCGATGAATATTTTTGGCTACAGTTACAAAATTTCTGAAATTTTCGAACCTATACGCTTGATGCAGTTGTAGGCTTATTTTCTTAGTGTGGTCTATTTTCAGTTATGTATGTATAACACGATAGTGAACATGAACTCGCATTATTTAAAGAATTTTTTTAATATTGGTTCGGTATAGACTGAGTCAAGGTTTCGCAAACTTTTCCGACGATAGATACTTCAGATATAGGACACTAAGAAATCCTGAAATTATAACAGAACACCTTGTTTATTTTTTAGAGTAGGTAAAGGTAAGTAATCAATAATTTAAAAAAATAAAAGAAAAACAAAACTTATGTATTTAGTAATTACGTTTAAATTTGGATTATTGAGATTTTGTACACTTTCATGTATTTTGTCACTAACGACCCGGGTTTCGCCTTTCGGCATCTTCAGGCATTCGAGCACACGAATGGACTCGAACTGACAGACAGTAAACAGTGTCTAACGTTTATATAGAAGATACAAATACGACAAATATTATTTACGAGGTAAGATATTATACGCCTGAGAGCCACACTGATACCTGAGTTAACATTTTGAGAATTGCTTTAATCCTTATTTTGTAAACAACCCATTAGCAGAGTGGCAAATTGCTTCTTTTAGAAATACCAGTGATTTTACAATTATAATAGCATTGTGGGTTCTGACGGGATGCAATTCGACGAAAGGGTAAATATACACAATCATTCCACGTTTAGTGACATCTGCTAGGTGTTTCAACGTATAGTATATAATAGCGGAGAATTAGGAAGGTTGAGCTGCTCATTCAGAATTGGCAAGGAATTTAACTGGGCTCTATTGATTTCCAAAATTTCTTGATAAAATAATTTATGATCCCCCATGTTTTTATGCAACAGTTTAACCCCATCATCCGCATTAAACGTATGGTTCTCCATTAGCAAGTGATTTGCGAATGTCGAAGTTTCTTTTTTTAATCTAAAGGCAGCTAAATGTTCTGATACCCTTATATCTAATGTACGTGTGGTTTTACCCACATAGAAATGTTGGCAATCACTACATTGTAATTTATAAATACCAGATTTGTTCTTAAAATTGGTTGTTGGGTAAATGAACATAGTGACGATGCTTCGAGAAGATCAATGATCAAGTCGTGCCTTTTGGCTACTCATAAACGATTTATATATGTTTACTCTTTTACACATATATTCAATATAAAAAACATGTCACTTATTATTAACTTAAAATTACTCACAAGCGAAAAAAATATTTCTTTAAATTTTATTTTATTAGCCTTTAATGCGTTGTCAAGAATGGACTGACAATCACAACGACGAAATAACAAATTTAATTAAAATTGAAGGTTTAATCGTTCAAGCGAATGATCATTAAAGTGATAAATTGTTGAGCAGTGGTATTATTAATATATTTTTGTTTCTTTGGAATGAAGAGTGCGGATAGTACCAATTATTATGTATTTTTAATGTATTATGATAAATATAAAATTAAATTTGATAACGTAGTTATTCCACTTGGTTTATCACTAACGTGACGCGTTTCGACTCTTTAAGAAGCATCTTCAGACTAACAGTTAGTCTGTTATTAAATTAAATTTTAAATTAAAAATTAACTTCCACACAGTTACCGCCGACCCATAGAAAATATTATATAAAATAGCAATACGAACGCAATCAAAAGTTATAGTAACATATATATACAGAATGCATTAGCTATTCAAATTGAATTAGCCGTTTCTTTGAACAACGGTTAGTTTTTTTGCGAAATGAATGATTATCATGTCCTCAGAGAAAATAAAACGCGTATATTTGTCAGGTTACGAAACTAAACAGCTGCAAAATATTAAAAAGAACCCAAATAAGGGTACTAATAATTCATACATATATATTTTTAGGCAGACAGATATCACGAACACAATAAGAGTAAACGCTTCAATGTAATTGATTTTGTCATAAGATAATATTGTATAATGATTATTTCAATTTTAAAAATAGCACTGGCGTCCTGTGGTGATAAGCAGGCGAGGCTTGAATAGAGTGACTTAAGCGGGGGTGAATTAGAGGCAGCTTACAAAATATTTAGAAAAGTGATAAGTCATTTCTTGCATTATATTTTAGAAATATAACCCAATTTGTTTTGTACTACTTCCACATGTTTATAATGATCAGGACCGATAATTGACTTTTAATGTGGGCTAATTTTTGATTTTAGAATTAATTGATTTGTCAGAGTTACTTAACATTTTCATTGCAGACTATTTAATTTCGTTTATATATAATTTGTTTGATAAGCTGTAGGTTCTTGTCATAGTTTTTAAGCCAATTGTTTGATATACCCTGTAATTATTAACATTCAATTCTATTTAAATAGCTATGTTATGGTTTATATTTTATCAGTTCACTCGCGATGAGCGAAACCTTTTCCGATCATTATAAACATGTGAAAGTATTACAAAGCAAATTGTGTTTTATTTAAATGATACAGAAAACGATGAATCTATAATATCAACGTTTGTATTTATGAAATATCGAACGGCTGTTTTTGGACATCTGAATATGAAGATTTGTATACAAAATATGCTGAAAAAAATATTTAACAATTCAGAATGAATATGACAAAATAAGTGATAACTCAGCATGATTGCAATTCAACTTGTGATCCATTTCCCTTCGATTAAAATGTCAATGAAAATATTTATTTTAATGATTTGTTATGCGTGTTAACTCTCAACTCGATCTCTTCATTCTAATTCATGGCAGCTTGATAGTTTGCAATGCATACATGGACACAGATTTTATAAGTCACAAATAATAATAATAGTGGTTTACAACCTTCAATAAGTTTACCAAACTGCTCACATTTTAACCAATCAATCAGTAAAAACATTTTTTTTTTTACATGTGATAATTGTATAAATTTACATCAAATGTGAAATATGCAGAAATTGCATGAATTTTCAAATACTGTATTTTGATATTTTAAGATAAAGATGTTTTTCACATTAAGGTATGTACGTGTACAAATTTGTATCCAATTAATGCTGAATATTACCATTTAAATGGAATTGTGCAATATGAAAATAGAAAAAAAAACATAATAAAATTTGAGGTGTGGAAATTTTATTATTATTCGAAATTTACTTGAATTTTTTTCTTATTTTGAATTATTCATGGGCTTTTTGAAATTCATTATTTTTATCACTTATATTTGATTGATTTCAGTCTAAGATGCTTTGATTTAAATTCATGATTTATAGAACAAATTTTCAGTTTTACCCAAATAACATTCATTAGTGATTTCCCTTATTTTATTTTTTACGTAAATTTCAAATTGGTAAAGTTGGTAACTATAAAACTATTTATTATTTTACGAGCTTACAAGCAATTTATATTGCCTCACTTTTTTTTCTTTGTCATTCTTAAATACGAAACAAACATTCTGTTTATTTCAATTATTTTTCAATGTGCTGAAATTAGAAAATAAACTAATGTATATGTTTGGATTATTGAGATTTTGTACACTTTCATGTATTTTGTCACTAACGACCCGGGTTTCGCCTTTCGGCATCTTCATGCATTCGAGCACACGGATGGACTCGAACTGAGAGACAGTAAACAGTGTCTAACGTTTATATAGAAGATACAAATACGACAAATATTATTTACGAGGTAAGATATTATACGTCTGAGAGCCACACTGATACCTGAGTTAACATTTCGAGAATTGCTTTAATCCTTATTTTGTAAACAACCCATTAACAGAGTGGCAAATTGCTTCTTTTAGAAATACCAGTGATTTTACAATTATAATAGCATTGTGGGTTCTGACGGGATGTAATTCGACGAATGGGTAAATATCTACAATCATTCCACGTTTAGTGACATCTGTTAGGTGTTTCAACGTATAGTATATAATAGCGGAGAATTAGGAAGGTTGAGCTGCTCATTCAAGATTGGCAAAGAATTTAACTGGGCTCTATTGATTTCCAAAATTTCTTGATAAAATAATTTATGATCCCCCATGTTTTTATGCAACAGTTTAACCCCATCATCCGCATTAAACGTATGGTTCTCCATTAGCAAGTGATTTGCGAATGTCGAAGTTTCTTTTTTTAGTCTAAAGGCAGCTAAATGTTCTGATACCCTTATATCTAATGTACGTGTGGTTTTACCCACATAGAAATGTTGGCAATCATTGCATTGTAATTTACAAATACCAGATTTGTTCTTAAAGTTTACTCTATCTTTATTGTTACTAAGTAATTTGCCTAGAGAGTTTTTGCAATAGAACGCCGGTCTAACACTATCAGCGAGTTGTTTTTTAATTTTAAAGCTTGTGCAACCTAAATAACTAATTCTATGCCAGATTCTAGGGTGGTCTATGTCTTTAGACAAAGTTCCCGAAATATAGCATCTTTTCTGCTAATTTACGTTGTTTTTTTTTTTTTTTGATACAAGACTATCTATAAGAGACGCCTCATAGCCATTATTAATGGCAATTTGTTTAATAATGTTTAGTTCGTTTTCAAAATTAAATTTATTTAGAGGTATAGTGACTAATCTGTGAACCTGAGAATGGAAAGCAGCCAATTTATATGAGAAAGGATGGTCTGAGTTAAAATGGATCGCAGCTTCTGCAAACGTCTGTTTTCGATAGATTTTAAATTCATGAATGGAGTTTTTAATATCAATATTAAGGTCAAGGAAATTTATATTCTTGCCCCCTACTTCTAAAGTGAATTGAATTTTATCATCTAGTGAGTTAAGAAAATTATGAAGGTTAGAAACTTGTCTCTCCGTTCCATTGAATAGACAAAGGATGTCATCTACGTAACGGAACCAATAAACTACGTTTCTAACTTCTGTTTTATTGCTAAAAATAAGGTTTTCTAAATGGTTCATGTAAAATTCTGCTAATAGTGGTGACAAACAACTTCCCATTGCAAGGCCTTCGGTTTGTTCATAGAATCTATTATCAAATTGAAAATAGTTCTGGTCAACGCAAACGTCTAATATATTAAGTAATTCCGTAGTAATGACGGGATTAACTCTACGCGTATTAAGGGTATCTTTGATGTTTTGTTTACATTTGTTTACAGGTACATTAGTGAATAAGCTAACAACGTCAAAAAAAATTAATTTGGCTTTTAACGGAATGTTATAATTTTTAATTTTATCTACTAACTCTAATGAATTTTTAATACTATACAATGGCTTGAATTTACTGTGATTGCGGATGAGAGAGTTAGCTCTTTTGGAAAGTTTATACGCTGGAGCATTCATAGATGAAACTACCGGGCGGATTGGTATTGAATCCTTGTGAATTTTCGGTAGCCCATAAAATTTGGGGGCTTGTGGATTTCTAGTAGATAAAAAGGACAAATCCTTAGGGTTGATTGTAATGCTACAACTATTTATAACCTCTTTAATATTTTTATTAAATTTTAATGTAGGATCTTTTTCAATTCGACTATATCGTTATTATCGAAAAGTTATTAAACTTATCAACATAGTCTTTTCGCGTTAACAGGACCGTGGTATTTCCTTTGTCCGCCTTTGTGACAATGATATCATTATCTTTAATTTTAGTTTTAATATTTTTAAGAGTAGCCAACTCCTCATTAAACTTATTGTAATTTTTGTTGCTGTTTAAGTAATCTTTCTTAAGGATGCGAGAACAAATATGTTTGCTGGTTAAATCTTTATGTAATGCAATTTCTAAATCTATAGAAAGGTTTTCATAATCCGATTTTCTATTTGGCAAAGGCGGACAATATTTAAGACCTTTTGATAAAAGGCTCTGCTCGTCTTTTTTTAAATTGACGTTAGACAAATTTACAACTCTATCAAAAAATTTTATAGGTGTTTCCTCATTTATAACTAGATTAGATTTATCAGCTAGACTTTTATTTTTCTCTTCGATCAATTTCTTGAGTTTATAAGTTTGTTTTTCATATTTGCGTTGTATGATTTCGGAAACATTATATCTAATATCACGGTCTAATATATCAAATTCTACAGGATGAAGTTTCTGTGCGAGAGAACAATGAATTATTTTAAGGTATTGGCTTATATTGTCGCGAGCTGCGTACCACTGACCTGTCTCCGTCTTCAACCAAGCTGCTTTAGCTTTTTGCAAAGCTTTCACTGCTGGCCTCGAACCATTGATAATTTTAACATTTCTCGATATGAACTTGGGAGTCACTTTATTTTTAAAACAACTGATATTAAACCATAAATTTTGACAAACAACACGATATTTTAACACTAATTTACTGTAGAGTTCAGTCAATCTTGCTGTACTAGCAATATTGATATAATTTAAGACATCGACTGAGGGTGCTTGATGGAATTTCAATATCAAATTTGGATTATTGAGATTTTGTACACTTCCATGTATTTTGTCACTAACGACCCGGGTTTCGCCTTTCGGCATCTTCATCCGTGTGCTCGAATGCCTGAAGATGCCGAAAGGCGAAACCCAGGTCGTTAGTGACAAAATACATGGAAGTGTACAAAATCTCAATAATCCAAATTTGATATCGAAATTCCATCAAGCACCCTCAGTCGATGTCTTAAATTATAATGTATATGTTTTTAGCTAATCATCGTATTCTGGTTTTGTGCCGTCATTCATTTATTGAGTGAATTCATTGAGTTTTTAATGTCAACTGTGGCATGTGAAAACCCACCCATCAAAATGACACTTTTATCCAAATAACTAATGACATCTATTTTAAAATACTTTGCAATTCGGGTTCGTGTCTTGTCTGACCGCGTGAGTCACTAATATTCTCCGAGAAAATCGATATCATAAATATTATCGTACTTCAAAACGCATTTTTGTTTTATTACATCACCTCTGTTTCCGTATTTAAATATTCAAAACACGTAATTTCCTCTCTCCTCTATACTCTCCGCTAATCCTTGCCGGATGCTGCCGACTAGAGAGATTATAAATATGTTTAGAGTTTTTCAATAAAAGTAAATTAGTAATCATCTAGAAGCAAATACATGCATAAATCTGTCAGTCTATCAGAAGAACTCCTCAGAAACGGTGTACAATAGCGTCTAGAAATTTGCACACTACATATTATTCTGTGGGTGTCATACGGTCCACTGTAATATTTTCAACTTCCAACTTCCAATATTAGATTTCACCAAAATAACGCCAAAGTCTAAATGTAAGTATGATTTATCTCTGGCGAATGCGGGTAATAAATACAAGTTTCCTATATTGTGACAGTTTTTAAAAACTGTTCTACTAATATTATTTCTAAGTAGTTGTTAACAATACTAAAATTTGCTCTAGAGCTGTCTGGCTGACTGAGAAAAATGATAAAAGTACATAACGTGGGTTTAAATTTTGCACTTGCTATATCTAGTATCTGCTGGGTCCAAGGTCGAGTGGTCAACGTCTTCAGCTTCCCAGCATGGACTGTCTCGTATATTTGATTTTTCAATCGATTTCTGCTCGAAGACATGAATTTATGTGATGTTTAAAACTCCCTCTCACCGCAATCTGGAGCGAGAGCGACTAGCCAACCTCTAGTTTTATCCTATCTTTATCATTTCATTCCTATTCTCATCGAAAAAGAGAAGCTGAACAACTGAGTAACAAGCAGTAAATAATCTTTTGAGAAAAACTCATCTAGGAGCTAATATGCTCTGCATAGGTAGTAGTTATGAACAAATAATTATATTGTGTCAATTTTTACAAAAGAATATAAAACGTTTATTTTAAAGAAACTGACATTATAAAAAGTTTCATCAACTTAAAACTCTGGCCTAGGAGATAAAAAATAAAATAGACATAATAGAATAATTAATTTACGCATCAAAATTAGGTCAAATGAAAAAATATTTTATAATGTCTTATTAAGAGGTGATTTATTAATTTTTGTTTGTTTTTGATTGGAAAGATTTATTCATTCCGTTACGTCACTGTTGAAATTATTGTTATTATATTAAAGTACAATTTAGCCCAATTTGTAACAATTATTTCATACATTCTCCTACGTTTTGATTTAAGTGTTCCGTTAAAAAATATAATTATAGTTCAAATTTGGATTATTGAGATTTTGTACACTTCCATGTATTTTCCAAATTTAATATTGAAATTCCATCAAGCACCCTCAGTCGATGTCTTAAATTATAATTATAGTTCAGTTAAAGTGATACTTAATAATAAAAAAAATGGCTATATGCTCATGGCGAAAAATACTACATAGAACACTTGTAAGAGTGAGCTAAAGTAATAAGTGTTATGTAGGTGTAGAGTAAATTGGAAGGTATCATTTCACTTACAGTAATAATTCACGTGTAATAAGTTGCTTATCTTTAGTTTAGTATTAACAATTCGTGTACTGAATAAATTTAAAACATAATAATGCGCAAACGATATGAAAGTTTTTAACATCAATCAAAACTGGATCGTGAGAGACCACACTCTATCTTCCAATACAGAGTGTGACAAAATCAATAAGCTTTAAGTAAGGTCAAAATAACAAACGATTCACTTCTAGAAGAATTTAATCAGTTTATTGATATTGTTACATAAACAAATATGCATTTCCTAAAACCGCTCAATTAGTACCTAAAATATTTAAATTTTATGATCGGATGGGTGGAGGGAATCAGATATACCCACGTCTTAGAACAGAAATCCATAAATCGATTGAAAAGTCAGTTTATGAACTGTCCGAATCCGCGAGATCTGTAACCGAAAACAACCATTCACCACTGCACTACTGCACCCCGGACCACTGCATACTTTAGCATAACAGCAAAATAATAATTTACTACTTGAAAAAAAGTTGATGACAGAAAATTTACGTTTTATCCGAAATTTACTCATGAAAAATACAATAGTTTTGTCTTGTGTCTACAGCGGAGTCTTATCTCAAGTTAAAAAAAACCGACAAGTATTTTGAATTGCGCCACCTGCAACAGTAAATTCTTGGTTCTTTCCTTTTAGATAGTATCATCATTGAACAACCATATAAGAAAAGTTTGTGTGAAGCGAGTTTCGTTAACCTTCCCGATAATGGGCTGGCAGGGTGTCGAATGTAATGTACATTTTGGACTTTATTAGAGTGTAGTACGAAAATGAAAAACAATTGTATGTGTTATATAATACACAGAGTTTTGGTTGCGGGCGAAGTGTAGCGTTTTTTTAGGAACGTTTTTCGCCCATAAACTGGGCAACTCGCCTTTTAAACACCACCAAAACAGGAAAGTACTAAATTCATTTTTGTTTTTGTTTCGAAACACAAACAAATATTTTTTTAAATATTCATAATATATTGTGATGAAGCTTCAGTTAACACATCGTTAGTTTTATGAAATATTGTTGAATGGACATGACAACTGTCTTATGATTGGATTAGTGTGAGATGTTTTCCAATACGGATTTATAATAAAAGAGCTCTATAAAAAACTATACGATTTATTTTGAGCGTTCTTTTGTTGTTTTGACAGGACGACACTGCTGTTGTAATTACGATTTTTTAAAACTATAGTTTGCAAAGCTGTCAGGGTTAATTTTTCTGGTCCATTGTGTACACACCTAAACATAACATTGCCTAAGCGTTGTCTCACGATTCACCATTTTAGAGTCCAGTTACAATTTTTTGTAGCATGTAAATCACGATAGCGGATCTTCTGCGCAGTGGTGCTTAGTCATGCTATAATTAAATTGCAAAGATATACTTTTATTCGATACGTAAAAAAATATTCCGGTGCAAATAAATTAAAAATGATTTTTTAAGATGTTCACTCACTTCTTTGTGAGTCTCGACCAACGTTCCCTCTAAGATGAGAGATTCTCTGTGCAGAGAATCTATTGACTGATCAGGCCACGCCAACACATGCGCGGGATAATTTTAACCTCTTTTAAAACAACAATATAGCATACAATTTAAGACATCGACTGAGGGTGCTTGATGGAATTTGAATATCAAATTTTGATTATTGAGATTTTGTACACTTCCATGTATTTTGTCACTAACGACACGGGTTTCGCCTTTCGGCATCTTCAGGCATTCGAGCTCACGAATGGACTCGAACTGTCAGTTATCCTCGAGGATAAATTTCCGAAATCAAAAAAGCTGGTAATGTACATTACAGCTGCATTTGGGATCAAATCGCTGCGAGTCGTTCTTTTTAAAATTGAAAATAGTGAAAACGAAGTGTCCCAATAGCTTGGCTGATGAAAACTTGACAAATCAACTGCGATTTTTTTTTAAATAAAAAAATAAATGTCTTGGTAATTATTTATTAATAAATTGTTTTTTTATGCGGTCCACCATATACCGGTAATATTTTATTTGGCCCACCAAACGATTTCTGTTGGACAACTCTGATCTAGTTCAATGAGAATTATTTTATATAATTGATACTTATTTTTTCGGCATTGAATTATTGTCAAACTTATAATTATCACTGTGATACCTAAAACTGTATCGAAT
Organism: Himalopsyche phryganea; assembly: GCA_022494535.1. Classification (NCBI taxonomy): domain Eukaryota; kingdom Metazoa; phylum Arthropoda; class Insecta; order Trichoptera; family Rhyacophilidae; genus Himalopsyche; species Himalopsyche phryganea. The sequence continues at coordinate 140,616 of JAGVSL010000142.1, read as the reverse complement.
TATATTGAAAAAATGTATTTCGGTAACAGATTGACGACACCTTCCTAACGTTCTTTCTCAATCCCTGCGTGTTATTTTTCTCGCCGCCGGCCACTCTTCCTCGTGGAAGTTCTGCAAACAAATAGAAAGAATAAAAAAACAAAACCGCCAATTCATGACTAGACACACGACGACCCGACTCTCGATTCAATATTATGATAATACGTACATATAAGAGTTACGTAGAACCTCGATATAAAAAAAAAACTCCCGAAGCGTCAATATAATGACCTCTGTGTATCCGGTTTAAGGTAACGTTAAACGAGGCGGGTAATTTTGATTAATTGTATAATATTATGCATGAGCTGGGTTATGCCAGAGCATGCATGTATATTTAGTTTACGCAGTATTAATAATTTAATTTTATACACAGTGGAATTGGTGTGCGGATAATTTAAATCAAAAAGTTAAATCGTCATACTTTCATTGGATTCAGCAGTATATGAACTCCCAAAAAACATTTAATCAAAAAAAGTGGTTCAAATTATGTACATTTCCATCTATTTTGTCATTAACGACCTGGGTTTTGCTTTTCATCATCTTCAGGAATTTGAGTACACAGATGAACTCAAACTGACAGTTAGTAAATAGCTTTTATAGCGTTTAGAAGACAAATAAAAATAAAGAAGAGTTTCTGATATGCTTAAAGCTTTGTCCACTCCCAATGTGGAGCAAAATTTATGAACTCTTATGGAGTTTTCTCAGCAGAAGTTTTTCTAAGAGTTACTCAGTTGCTCAACCTCCTTTTTTCGGAGAGAGTACGGATAAAACGATAGGGCTAGGATAGAACCAGTCGCTAGCTAATCGCTCTCGCTAAATCCCATTTTTAGGATCAGAGGAATGGAAGGATTCCTAGATATCACAAACATCCATCCATGCCTATGAACGTAAACTCATAACTCGATTGAAAAATCAAATTATGAAACTATCCGTACGACGTTGACCACTGCACCACGGACCCAACAAATAAATATAGCTAGGAAAAAATTATGCTTAAATACGTAAAAATAATGCATAGATGTAAACATTTCAAAAAAAAAAATTGAAATCTTGATTTATTATATAATATTAACTCTTTATATTTTCTGTATTTTATTAACCCTAATCCCCTTTGTCGAGCATTGTCTTTTGTAGTATTTAGACTACTATCAGTAACGAATTCTCCATGAGTCTTAAAATGCGGCCATTTCTGCTGTGCAAGAATTAGTATTCACAATCGAGGCATGGAATAGTTGTTGATATATTACCTGCAGATAAGTAATAATGATTGTAACATCAATTAATTGATTGTATTCGTTTTATAGAATGGATAGTAAAATTATCAATACTGATTTATTACTGAGCTTAACAATTAATTCATGCACTCGGTATTTTTTTCGCCACGATAATGATTGTTTGTTTAAAACTTTAATAGGTAATATGTATTTATTCTATTATCATAAATATATTTTTATTGCTTTTATTGATTAATAATGGCAATATTCATCTCCATAGTGTGTATTTTTATATGCCAATATCCTATAAGGAAACGACCGAAAAGAGATTTCGTTTTTAAATAACAAGTATGAGTTAATATCTAAAAATATAATATAATAGTACGTATGCTATGCGGTTTAAATTATTCAAAAGGTATATATATATATATTATATAACTACAATCAAAACGAATTATTAGGATTTTAAAACTATTTTAATAAAACTTACATTATTTGAAGTACTTCCATTAGAAAATTGTGGAATAAGAATCATATATTTTAGGGTAAAAGTAAGAGTTTTACAAGATTTCATCCGTTTGTTGATAGCTATTTCAGCTTCACTCCGTCTTATGACATATCTCCATATCTTTTTAAACAGTATATATAAGCGATCTAAATAAGTTTAAACATAGTTCTAACAGTCGCTTGATAAATAGGTATCAACTATATCTTTTGATCGTTGTGGAACTAAATAAATAATTCAGAAGTAAGAATCAATTTTTTTTGTACTACTCCCACGTTTTTATAATGATCAGGAACGATTTAGCTCATCGCGAGCATTATCAACTGATACAATATAAATCTTTACAAGACTACTTATATAAAATTGAGTGTTAATAATTACAAGGTATAACAAATAATTGGTTCAAGAGCTATGACAATAATTTACAGATAATCATACAAATAAACATAAACGAAACTAAATAGTCTACAATTAAATTGTAAAGGACCTCTTAGAAATCAGTAAAAAAATCAGAGTCGGGCACGGGCCATGGTGCAGTGGTTAACGTCATTGGGTTCGGTCTCTGGGTTCATAAATTGGTTTTCCAATCGATTTATGGAGATCTGTTGGTAGTTGCTAGGGCTTCCAATCCCGGGATCCGGGATCCCGAAATCCAGGAATCCCGAGCAATTAGCCAATCCCGTAATTCCGGGATTGATTTAATACCAATACCGGGACTTCGGGATTCGCTATAAAATAGTAAAAAAGAATCTTTATTAAAATGCAAATTCTTATTCTTATCTCCGATGAACTATAAAATGCAAATTACTACCCGATTTACTATACGAACATCATTTCCGGCGACCGAGTGCCTACGTATGTTTCATTTATATATTTTAAACATAATTGATATATGTGTTGCCTTCTCTCTCACACTCATATTTCGCGAGCGGACAGAAATAGACAATTAATTGTATTTTTGCATCATTATCTACAAAAAACAGTTCACCACTATTCTATTTTTAGATTTCGCGCACTAAAGATTTTTTGTCATTTAACTGTAACATATCTTCAATTACCTAAAATTCGAAGAAAATTATTGTAATTTGGTTTTACATTTTGTATTTATATTCTGATACCTATTTAATAAATAAAATCATCGTATAGGTACTTAGGTATTATGTTCTTTTATGCGTTTTTTGGAACATAGCTACCTACCCTCATATTTTTTATGAACTGCAAATCCATTTTCACGGAGTTTTATTTTTATTTTGTAAGAGGATTTTAATACTTTTTCCGTGGCTTCATTTACACGGTTTATCGTGGTACATATTATGTACAATTTTTTTTTTCACAATTTAAATTTGAAAACCCTGGCTTTTTTTCAATCCCGGGATCAGAAAAGGGGTCCGGAATTGCATGCCCTAGTAGGTGCGTCTAGCATTTCCTCCAACTCATCCGATCCTAAAAACGGGGCGTAACGAGAGCGTTAAGCGTACAACTAGTCATGTTCTATCCTTATCCTTCTATCCATCTTTTGAAGAAGAGAGGTTGTGTCAACTGAGTAACAAGAATTTCTCGAATAAAAACTTCCACTAGAAGTGCTTCACATTGTAACGGACATAGTAAATGCCTAAAACATAAATGTTCTAAATATTACAAAAAAAGCTAAATACTTGCTATATTTACCTTGTTTAAATGAAGTTTCACCAAGTAACAGCAGATTCAATCAATTGATAATAAATTGATTTACTATAGTTTACGTTTATGAAGACGTCATTGGGTATTTATAATACTTCGTGTGTGGGATTTATGTAGTGAGTAGTGTATTAACAAGTATTTGCTTTATAACATTTTTCGTAACTAGATGCGTCACAGAGTTTTTGAACCTCTTGAATAGATGAAGATCTATTATAGACGTGCGTGAAAACTGAAAATACGTATTGCTCGAAATTCATGTTTTAAACATAAAAAGAACAAAATTCCTCGCGGTTAAGAGAAAGAAACTGTGTTAAGTGACAAGCAAATACGCAGGGAAATTTTTTAAGAGTCATCAAATTTGTAAAAATAATGAACGGAAAAATACTCTTTTATCACCTTTTTTCTTCAGGGGAAGAGTAATGCATGCAATATTTATATGGTATTTTTTATGACTTGTATAATCCAAGAAGGATGTCAAGATACATAACTAAAAATATATTGATACCGATTAATAGCAGCAACACAACATAGATGATCTCTGTAAAACCTACAAGGTGGGTGCCTAGTAAAAATAAGTGCAATTCTCGCTACATGCTCAAATAGTTTTATATGGCTATCCATAGAGGGGAATACTGGCAATGATACCATACAAAATGGAATTATTATGGTCTTCCAAGCAATCATAAAAAGATTCATTCTATTTAAAAAAAATTAAAACACAATTCATTTGTACTACTTCCACATATTTATAATGATCAGAACCGGTTTCGCTCAGCACGAGCATTATCAACTGATGTGTTTTATTTTTAAAATATAATGTCTTTCCACCAAGAATTGACAGTTAACACCTTAAAAGGTTCATTCTATTTGACTTAGTAGTTTTATGTACTTTGAGAAAGCCTTTAAGTGTTATAATTCCATCCACCATATTACCCTATACGGCAGACGCTTAATGAAAAGATATTTGAAACGTTGTCAAAATGTGCTGGAATTATAATTATTCATTACGCTAATGTTGCTCTAAATTTAAAGTTATTCTTGCTATCTGAAATTACAAATATAGCTTCATTAAAAGTCCATTAGCCAATTAGTCCAATAGTGGTTCAGGAAAATTATAAGAAAAAGTTAGTAAACCATTTAACAACAACCAAATATTAAGTTTGTAATTAATATTAATAATAAACAGCCATCTTATGTGGGGAAAGCAGAGCAGCTATGAGTATCTTGCATACAATCTTGCATACAAGAAGTGAATTCAGCATATAGTGCAATTGAAATAGCTTTGAGTAAAACAGACCGGTGTCTTTGCTTAAACTATTGAGAACAATAAATCAAAAAAAAAATCCGTACACAGTGATTTCTCGCAGTAATTTAATTTAGTGACTCTAATTTCTTCTGTCTTGATAATAAAAAGTTTTCAAAGGAATATTGTCGACGAGACTGTTATCCTGAAGTAGGTCTAATCACACGTTTTATTAAAGTAAGTCTTGTTGTGTGCAAATAGATTTATTCATTAGTGTTTAATGAATTAAACAAATTGAACAATAAACTAAATTGATAAGCAATATTAGATTACCAACAATAGCAAAACACAGAATAATATGAGAGCAGAATGTTACAATAAAACTTTAAAAGTACGAACGTGTGATAACTTTCAACTTAGAACATTGAGACGAACTGTCAAACACATACTTCTAATCGAGCGAAGAAAGTCCGACCGGACGATACAACCTTTTCAAACCAACTCTGCCGTGTGCATATTTATTGCGTGACGGTTGTAATAAGTTGTATCGTATTTTAGAACCTTTTCAAACAAGTTTATGAAAAAAAGTGTGTAGATGAACTCCGGAATTCTGCTAACTTCGATATTTAAAAATATAAAAATCTGAAATTAACATATATGATAGAATGTGGCTAAAACAACAATTTCCGACCAAAAGGTCATTTTAGGCCAAAATGTCAGTTAGAACCTTTTCAAACTAAGGTAACGAATTATTGGCTTCTAATGTTGCCTAATTTTTGATTTCAGATTAGTAGTTATTGTTTTGTAAGATGTCATTAACATTTTAATTATAGACTATTTAATTTCGTTTATGTAATACTGGTACGATACTCCGTAATTTCTTGTCGTAGTTCTTGAACCAACTCTTTGATATACCTTGTAACTATGAATACTCAATTAGCACAAAAATAGCGTTTTTACGATTTATATTGTATCAGTTGATAATGCTCGCGATAAGCGAAACCGATCCTGATCATTATAAAAATGTGGAAATAGTATAAAACAGATTGTGTTTTATTTATTAAAAAGGATTACAAGATTATAGTTGGTACATATTTCTCAAGCCACTGTCAAAACTATGCTTAAATGAATTGTAGTACTGGTCTGCTTTCTGTTATTGACTTTTAATGAAATTAAGATATGTTTTATCACTTTAAAATTGTTAACCATATCCGAACCTTATTCGGAGCATATGTCCACCACACGGTTCCTCCAAGACTCTCCATCCCCCGCTAGTCTTCATGTTTCCTCCCAGGTCATCCCAGCGTCCCGCAGCTCCGCCGAGTTCATCCTATGAATGGTCATAAGCGGCTTTCCAGGGCGACGGAATCCATCCGGTTGATAAAAGAGATAGACAGGATTCAGGCTTCTCTGGAGCGTCCGCAGCACATGTCTAAGTTAGGTCCATGCTCGTTTTTTTTATTTTGGACATAATAAAGGGCTGTTCCGTCCACTCTCTTACCTGCGAGTTTCTGACAAAGTCAAACCACCGTACCCCTAGCTTCGCCAAAAGCATCTGTTTTCAAAGCACAGTATACGGTTACCCTGTGCTTTAGTTTGCGAATCATGGCACCTCACTAAAGCACAGGGTTATAGTAAATAATATGTTTTTTTTTACCACATCGCTGTCAACGTGTAGCATAATAAAATAATCCTAATTGAGGTATCCCAACAAAAGTTTTCTTTGAGAACTGCTTGTTGCATCAGTTGCTCAACCTCTCTTTTTTTCGAAGAGCGTACGAATAGAAGGATAGGGCTAGGACAGGACTAGTGGTTAGCTTATCGCTCTCGCTACGCCCCGTATTTTGAGGATCGGATGGGTGGGAGGAAGTTTTAAGACATCACAAACATTTATGACTACGAACAGAAATCCACGAATCGATTAAAAGATCAATTTATGAAACTGTCCGCACCGGAACTTGAACTCGAGACATCCATAACCGTGGCCAACGACGTTACCAACTTCGCCACGGAGCCGACGTTGCAAAAACCATTGTTTTTTATCTTGCAATCGTTTAACTTAAACCAGCTAACTAAAGTAACCCGATCGATTCAAAAATATTTACTATATATGTGTTCTAGCTCTATGACCCGACTTTGTCCGGGATATTTCAAAGTCATTCTTTATTCTTTACGAAAAATTGTGTTTTATTTTTAAAGTTTTTCCATCTTTCACATTTTGACGACTCAAATGTCATAGTGAGGCTCGGTCAAGCACCCTCATTCTAAATTATGAACTATTCATTATTTTTATACAACAGCAATATATTAACATATTACAATAACAAAACGATGTTTCTTTATTCAATAAATCTTGATTCATAAGACGAAGAGTAAGTACGGACTCTACAATAACAACTATAAAATGCGAGATCAAAAAATGACCTTCTATGAGAGAAATGTAAAAATTATGACACGGTGAAAGGACACTTTGAAATATTGCAACATTAAAAGATATAATAAAAATATTTCTTCTAGAACTGAAATGACTCAATTTGTTTGCACCCAATAAGCTTACTTGCGAAATCGATTCTTATTTTTATGGTATTTGTATGGAAATGTTGCAAATAATCTCAAAGGAACAACGTCATAGCATTGTTATGCGGTGCCACTAGAAAGGAAATTAAAAACGGTGATATAACTCGACCCATTAACCGAATGGGCTAGCATTGGAAACGGGTGCAATATTAAAATGTATGATGTAATTGAGGCATTCAGTATCAAACGCGGCCAAATCATTTTTGCGATATTCACTTTTGAATTGTTTCCAGTGGGAATTACAATTCAATATATCATATTAAAATATCAAACTCTGACTTGAGTGCATCAAACTCAATTTGAAATTATAGTATTTGTAACAAAAGTAGCCAAGCCACTGAGTAACCAATCAGATTGCAGCATTTAAATCAACTGATTAAGTGAATAATTCTTGACCGACTGATTGTAAGGTGTTTCTCTAAACGGCTGCACTCAATACATGACACGTTTAAATTATTAATGAGAGAAGTTAAAATTACTCATAATTTATGATTTGTCCTCCATAATAGTCAATATAGGCAATACTTTTCGAATATCTCTCTCAATCGACTTACATTCATCCGGAATCTCTGTGCACGTTTTATTTGGTATTACATCATATAATAACAAATAAAACGATATATTTTGAATATATTATTAAAATCTCTTCAGTCTTCTTACCGTCGCTAAATGAGGAATTTTGTATCATGAGGGATACATTCATTTATTTACATACTCGTCTCATAACCGATCGGTTTAGACTTTCGTCACATTTGGTTGCGACGTTAAGAATTCAATTTTATGAATGGTATTTTTATTTCTTCACCCATTCACAACCCGATTCAATAAATATGGCGAGGCGTGGTTGGGGAGAATGATTAGCTAATCTAATCTGAAGCAAGAGGTCGAGCAAACAGCTCTTATCAAACCACTTGATTTGAAATGCTGCACATAGAAAGCAGATATATTATGGTATTTCAAATAAAATATTCAATAAACAATATATTAGTTACATTCGTAATAAATGTTCATTCTATTTTAAAAAATAAAACACAATTCATTTGTACTACTTCCACATACGCTCATCACGAACATTATCAACTGATAATCAATTGATAATGCTCGTGATGAGCGAAACCGGTCCTGATCATTATAAATATGTGGAAGTAGTACAAATGAATTGTGTTTCATTTTTTAAAATATAATGTCTTTCCACCAAGAATTGACGGTTAACACCTTAAAAGTGAAATGTTCATTCAATTAAAATTGTGTGTATCTTGGGAAAATTTATGAGGCTAATGCATTCAACAAATTTCTAGATTTTAATTGCTACACTTATTAGTAATGATAACTTAATAATTTTCTGTTTGAGAACTGTCAATTTTCAACACTCGGTAAGCATTTCTTTTCATTCAAGTCTTGCAACACTAACAGTTATGATAAATAAACTAGATATAATGTTAGGTTATTGACCTGGCAATAAGCTTAATCAAGAGAAAAGTCATTAGAAAGGATTATTAGCGAGCTAAAACGATCTCCACATTCACTCACTTCTTTGTAAACTTATTTTAACTAATCAATTTTAAGATATAGTTTTATTTTAAAACCTTCTCGTGCACACTTTATCAATAAAGCCATTCACTTGCCCTCCTCCACCCACCACTGCTTTCCCATCCGTTAATTTTATATGGCAGTATCCAGTGGCGTAACAAACTTTAGGCGTACCTACAGTTTTCTTCCTGCATTGGAAGTGTAATAAATCCCTACAGATTCTACAATCCCTTCTGTGCGTTGAGGTCTACTCAACGGACAGAACGTGTGTATGTCGAAGATTTTTTTTTTAGGGCTGATAATTTACCTAATTCGCCCCCAAGTCAGCATGGCTGATCGGTAGAATGAAAAATTTGATCGACTTACGCAGCTCTTCCCCTTCTTCATAGAGTAACTGACACTCCCGAAGGTTTTGTTTTGGTGTATCGGCTAACCGATCAAGCTCAAGGAGCTTAGGTCTAGAGATGGACCTGCAAAGCAGCGCCCATCTCTATGGCGAAGCACCAACATTATGAAACCATCGTAGATATCATTAAATCATAACATTACGATTTTATTTGCATATTTTATCTGCATAATACATATATTATTGTTATGTAAGTTTTCATTATGATTTAAACGTAGAAAGCTTTCTATGTATTCGTTGAATCTGATAAATGGTATTAGATTAGAAACGTATTTTTGACATTGAGTTAGTTATGTGCTAAAACTTTATTGAGTAAACCAGATTCGAAAGTGAAGTAGAACATCTTGTTTTTATAACAACAAGGACAATGCAAGGAGTGGCAATGTCATCAGGAGACCTTCTTGGTTTTGATATTTAATTAATAACCAATGTTTTCTCGTCATCACATATCACAATAGACACTCCTTATAGGATTAATTAATCGGGTAAAGTTAAGCATCCAATGATTCAGTGTATGTTTGTATAAGTTAAATAAATTTAAAAATATAATTGAGGTCAGAATAAACATAAATTGATATTGACCATCAAAATTTCAGTTCTTGAATCTGTGTTCCCTCTAAGTTTTAGAACGTACTCCAATACAAAACATTAAAATTTTATTTTTGAAGAAATATATCCAATTTGAATTATTGAGATTTTGTACACTTCCACTGTACACATTAAAAACTCCATTCATGAATTTAAAATATTTCTAAAATTGACTCTTCAGATGCTGTCATAGATTTTAATTCAAAGCATCCTTTCTCATATAAATTGGCTGCTTTCCATTCTCAGGTTCACAGATTAGTCACTATACCACTAAGCAAATTTAACTTTGAAAACGAACTAAACATTATTAAACAAATTGCCATTAATAATGGCTATGAGGCGCCTCTTATATATAGTCTTGTATCAAAACAAAACGTAAATTAGCAGAAAAGATGCTATATTTCGGGAACTTGTCTAAAGACATAGACCAACCTAGGAACTGGCATAGAATTAGTTATTTAGGTTGTACAAGCTTTAAAATTAAAAAAACAACTCGCTGATAGTGTCAGACCGACGTTCTATTGCATAGATTCTCTAGGCAAATTACTTATTAACAATAAAGATAGTCCACTTTAAGAACAAATCTGGTATTTATAAATTACAATGCAGTGATTGCCAACATTTCTATGTGGGTAAAACCACACGTACATTAGATATAAGGGTATCAGAACATTTAGCTGCCTTTAGATTAAACAAAGAAACTTCGACATTCGCAAATCACTTGCTAACGGGGAACCATACTTTAATGCAGATGATGGGGTTAAACTGCTGCATCAAAACATGGGGGATCATAAATTATTTTATCAAGAAATTTTGGAAATCAATAGAGCCCAGTTAAATTCCTTTCCAATTCTGAACGAGCAGCTGAACCTTCCAAATTCTCCGTTACTGTATCATATACGTTGAAACACCTAACAGATGTCACTAAAGGTGGAATGATTGTATATATTTACCCTTTCATCGAATTGCATCCCGTCGAAACCCACAATGCTATTATAATTGTAAAATCACTGGTAATTCTAAAAGTAGTTGGAAAGCGGCAATTCGCCACTCTGTTAATGTGTTGTTTACAAAATAAGGATTAAGGCGATTCTCGAAATGATAACTCAGGTATCAGTGTGGATCCCAGACGTATAATATTTTATCTCGTAAATAATATTTGTCGTATTTGTATCTTCTATATAAACGTTAGACACTGTTTACTGTCTGTCAGTTCGAGTCCATTCGTGCGCTCGAATGCCTGAAGATGCCGAAAGGCGAAACCCGGGTCGTTAGTGACAAAATACATGGAAGTGTACAAAATCTCAATAATCCAAGTTTGATATTGAAATTCCATCAAGCACCCTCAGTCGATGTCTTAAATTATAGATGAAATATATATTCATTGTTTACCATGTCCGCTCTTAACATGAACCATATGGACTCCTAATGGAGCTATTTCTATGAGAACTGCTTGTTACTCAGTAGTACAACCTCTGTTTCGAAGAGTAAGGGGAAGATAGTTAGGATACGACTAGTAATTAGCTAGTAATTATCAGTCTCGCTATATCCCGTTTTTTTATGATCGTTACACATGATAAAAAATATGATGTATTGCTGTTTGCAAAAAGGTTAATATTATCCCCCACATTCTTTGGCTTTGCCTGCTCAGCCTATGGATTTTCCGCGGAAAAAATCACTCGTCTTAGAGGGAACATTGCTTCGAATAGATGACTGGTGATTATCACTGTTTCACGTTCCATGGCCAACTTCACAACTGTCTACTAAGCATCTCTCTCAAAATGATTACACCCAGCTTCTCTGCATCCCTGTCAAGATACTGTCCGCCTATATCCTCCAGGGACGGCACCGGGGATAAGTGCCTACTACGATTCATTTATACAACCTGTTAAAATCTCTAGATCTTTAGAATTCTGGCATCTAGCAAGTGATCTGCTTTACCATCTGAGTTTTATGGGGTGTGAGGTTTATTCTATTTATCAGTTTTTTATTTCGTTCAAATTTTGTACAGTCCCATACGTTTTTTCAGTTGCGACCGAGGGGGGGGGGTTCCACCATTCGGCATCTTCGGGCGTTCGATTGTATGGATGAACTCGAACTGACGGTTAGTAAATAGCTTGTATCGTGTATAAATAAGACAAAGTAAGAAAAAATAATTTAAAAGCAGCTGAATGTTCCAATACTTTTATTTATTATGTTTATCAGTGGTGAACACACTTTTTCATCCGGTCTATTTTTGAAACAGAAACTTTACAGAAATCTACCAAAGTCAATTCTCATAATTTTTACGATTAATATAATTTTATACAAAAAAGCCAACCAGTAGAAGCATCTATCTATACACAAATATAGAAGTTCAAAAAATCGACTAGATGCTTAATTTTAAAAACACGTAATCTCCGGAAATAGTGAAACGTTCATATGCAAATTCAATTTCTGATATCAAGAACCGCTACACCCTGAAGTTCTGAAAGACCCGCTTTTTAATTTGATTAGTAATTTTACGTGCATATTGACACATACAGTTTTTTGTATGTAAACATCTTTCACGACTTCCTACCGTGTGGAAGTTGCGGTCTTGTTTTTCAATATAATGTGTTGAATGAAAAATTACATCTTATTTTCATAGCATGGAAAAAAGGCAACAAATCATATTATGGACACAATGATCGCTCATGAATTGCAACGTTCCCAACCTATGTTTAAGTGCAGTATTTTTTTAATCGAGTGACAGCACTCGCCGTCGAAGCGCGGTCCTTGAATTAAAGCCGCAGAATAAATTTAAATATAATTACACCTATGATGTTATTACATGACACAATGCTCTTCTGATATATTTACGATTATAAAAAGTCCTTAATTGTTAGCAACATTGTGTTGTGAAGTGTCATTGGATACTTAAAGTGCAAATCATTTTCAAGTTTCGCCAACGCGCTTTGTCATTCTTCCTAACATAGATTTTGAATCATGCATTGCTCGTTGCACATGCAAGTCATTTTCGACACACGATAACAAATCGAGTTAATTAAGTACAATGCAATTTTCTTCACCAACATATCTTGTTTTTGCTGTTGATATATTCTGATGGTATTTCTTTCGTATTCAAAGTTGTGCCCACCACCGGCCACTTCGGCTTCGCCTTCTTCTTACTGGCTGTATTTCACACTATAACGACGTTATTCATGTTTCAAAATTTGTCTAGAAATTTCCTCATAATATTATGTTGTTTTATACTCTATATAGTATTCCAACTGATCAGTTGATAATGCTCGTGATGAGCGAAACTGGTCCTGATCATTATAAATATGTGGAAGTAGTACAAATGAATTGTGTTTTATTTTTTAAATATGATGTCTTTCCACCAAGAATTGACAGTTAACACCTTAAAAGTGATTAGTATTCCATCATTTTGTATGGTTAGTGTCAAAATGTACCTTCTTTCATTATCTTTGTGTGTAGTTCATTTACAAATTACGGTATTTAAGTGTTAAAATAAACAACAACAGATGCAAATTGATTTTTCGGGACCGTTAAAGATGGCTATATTAAAAGCCAAAATAAGAACAAGCAAAGAAGTAACATTGTCTTCCGCTTTGTTTTTTTCCACCAGCGATTATAAAACTTGTATTATTTGTTATTTATTGCACTATTTTATGAAATAAAACGACAGATTTTAAAGAAATTAACATTGACGCAAAATTGCATAGGTGTTATAATACAAATGCAAGTTTACCGAAATAATTTATGTCGCCGCCAAAAAGTAAACTTACGCCGAAGACCATTATTGAAATAAATAATGGCCAAGATGGACAGTTTTGCCTAAATTCGCTGTTTTTATGACATACCATAAAATAATTATCGTCTTTTTAGTATAAGCAGACAAAAAGAACAATCTGCATTTTGAATTTCACGTGGCTTATTAGTTACGCTGCCATATTGAACCGCTTAAATATCCATTAGAGATTTCGCTTTTATTGATTAGCCACTCTATACTTAAGAAGCTATCTAAGGATACACATTTTGTATTATAATATATTACTTAATATTCATCCTTAGATAGCTTTTTTATATTATAATAAATTTTATGCTGTTAACTATTTCCATTTTGGTAAGCCGCTACTGAAGAGAGATCTTAGATATTGGGTAACATCCAATAACCCACTTAAATATATTTATATAAATAAAATAATTGCAAAAAGTTAAAAATTAATTTTCATTATAGAAAATATGTAAGCTAATTGAAGTACATATTGTTGTACTCGGAAATGACCGAACACATTCAATGAGCGCTTGACATTTTTAAATAGAGTGTACTGCACGGTATCTTTAGATCTATTATATTTTAATGAAAAGCATTCGGAATGAGATGAAGGTATAGCAATGATTTGAAGATATTCATCCCTCCGTTTGATAAAAAGTTTTTTTCGTATACATCGTCAGAATTCAGATTCTGGACATAACAAGACAGTTTAAGATCCTTAAAGAGATCAATTCCCACAATGGGCTGTTGTGCCAAAGAGCAGGGTTATTATATACATACTAGTTGAAAGCGGGTGCAGTTTTTTATTTACGTATGGTGATAATAGTGTAACCTTTGTTTCTGTGTGATAGGTCACAAGTATTATTGTTATTTCATCATATTTCTCGAGAAAGATTTCAAGGTAATTTTTACATTATAAAATAATAGGTTCATGAATATTTCGTGGTTTGCCGTTTAACATTGGTGAGTTCCCGGTGTGTCGTCACATTTCTCCGATCGACTGTGTCTACGTCATTATATTTTATTCTGTAGGCCGCCGACAGGGATCGGTTTTCGAAACGCCTTCTACGTAACTAGATTTCTTCTCAACGCAGGGACAGTCGACCGCTAGCCCTCAAATTACCTTCTTACGAACAATAGAACATAAATGATGCGGTAAAAAGCGAAAACCGATAAATCCACATTTTGTTAAAATCCAACAAAAAAATGCCATACATGACATACCGAATCCTATAAGCATACCACGTTTTATTGACTGTCTACTAAAAATATGCATACTTTTCTTACTGTACAATAGATGGCGAAAACTTTAAATGTTACACAAAGACGTCGTGTACTACTAATGTTCCAAAGAGGACATTTCGTTTTTTGCAACAGCGTATTTATTATTTTATCAAAATTCGGACCATTGTATGAAGCAATTACGCGGTGAAATTGTAAAGTGACACATTTTTAATTTGATTAAGTATTTTTTGAGGTTTTATCGAATTTGATTTTAATACTTTTGGCGCCATGCGCATGCATAGCAAATGGTCAATAAAATTGATAATTGTACTGTTTTGGCAGTGTGTCATTTTGTTTTTTCGAAACTGTTTATATTAAAATCATATATATCATTGATGTTTTGAAATATGATATTTTTTATAAAAGGCTGAAGAATTGTAATTTCTACTAAACCACCTAATTTAAGACTTTGGAATCAAATTTTCATTTGAAATATTTATCCATTTACACGTGCTTAGATCACTTAAAATAATTTTTGGTCTCAAGTTGATTTTTATACACCAAGTCTACAGACTAATTTATTAAAATGGAAGCTGCTGAAAACAGTAAAATTTAAAAGAAACTATTAAATTGTCCTTACTATATAGCAGAAAATACATTTATCAATCTGTCCTGTCACAAGAGCTCCTCCCAAGCGGTGCTCAGTAGCAATGCAAAATTTGCACATGTCATTTTTGCTGCCATTTCTAGGTCAACTGTGCTATTTTCAACTTTTAATAACATTGGTAAATGTTGAAAATAGTACAGAAAATGGATAATAGTATCTTTTGATTGCCTATACTCTATGGGTGTTACGTAAGGTACGGTCCGTCGTGATATTTTAACGATCAACTTTGAACATTAATATAAATTGATTTACTATAACTATGTGGATATTTTCAACTTCCGACGTTGGCTTGAAACAAAATAACGCCACAATAACGTCAACGTCTAAATGTTAGCGTCCTATATCCCAGGCGATGCTCGGTATGAAATACTATGAGTATAATAATATATATAATATAATTGATTTTTCATATTTTTCTCAACCATCTTAATTCTAATGTATAACAACACTATGTTGTCATTCTTAACTTAACCATTTGAATCTCATCTAATGTGTTTGTTATAAATATTTTAGTTATTATTTACAACACTATTTGTACAGCGAAAGTTGTCAATCCCTGATACCGTGATCCCACGTAACACTCGACGACCTTGTTGCGTGACTCAAGTCCTCACGCCTCATACCCCACACACCATCCACGAAACGGTGGCATTATAAAATATTATCATACGAATTAAGACTAAAAGTTTTTTTACTTGCATACAACAATGACCCTAATTAGGTGTCGGATTGTCCTCACCAGCGTGACATAAATATGACTATCGTACTATATTTAATCAAACGTATAACGCACACTAATGATACTATACAATTTTTTTACCATGTCGACTTCCAAAGCGGAGTATATTGAGTCGTTATGGAGCATCCCCACCAAACTGGTTGCAAATCAGTCCCTCAAACTCGTTTTTCTCTTTCCTTTTGCTCCGTTTCCAGTATCAGATGTTACTTTTAAGGTGTTAACTGAGCGAAACAGATCGTGATCATTACAAACATTTGGAAGTAGTACAAAAATTGTGATTTATTTTTAAAATATCAGAATGAAGAGCAATGACAGCATTATTTATATTCACACATTTGAATATAAATTACAAAATCTTTCGCACATTCGTACCATTAGCCCGCAAAGCCCAGCAACATTGATCGCAGCACTCGCCTACAGGGCGGGCTTTACAAATAACTTTTAGAAATTGCAATGAAATCTTTCTTTGTGACTTAAAATATATTATTAGATAAGACATCAAATTTTGAATCCGCCAGTTAATACTAATTTCATAGCAATTTTTAACCTGATATTTTAACAAGATCAACATAAAAAAATTAACTTTGCCAAGACTAACTCGGGATTTTCCGTTTGAAGTACATATCTATAGGCGTAAGTATATGTTGAAGGTTTCTCATTTTATTACGTAACCTGCTTTAATTTTGTATTTCCAACTGAGTGGGACAAAAGCCCAACCGCATTGATCACTCGACTATGGAATTTTAAAATTTATACATTTATTAAAACGTATTGACGTTTGATAACTGTATCAAAATGTCAATGAAAATTCTTAAAATACTCTTGAATCATGTTTGTGTCATGTTTTGTTTATTTATTTAACCTTCGTCGTAATCGCTTAAATTGAATTTCCAGTATTCAATGTAAATAATACGCATGTTCATTGTCTCATAGGTGACCGATATGTCACGTTATCACATCAATCAACCAGTGACAAAGCGATCCATCCACACGAATGTGCACGTAAGGCGTAATCAAACAACTTCACCGGTAGATGCGAATGATACCATGACAGAGTAATGTGTTAATGTTTATAAATGGTTGCCAACTGATTCAGTTATTTTTCATTGGAAGACAATTTGTTTTGGAATAATCGTATCCGTGACATCGTTTTCCTCCACTCACACATCACTATGTGGCCCTTTAACGGATATAAAAATGCTTTTTGTTGTCTGACAAGTTATAAAGAATTACATGTTACGTCATAGAACATGTTGCAATACATGCATGGAATATTTAGTTATTCTGAGTAATAAAAATATATAAGGTATAATTATATTTTCTATTATATTAAGATATAATGCGTATATGGTAATAAACATTTAGTTGGAAATACGAATAAAATAAATATCACTTAATATTATTTCTCGATAGAGACACATTATAAGGTATAATTATTAAATATCTATGTCATGCATAAAAACAATATTTAAAAAAAAAAATATAATCCATTTCGCCCAATTCGTGAGCATTATCGTCTTACTAAAGAAAAATTCTTGTCTGTCAGTTGAAAACGCTGTCTAGCTGATTGAAACTGGTTTTGAAAATTTATGGAATAATAATTATACAAATACAATGTGCAATATTATTGTAACGGTTTTATAATTCCGGAAAATATAAATAATTCTTTTTAATATCATGCTGACTACTAGCACAGGAAGTCATAATTTACCGGGAATTGAATATGATCATTTGGAAAATTAAAAGAGCGCACTGTCGGACTTGCCAGTTCTAGAAAAGTTGTGCAATTTTATTTATTTACTTACACGTAAGCAGCAATTTTAAGGATAAATAATAAAATCATGCTGTAGCATTTCTGCGCTGTTGTATATTGTATTTGTCGACGATGAAAGTGCCCAATAGGTAAATTGATTGTCAAAGAATAAATTAAATAACCTTATGTATTTATTTCAGTTCATAATTTTCATAATGCACGCTTTGTAAATTTGTCATTGCGATCAATAGCGTATAAAAGGATTCTTTGTAGTGATTGATTGAATTGGCATTTTTTTTTATCCGTGTCCGCTCCCAACGTGGAGCATATGACCTCCTAATGGAGGTATCTCAACAGAATTTTTCTAAGAGAACTGCCTGTTACTTAGTTGCTCACCTCTCTTTTTTTGAAGAGAGTAGGAATAGAAGGATAGGGCTAGGACAGGACTAGTGGTTAGCTAATCGCTCTCGCTACGCCCCATGAAGATCGGATGGGAGTTTATTTAGACATCACAAACACTCAGACTACGAACAGAAATCCATAAATCGATTGAAAAATCAATTTACGAAAACCGTCCACACCGGGAATTGAACCTGAGACATCCGTAACCGTAGCCAACGGCAATAATCCATTAAAATATACTAAAAATAATAAAGTTCTGTAAGAATTTTATCAGTTTGTTGATGGCTATTTCGGCTTCACGCCATCTTCAGAACTATGTTTAAATTTAATTAAGCTTAGCTGTATATACGATTTGAGAAGAGATAGACAAAATTATATCATCTTATTTATTCTTATATCGTAAATTTGATTTAATATTAAAAAGGTATTATTAATTAATCGTTAAAGTAAATCATTGAAATTTTATTGATTTTGGTGATGAATTAACGTTTATGTGGTCATTAATGAAAACCCCGAATATATCATTAGGTTTCTTTGTAAATTTTTACGTATGAAATACCGGTTATGTGTTAAAGGTTTGGAATAACTTCGTAGTTCCGATGTACATAGTACAATATGATAATGCAAAAATCGTACCTTAATACTAATATAGGATTTATTACATATAAATTAGATTCAAATTCATGAATTGGGATTTAAGGGAATGACATTATAAAATTGTATATATCGTGTACTCGTCTTTATACAAAAATGTTCAGCTTTTCGTAAATTAATTATTTCATTATCTGAAACATTGTTTTGATAATTAAAGGAAAGTTAAGATTAGGTTATTAGACCAGAAATTATACCACTTTAAAGTTCAACTTTGATACCAGTAAAAAACATGATCTATTTTTAATCGATTGTAAAGAAATTAAGATTCTTTCAAAAATATGATCCCGGAACCTCGTGTAATATAAGCAAATAAATCATTTTATTAAACATACATATATTATCGTGCGATCATTATTGTAATGTAAGAATTCTAATTAAAAGGCAATTACAGTCATTTTAAACATATTATATTGAATAGAGGATTTTTTGTGGTTTTCTAAAATCATTTATAACCACAAACACCTTTTGTATCCTTTTGTGCTATTTGAAGGATGACGTATAACAACAAACTTTACATTTTGTAAGAAAGATGACGTCACTTGATAACAAATTAATTGCACATGTTTTGCCATAGCAGGTGTTGTCAAACTACTATGAACTGTATATTAATTAACTGCTTAATATCGAGAAAGCGGTGCGACGACACGCATAAAAAGAAACGAGGAAAAACACAAACTCATCTTACAGATGAGCAATTTTTCGATTGACTATTGCAATTTTACTTTCCGGTTTCGCAGTCAAGTGATAATTTTACAGGATTTAAAACTGTAACCCTACTCAGGTGCTCTTTCGAATGCTAGAATCCTTGATTTGTTTGCTTTATTGTTTTGTATTCAAAGGTATTAGCGAGCAGTTTAAGAGCAATAAGTATACTTATATTCTTTTCTTTACATTTTCTTATTCAACTTTAACTTATCCTTCTAACCTGGACTATTGAGATTTTGTACACTTCCATGTATTTTGTCACTAACGACCCGGGTTTCGCCTTTCGGCATCTTCAGACATTCGAGCACACGAATGGACTCCAACTGAACTGTCAAAATACATGGAAGTGTACAAAATCTCAATAGTCCAGGTTTGATATTGAAATTCCATCAAGCACCCTCAGTCGATGTCTTAAACAATCTCTCATTGTTTACTATTTACTGATTTAACGACCGGGGTTTCGTCTTTCGTCTTCTTCAGGCATTCAAGTATACGGAAGAACTGAAACTGACAGTTAGTCAATAGTTTGTATCGTTTATATGAAAGGCAAATTAAGTCAAATATTATCAAGTCTAGGAACTACATTAAAATATTTGAATTAATTTTAATACTGATTTGATAACGTGAATTGGGGAAAAAGTCGAAAAAAATTAAAAACAATCGTTTTAATATCATTTTAGTAAGACTCTAATAGTTTGTTTCATACACCGCGGCATGATTTCCAAATTTCTGTAATACTCTGGGGAAACTAAAATGAAGCGACAAGTCTATCAGCTTATTGTGTAATAAATAACTTTTTGACAATAATGCTTATCCATATGTGATCAGAAATCTAAAACTGACCTTGAATTGTAACATGGGATTTTTTAGGCTGTATAATTTAGTGATTTGTCTGTGTTGCAGTAAATAGGTCTACAAATATATATTTGAATCATGTCTTTCAAACCAGTGTAAAATTTAAGCAGCTCATCAACGAAATATTTCTAACAGTAAAGTTGTATTTAAGAAAATAATATTCGACATCTGCATTTATTTTCGATTAATTTGCTAAATACTTTATAATAACAAACATTTAAACAAATTTTATACTGTTTACTGTCTATCATCGCTGGAAATATTATGATGGAACAAATATGTAAGCATCCTATATATTCTATAAACGTTATTAGTAAAATACGGAACTGAGTGTTATCGGTACATCGACAGATTTTACTTAATTACTTTTAAGGTGTCAACTGTCAATTCTAGGTGGGGAGACCTCATATTTTAAAAAATAAAACACAATTTGTTCTTATCGCGAGCATAATTCAATTGATAATGCTCGCGGTGAGCGAAACCGGTTCTGATCGCTATAATAATGTGGTAAAAATTAGATTGTGTTTTATTTTTAAAATATAATAAAATGGTTAATTAATTCTGTGCTATAAAGCAGGATGCTGAACATATCCTATGGCGACTGCCATTTAATGTACAAAAAAGATGAAGAGTAGCTGCGCAAATCGGTCCCGCCTGCCATTAGACCGATCGGCGGAAAAAGGCGAATTAGCGGACCCGTAAAGAAAATTTAAGTGAAAATTCAGCTTAAACAAGCTTTTCGTTTATTTGGAGATATTGATTTTCTGCAAGCTTAAGTGCATGGCACCAAGTTTTGAGCAGTTTCTCCTAAGACACTGCCAGGGAGAAAAAATCCGTAGATACGCTTAACGTTAAAAAATAACGGATGTGGAAGCAGTGATGGGTGGGGAAGGGCATGCAATAACTCTATGCTGACTATTGAAAATGAATTTCCATTAAAGTAGGCGCCAAATCCATTGAAGACATTCAACAATTCTTGCTAATTAATTAATTTTGTATTTTTTTTAAATTTTCCTGGTAACATTGTATCCCTGGAAAATAAAATTTCAAAGACCAAATAATCATGCGGCGCAGCCGGATGCGTTAGTATTGTTTATGTACTACGTGGAAAAACGTTCCACGTGCTTATGTATGATTTATTTGTGCTTAAAATGAAATTTCAGCAAAAAAATCGAAAACACCGGAGTTCATCATTGACCCTTCGACATTGACTGATCATTCGATCAAACACTCATTTGCATAGCGAACGAGCGAGCCGGCGACCGAATGCCAATTACTACTCTAAGTATCCGTATCGAATTCATATAGACACACGCGGCGTAGTAATTATTTACCTTCCGTAGCTGCGTGTCAATATTTCAAGAAAAATCTTTTAGCTATTATTTATGTAATTTAGCAATGTCTTATAATAACAAATCCTTTTGTACAATGTTAAATTATATTCTTCAATGTCATTAATACTATTAAATTTACATTATTTGGATGTTATGCAACAGAGCTGCTTCATGCTTAATGCCGAAGACGAAAACATATGCTTGCGTCGGATATTGGGGGTACGAACTTTGTTGACAATTTGAAGATAAGGGAAGCAACCATGCCACCCGCAGTTAGGTCAGCTGGCACGGAGAGACACATGCTGCAAATGCCTCCGGAGAGCTTCTACCCTGCTTGCCACGTCTTCCGACCACTGGTATTCCGCCGTCCTGGATGACTGTGGGGTATTATCTACGTAGGAGAAAAAATAATATACGATTCCCTTTGTCATAATCCAGCCATTGTAGTGCCCGTTCAGTAAAAAGGTTGTCAATCTTTGATCTATACGGTGTGTGCTCGTGGAACTGAAGGATGTTGGCATATCATGAGACATTCCATCGACAGGGAATCCAGCGGGTGGCTATGATGAATAATTTGATGTTCTCGGCAGCATCTTGCTTACTAGAACTGGTTGTAAATCACTTGCTCAATTATCTTTTGAATGGTGGGTGAAGACAGCTCATTGACAGAATCGAATAGAGGGTGGGCGAAAAGGGACAAGCGAGTCAAATTCATTTAACCTTCATATATGCAAATTCATAAATCAGTATATGAATGTTTCTAATCAACCATTCGAACCGGTGGCCGGGGAATCGAATAGTACTAACGCCCGAGAGCATTGACCGCTCGGCGACGATACTGAATATTTATGAAGAATTAAACAGTAATCTGTTTTATGAAATACATAATTCTATTAGTATTCAACGGTGGACCGGATGCGTTCAATTAAAAGAGGCGTGTCTAAAACAGTCCCATATTCTTAAAAAGTTGTTTTAGTTGAACACTAACTTTAAGATTTATATGCGCGTATCATTTTGTTTATAAAGAAATAATTGAATTGTAAATTAAATGTCTTACTTCCAATTAGGGATTCTAACTATTCGTCATTATCAACTATTCTGATATCGAATAGTAAATACAATATCTTCTTAATGATGAGATGACTACATCTTATAATAATTTACGACTAAATCTTTTTCCACTTCTGTCAAATCCCAGACAGAGACAATATGAATACACATTCCAGTAACGCTCCACTTTATTAAGATTTATGTAAAATTTGCAGCTGCGTCGGATTAATACAACGGTATTTCTTCAATTACTGCACATACGGCACGTTTAAATGTTTTTTTAGCTTATGCTCCGAGTCATTCGTCAAACTTAAGCTACTGTATAGCAAAAAATATAGTTATTAATCTATCTGTCTCATGAATGTAAAATGTTGCACATGTCATCCTGACTGCCATTTCTAGGTCAACTGTGCTATTTTAGACTTTTAACATTATTATGGAGCTACACGGTAATATTTTCAACTTTTAACTTCCAACTTTCAACATTAACCAGCATCAAAATAACGCGAACATCTAAATGACCCAATGCTAACTCCCCGTTTTCTGTAATGAAAACTGTTGGATAATAAATATTTTTTCCGCTCCCAATGTGGAGCATATGACCTCTTTACAAAGGTATCTCAACAGAAGGTTTCTACGAGAATTACTTGTTACTCAGTTGCTCAACATCTCTTTTTCGAAGAGAGTAGGGATAGAAGCATAGGGCTAGGACAGGACTAGTGGTTAGTCAATCGTACATACTATTTAATATAATATAAACTATTTACTATCGTCAGTTCGAGTTCATTCGTGTGCTCGAATGCCTGAAAATGCCGAAAGGCGAAACCCGGGTCGTTGGTGACGAAATACACGGAAATGTACAAAATTTCAACAATTCAAATTAGAAATTTATAACGATTGAAAAATCAATTTATAAATCTGTCCGCGCCGGAACATGATCCCATCCCGAGACATCGGTAACCGTAGCCAATGACGTTGACCACTGCACCACTGCACCACAGACCCAGCAAATAAATATTTGTAATATCCAAATCGATTGATAAAAATTACTATAGCGGGATTGGAAACCGTTATTCCGCAACCCGTAAGCTCAGGTGCTTTTATCACTCGGCTACGACACCGATAATAAAACAAGCCTTTAAATTTAAGCAATTTTTATTTCGATGGGAAGATTGTCATTTGATACGTTTTGTGCCGTGTATTCGTTTTCATGGGAATTATCAATGTACACTTCGCTTCATAGAAAAGCCCCGATTTAAAGTACGTCAGTCCAGTCAGCAGGGAAGAATGCGAATGAGAATGAGAAGATGGCAGATTCCTCAAAGCGATAATATTGTAAGATGACTGCCGGTGATAGATACCATTGTTTACTTCCTATGCCGGACGCTGGTTTTTCCATAAAAAATAATAACGATTCATAATAATGTATAAATAATGTATATTGATACGAGGGTCACAGGAGTGGTCGACATTGACCCGCGGGCTTCGTTTTAATTATGACAAAACTGTAAACTGAGAATGGCAAACAAAAATGACTCAAAATTTTGCGTTCAACGAGAAATATCGGTGAAGTCAATCATTCGTAAATTTTGATAATGATTTTTATATACTACATTCAATTTAGAAAATCATAAAAATAGTCAAAATATATCGAAAACAAACTGAGGCTTACGTTTCAGCACGCTCCACTTTTAAATGAACTCCTAAAAAAGTTTTCAACAAATAAATAACAAATTTGGATTCCATGTATTTTGTCACTAACGACCCGACCAAATTTGATATTGAAATTCCATCAAGCACCCTCAGTCGATGTCTTAAATTAAATAAATAACAATTCTCTTTTATTTTATAATTGCTTTGAAAAAGTGGTTAACATTTTTATTCATTGATAAACTAATCTTGCCGAATCAGAAAGATACTTTCATTCTTTATAATAAGTTAAATTAAAAACTTGTTTTTTACGTCGTTCATATGAGATTCCAGTTACAAGAGCTGTTCAGCTGATAAATGATGCCTATAGAGGTGGATATATTCAGCAACGAACATATGTGTATAATGTTTGTTTATTCTTTCTTATTTGAATTTCGAATATTTCATAATCAATGATCATATTTGTGTTTTACTACCCTCGTATTTAATTTGTAGCCTTTTTCATCTACTAAAAATACTCCCTCGCTGAGTGAAACTGATTCAGGTTGTATTATCAAATTATGGATTAATATCTTAGTCATATTTCTTTCTTTATAAAAATGCGTATCCATTAAGAATTGACAGTTAACACGTTTCAATTATTTTCTTACTTATCATCTATCAGTAAATTCAATAAATACATTAGCAATGAATGAATGAATGAATCAGTTCTCACTATTTCGCTGATTTTCATCACATCATTAAAGTCAGCCTCGGTCCGACCGTAACTGCTGATCGAATAAAAAATTACAGCAACAGCGGAAAATCCGATATCATAATTATTCCATCTCCTGATAATCTGAGATAGACGATTTGAGTGAATGACCATCGACTGGATTAAAAATTCTATTTCTAGGAAAAAACCTACTGAATTTGGATAAGATAATCTGCGTTCGTAGCATCGATTTCAACATTAAAAAACGCAACATTACACACTCTTGAGCTAAGAGCCGTGACTCATTGTATTCTCGACATTTCACGATTACTGTCATTGTTTGGAAAAATGAAATCAGTCAAATGAACTGATTAAATCATACCACATGAGTAATAATTAAGCCCACCACTGCTAAAATAACAAAACTTGAATTCGCACACATACATATAATTTGAGCACGATCCGACGGATATTATATTGCAGCAGTTAGAATTATTAACAGAATAATTCACAAATTATTTCACCTATCTCTACTGTGTACCAGAAAATACATGTATAAATCTATCTGTCTATCTGCCATAAGAGCTCCTCCCAAACGGTATACAGTAGCGACGTGCAATTTCCCAAACGGTATACAGTATATCTAGTTCAATTGCGTTATTTTCAACTTTTAAGAAATTAAAAATATTATTCATTGATTGATTTTATTTTGTAGGTGTTACATGAGGTATGTACACGGTGATATTTTCAATTTCCAACATTAACTTACATTTAAATAACGCCATAATAGCGCCAACGACTAAACGTTGGCGCCCACTAACTATCCCAGGCAAAGCAAGTTAATACATAATAGTATTTATATAAACAAGAAAAAATCTTAGAAAGCTATTATTTTGAGAGAATTTTATACTATGGTGAATTACCCAAAGCTCGTAAACCATTCCAGGATTCATTCCCAATGATTGGTCTCAAGCAATGGGAACGTAATATTTTCAATGGAATCTCTAAATATGGCTTCAAAATGTTGGTCTATGACAACCGCGTTTTCCCAAAGTAATAACTGGACAACGTTTATTTGTTTTCTCTACAAACAGTTCCTCATTAGAATTTAATACATTTTTTATCTACTGAAATTTCACGAGCACGAGGTTTTCTCCATTTTATTTTCCTTATTGAGAGCTTTCACCGAACATATTATTGAGTCAGTCATCACTTAGTTAGATTATAGTTTGAATAAGATATAAAAACTAAGCCTGAAGATCTAGCAAAACTACGCCTAGTAACTGATTGCCGTTTTGTAGGCTCACAGTATCAGTTCTAAATATATAATAGTTGAGAAAAATTTGTTACGTACGATAATACATTTAATTCTTTTTGTACCTCGAAGTATAACTCAAAATTTATGTAACGCATGAAAACGAAAAAGGCATCATTTTAATGTATGATGGCTCATACACAATATATTGTTATAGTTAATCCACCGATATAAAATTTTAATATCGTCTCTTGCTGAGGTCTATCATGTACGTACATTTTATCGCATTTTCTATTTCACCAATCTTAGCACAGTTGTTTTCCGAAATGCTAACTTTCAAATACAAACCATAAAATCTTAACCATATATTTATCGAAGGCGCTGCCGTTATTAAAATAATATATACTCACGACAAATATGAACTCTGATTTTAATTCCCAATTCAGAAAAATATAAATACACATTAATGTCTTTGTTTGTATTGTAAACTAAACCTTTAGTAATAGCTATATCAAAAAATAATATAGAATTCTAATTGTTGCGATTAATAATGGATATATGTTTTTAGTTATATTAAAGTTTATGTAGATATAACACACCGTAAAAATATTATTATATAAGCTTATTCATAAGGAATAAAATAAAGTGCAGGCATAATAATGCAATAAATCTTTTTTTATATTTGGAAAAGTCAACTATATTATGGTACAAAAGAAAAAAAGTAATCTACGAAATCCTTTATGGAATCGAATCGAATTTAATAGTGCGATTAAGTGACGACAGATAAAAATTGGACGACTTCTTTTTAATCTGTAATTATTCGAACAGCTTTTATCCTTAAACAGCGAGCTCTATAAAAAATAAGGCATTAACGAATTCAATCCGGAATCACTGTCCATAGATTATTAAACTATAATATTTTAAAAAATAAAACACAATTTGTTTGTACTACTTCCACATATTTATAATGATCAAGACCGGTTTCGCTCATCACGAGCATTATCAACTGATCAGTTGATAATGCTCGTGATGAGCGAAACCGGTCCTGATCATTATAAATATGTGGAAGTAGTACAAACAAATTGTGTTTTATTTTTTAAAATATAATGTCTTTCCACCAAGAATTGACAGTTAACACCTTAAAAGAAACTATAATATGTCAAGAGCAGATTTAATATATTAAAAATACAGTGTTAAGAAAGAATTCATGATTCCTATTCTCGAAAAATAATGAAATAGAAAAACGTGATAATATTTACATTATTTTAAAAACAATGCGTTTTCACCGAAAATTGACTGTTGACACTTTAAAAAAGGGCATATACAATAGATTAAGATGTTACTGCGTGCCTTTTTAAATATATTAATAAGTTTTGCCATGGCAAACAGAAAATATTTCAAAAGCTATTTCAAGAAAAGGGGCTAATGATTATACAAATGAAAGAGTGAACATTATGATTTGAGCTAAAACTAAATGTATCTGTTTTCAATGGATTCAAGGGGAAATTTTTGAAAATTCATTTTTAATATAAAATGAAAGTTGATAACTTTACTTTTCCACTGGTTGTGCTACTAAATGTGACACGTAAATAACATTTTAAATAGAACAGGTGGCTCACCACTATTAAATTTATTTTCCTTGAGATTTTTATCTACAAACACTAGTAGTTAATTTTGTAATAAGCAGTGCTAAGCTTTTGTCTAACCCCCTCCCACGTCCAGTAGAAAGAAAATATTACACCCTTTATTTTTAAATTAAGAATTAGAATCATTGTTTACCGTAGAAATAAGTAATCTTTTGATAGAGTTACTCTGAAGATGCTTCTCAGGCAGGCGAAAAATGTGTGTCATTTATTACATTTACACAACCAGTGGATTAACAAAGTATAATTATATATTAAGTTTACCTGAATTAAATCATTATAATATAGTATAATTAAAATATATTTTTTTCCCATTACCACTCGTTGTGTATGTACAGCCAATGTTTCATGGCCGCCTTCCACAACGCTATCGACAGAAAAAGTAGTCTACCCATTACATACATCACTCTCTCACTCGCTACGCCTTGTTCTAAGGATTGGATGAATGGGAAGGAATTTTAGACATCACAAACAACTCTGCCTTCAAACGGAAACTGTGTGTACTGGGATTCGAGCAGCTGAGATCCGTGAGCACTGTTTATTATATCACATATGTTGAAAAATGGAAATTTCAGTAGCGCTGGATTTTTTTAACTTTTATACATGTTTATAAAATCAAAATTTATCTGTGTCCAGTTTTAAAGAACACCTGTAATAATAATTTTATTCAAATTCATTTTTTTACAAGAAAAAAATGCAACAAGGATGTCAATTTATAATATTTAAAGTAGTAAAAATAAAAATACCATTCTAAATCGACAGAGGAGGACTAATCGATAAATAAATAATTATAATCTTTAAAATAATAAAACTGCACCTACACGGTTTTAAAATGCAATCAATTACAAAAAAATCGTTTATAAATTTCCTTTCTGACAAAATTGAATATTCAACTATTTTAATTGGCTCACTGTTTCGTATATTTTTACATAATAAGTAGATTCTGCTTGTTTATGTTCCATTTTGAATGACTAAAGACAATAAGATTTTATTTACAATAATGATATTGTAATAAAATGTAAGGATTTATGTTGCCATCTTATAAATATACTTGCTTTGGAGATCTGGTACTGGAGGCGTATACTTAGGATTCTGTGGACTGGCAATCGGACAAATAAAACCATATCCAAAGAGTCCACGATATAACGTAGACTGTCGATTGTCAGTCTGATGATGAGTTTTCAATTCTTCATAGATTTAAATTGGACGGGCGATAACAGACTGGATAAACTGGTTTAATTAGCAGTGGAAAATATGAGGAGCAGTAACCCCAAGCGCTCAACTGATAAAATGCCTGCAATCTGCTCAACTGAGTTCAGAACAAGAATCTTCTCCGAAGCCGCTCATGGAGATCGCCACCCTCAATTGCGCTACAACTAAAGCTTCCAATCCCGGTCTATTAATCTATCTCGTAATCCCGGGATTTTCAAACTCCTGACAAATTTAATTTTTTTTTTAAAATAATACATACTTCAAATTAAATACTTTTTCAATTACTGAAACATGTACCACGGTTTTTCATGGGAACACTTTTTTATTGTAATAAATACAAATATTTATTTGTGGTCCCACTCCTTCTCATCCTTTTTGCATTATTTTGTAAAAAATCAACTTCAACATTATTAGTCAGCTATAAACAAAATCTTCTCAATAAAACAATACAAAGGTCCAATTGTCAATAAATAAAAAATCCATTCCCATGCCCAAAAATATTAAATAATATTTTTATTCCATTAGCAGTAATAATGAATGAAAAATAATTTTAAACGTGCAATTAAAAACATGAAATAACTCTTAATGACTTAATGGTTTTAAATATTGTGAAATTGGGAATTGGATGCCCTGGCTACAACTTAGAAAACTTTAAGGCCTTTAGTAATTATTGTTTTTTTTATATTCGATACATATAGAAATAATTTTGGATTTTGGCGATGGAAAAATGTTGATTTCAAAACTAACCCATCAATGGTATTGTTGTCAACAATAATTATGTATTACACATTGCTACTGTGACATATTTATGTTAATTTTAAATGAAATGTCGCTAGCCTGTTAGGGATAAAAATAATTAATTGATTTTAAATAAAGCCTTTTTATCACAAATGTGAATTGGTTTTAGTAGATAGTGTTGCTAATGGAATATAAATATACACCAATTGAATTATTATAGGCAGAAGCATTTTTCTCACATAAAAAAATTCAATTAAATTGCCCTTCAGTAGACTTTTTCAGTTTTTCTTTGTTCGGAATTTATCTTCTATAAAGTTGAAACTCATTCATTATAGTTATAGCCACCTGCCTGTATTTGTTTTTAAGAAATACTTTGGTTAATATTTTAATAAATTTATGCCGCTGGTTTTTTTCTCTGGAGCGAAAAATTTAGTCAACACAATAGTTCTTGGAGATTATAATAAAGAAATAATCAAAAAAAACACGAGTTTTCTCATAATTCCGAAATCAAACAATTATTTTCTTACCGTAGATGCTTACTCAATGACAAAGACAACGAACAGAAATAGTTTTTTTGTGGAATTTAAAAATTACATTGATGATGCGATACGCAGACATAATTAATATAAAATTACATTTAAGCGTGACTCACGCCTAACTGGTTTCACACACACACTTTGATTATATTTTGTTTTGTAATTGTGATATTCTGAATTTATAATTCAAAAAAATATTTACAATAGTTGTTGAATTCTATTTTAATTTCAATAATTCCAATCTGGTACAGGCATTTATTTGAGATTTCATATTTGTATCATGCGTGAGGGTACGTTAAATTATTTCTAAAAAAATATTCCTTTGATATATGGGTAAATTTTGCCTTCTGTCTGATTCAGTACTCTGATAACTCAAGTTCACCAAAAAAATGCTAATATAGCCAACCTTATAAAGAATTAAACAAAATATTGATGTTTTCTGGGTCAGTAAAACAATATATCTAAATATCCTTCTTCTGACTATACTCGTAAAGTACCTAATTTTTAAACACATGTTTATAAAATGTATACAGCTCAGGTACAAATCAATATTATTTAATTTAAGACATATCGACTGAGGGTGACGCGATTAATGGTGACCATTTGAATATTGCTAGATTATTTAGAGATTACTGGGTAACAAACTGGACGATCGATAGGGTTCTTTGATCAAAAATATTGAAATTCCGTCAAGCACCAACAGTCGATATCTTAAATTATTACAAAAACATAGTTATATGTTGCAGTCGGGCAATGTCTAAAAGTCGTGGACAGTCTATATTTTTACTTGTGACAATAATAAAAAAAGCAATTTTATATACTATGATAAAGCTTCAAAGCATTTTCAACTCATATTTTATGAATTGAAACCCTTTTCAAACCATTTCCACTCACTTACATGTGGAGTAAATGGACACGTAATGGAGCATGTCAACACAGGCTTTTCTGCGAGAACTATTTATTCAGTCACTAAACCACTCTTTTCAGATGAG
The DNA here is from genome assembly GCA_022494535.1 of Himalopsyche phryganea. Classification (NCBI taxonomy): domain Eukaryota; kingdom Metazoa; phylum Arthropoda; class Insecta; order Trichoptera; family Rhyacophilidae; genus Himalopsyche; species Himalopsyche phryganea. The sequence goes on along the minus strand of JAGVSL010000142.1, from coordinate 108,971 downwards.
TAGAAACTTAAATCATGCCTGTATAAGTCTCAGAAAAACGGTATACTGGGTTTCGATAATAGATGCTTCCATGACATACTGGGGGTGAGGTGGTTTGACTTCGTGAGGAACTCGGAGACGAGGGAGCGTGCCAGACAGCTCCCTGTTACATCAGCGGTCATGGAGAGACGTTGGAACTGGCTATGTCACGTGCGGATGCCTTCGGAGAGCCTCAACCCCACTTATAAATTCGTCCGATTGATGAGATCCCGGCATTCTGGAAGACCATCCGGTAATATGTGCAGGATGCACTCGGCGGAGCTGAGGGACTTTGGCATTTCATGGGATGAAGCAAAGTGATTAGCGGGTGACATGGACATGGTGCCGTTTAGTGGCCACATAAGGAGCGAATGTGGTCAAAGAAAAAGAAGAAGAGAAAGAAAGAAGTGGTGAATATAAACACTGATTACATCCTCTCTGAATCGTACAACCTAAGTCTTCTATATTTTTTAAAATTTGTTCTCAATACTGCGTTATCTTTATGTCACGATACTAAACAAGCCATCCGCAGGACACCCAAATAGCGACTGATAACTGTACATATTTATATTTGAATTCGCAGTATTGAGGACGAATTAAAAATACGTTATGTAGGATCATGTATTTATTTTATACCTATGCGGTTAAAAATAATCAAAACGAAAAGTCCAGATAACATATACTGCTCAAAGGTTAATTTAATGACATTTGTATGAATTTCCATATTATTTAATACTGTCTTGAAAGTATTCATTATTTTTCACTTCGAACGTGCCTAACTGTATATTTTTGTTGGAGTGGCATTATAGGATATTACATCAAATTTTGTCGGCATCCGTGGCGCAGTTGATAGCGTCGCTGGCTACTGTCTCGGGTTCAATTCCCGGTGCGGACGGTTTTCATAGATTGACCTTTCAATCGATGTATGAATTTCTGTTCGTAGTCTGAATCCTCCCTTTCACCCATCCCATCCTCACGGGGCGTAGCGAGAGCGATTATCCAACCACTAGTCCTGTCTTAGCCCTATCCCTACTCTCTTAGAAAAAAGAGAGGTTGAGCAACTGAGTAACAAGCAGTTCTCGTAGAAAAAATCTGTTAAGATACCTCCATTAGGAGACCATATGGTCCACATTGGAAGCGGACATGGAAAAAAAATCAAATTTATAATAATTCAAAAATTCAATATAACTATCAGGAGCAGTTTAGTTTAGCAGTTGGCCAGTTGACATAACCCCTTCTATGAGTAAAACCGTTCGCGATCATATCATTGAATCAAATTTTTCGATATAGTATATTTGTAGGTGTCTATTAGTAGGTTATTTTAGCATGCAAACCGTTTTCTATATTAAATCAAGCAGAGGTATATTTCCCATTAAAGTATTATATATTTTTTATAATAAGAATGAAACAGCATTTTATTTAGTTGTACTACAGTAAATATGTTTTTGATAGCTTTTTCACCATCACGCCATCGTCAGAGCTTGTTCTGCTCTTCAACAATCTTTCAGAACTATTTATGAACAACTAAATATTAGGCAGTTCTGCTGTTAGTCATCATCATTTTATCAAGTCTTTTTAAAATGTGTTTTTTCAACTGAATGCTTTGCTAAAAAATCACATAGAAGAGTGAATGTAATCTTTCTGTGATTAATGCATATTTATACAAGACTGTTCTGTGAAAACATTAAGTGTTTCTTTTCTTAAAATAATGCAACGCAACTACGTGAGTTCCTAAATTTAAAGAAAATACAATTCTTCACATCATCGATCCCTGACACGATTCAACATGTGGAGCTTTCATGTAGGGATTAGCGTTCGTCCGGGGCTTTCGGGCGAGCGTCAGCGCCTTCTGACTCACGCCGACGCCCGGACGTCGCGAGACGAGGACGCCGCCGCCGCCGGTGAGCGCTCCGCAGGATCCGCGGCGGCTATAAAAGAACATATCGGTCGTTTGCTGCGGCTCATTGACGGTCCGACGCTCGCCTGAGTAGGGCGCCTTCACAACATACACTAATCCCGCATCCTTCGAAGCGGATACAGCCCCCGCACTGACGTCTCCCGGAAACGACGCTACAGACGCCCGGCGTTCGCGCAACGCTGTGAAATAATTGCAATACATCACTGTACCGCCATATTCCTGTGAGAACTCTCTGTAGTAAACAGTGACTAGTGTGAAAATACTATATTTATGTGATTTATGTAAAGACTAAGGGACTGTGTGGTGTTTTTTTACTGTGGCTCTGGTGATATTCGACAAAAAGTGAGTTATTTATATATATTATATATATTTTTTTAAGAACTGGTTTTGTGGAGGAAGCGGTTTTCGATTTTAATAAGATTGGTATATAGAAATGACGGCATTAACAGGCAAATATGATACGATGTAAGAGTTTTGAGGGAACGGAGAACCTCGTAAAATTTTAATGTATTTACAAATTTCGTATTCATTTTACAAAAAAATGTATTTTATGTGCTCAATCACATACTACTAAACAATGATTTGTTCAATTTTAATAATAAAATAGTAATTTTTGAGAAATAAATTTATCATTTTTATTTTTGCAATTTTTTTAAATAAAATTTATTTCGAGAGAGCTTTACAAAAAATAATTATTTGAAATAACTCAACACTTAAATGTAATACAAGAGTGAAGACGTTATCATCTTCAAGCGTATTAAGGCTGAATTATTATCAAATTAACTTTCCAAACTAATAAAATTTACATGGATAAGAATACAATATGCTTCTAATTAATAATTCGATAAGCTAAAAAACCTGTTTACGAAGATTTCATCCGTCATCAGAAATTTTCCCAGAGTAGCACAAATTAAGGAAACGCCTCAATATTGTTAACATAAATGTTTTATAAGTTAATTCTACGAAATTAAAGACACTGATTTTAGTACATCAGCAGAAGTCCAATTTAAAGTTTATGCACAAGCATTTTCATAAAAGATATTTTATTATTGTCACAGATATTCTTGTTTATAATTAAAACCAATCGCTGTAACCCAATTGAAATAACAAATACCATCCTATTTTGTTTTCATGCTATCTCTGGACAAGATGTTTTAAGCCATCTTCATAACCGCAACTTTTTTTAATTAACAAAAATTTTCCGCACAAAAATTATGTAAACCTTGACGATACATAAATCCAACATGGCTTAGATTTTTTTCTAATGACATTTTATTCGGTCTGTTGTCCGAGTTGTTCTGTTTCTTGCCGGACTAGACTACCGCCGCAACAATACTACCTCTGTACATACTTACTTACATAACACTCGCTCGGCGTATTCATGTTTTTGAGAGCACTGCTAACAAATTAATAAGCACCGTTTCAGAACTGTAAGACATTTCATTTATTTCTCTGATGATTAGCTAGTTATTAAAAAAACTTTTGAACAATAAAAGTCAAGTTCTGCTCTTCGACAGAAACAATGGACCATGAACCAACCATACGTAGTTTTTTTGGTATTTGTTATTAGAAAATACAACAAAAGGAAATATTTACAGAGAATGCTCAAAATTTTACTTTTATCAGTTTGACTGGAATAAATTTAAATTCATTGTAGAACTCCATTATAACTACCTATGAAAAACAGCACAACGTGAAGTCTAGAATGTTTTATAATTTAAGACATCGACTGAGGGTGCTTGATGGAATTTCAATATTAAATTTAAAATTAAATACATGGAAGTGTACAAAATCTCAATAATCCAAATTTAATCTAGAATGTTTTGTTTTCAAATGCCAATACCTGTTGCAGCATTATCATATTGAATACGACAATATTAAGCCCAACAAAACTACAATTTTGGAAAATGATGAGTATAGCCGCCCTTGCACTTTTTTAATTAGCTGGGTAATTTAAATAAATTTAAGTAAAAATTTGGCTCGACACAGTCGAAGTTTAAATATAAAAATATTTTTTTTCTAGATATTTGTGCCTACGTTTGGTCAAAGTTTGTCTATGTATTAAAGGTTAAATGATAATTTTAATCATTGATAATATCATTTTTTATATTTCATAACATAAAAAGAAATCTTTTATTGAAAAACAATTCAAATATGTTTTAAAACAATATCACTCAGATTTGATAAATGTGATAGATTATTTATTACTTCTGCACACAAATAACTCTTAATCGTTAAAACGATGTTAATTAAACAATATTTTTTCTGCATAAATAATAACAATTATTGTTTATTATGTTCTTCTCTGTTGATCAGGCTAATCATTTAAATGTTTATTAAAGATAATAAAAATACTTTGAACATTGTTAATTATAATACTAATTTAATTTAATTTTTATTACGTATATTATACTTACACTAGAGAGCAAAGCTAACCCTAAAATATTCCAAAAATAAGTATTTTCGGAGGTAACTTTGTGAAAACTCATTTTTAATATGGAATTAAAATTGATAGCTTTGTTATTCCACTGGTTGTGTTAATAACTGTTACAAGTGTTTTTTCACCTCTTTGAGAATCATAAAGTATTTATACATAAACTTACGATGCGGCTAGTCTGAAAATGTTTCTCAAAGAGATAAAACACGTGTCACAGTTAGTAACACAGTAAATAATAAAGTTGTAAATTTTAATTTTGGATTACCAAAAATGAGATTTATTAATTTTTAACATGTTATTTTGCTATAATTTAAGACATCGACTGAGGTACCTTGATTTGAATTTCAATATCAAATTTGGATTATTGAGATTTTGTACACTTTCATGTATTTATGGAAGTGTACAAAATCTCAATAATCTAAATCTATTGTAATTTTGCTTTAAATTTTTTTTATCCATCTCCTTATTATAGTTAAATTAGGGAGTTTGTGCGTGCTATAATGAATTACAATAAAATAATAATTAAATAATATATTTCATTAGCAGTATAAAATTAGTGTTTTAAGTTTTCTTACATAGTTATCATCATGTAAAACTCTGAGTTAGAATTTGATGATCTTTTCTCAATTGAGTATTCATTTTCTTTATTATAATGCACTTTACCGCGGCTCAAATGTTCTTGAAAGTTTTGATGCCGTCACATTCAGCTCATACTTTTGCGACATGTCTTCGATGCTGCGGTGCTGCTCTCTTTATTAATTTTCAATAATTCCTCAGATACGGAATAAAATTCTCTTTTCCTTGAAAGAGATGAAAATTGATGATATCAAAATAACCCCTCGTGTTTTTTCATAGTTTAGTAAAATTGGAAGGATATACAATGAAGAAATTATGAAGCCCAGTTAACGTAGACTTAGTTCGGATACATCGATGCCTCAGTGCAAAGGTATTGCGAGTAGATTTTGTATCAAAATTGAGTTAACATACACAAAACGTTCGTCTGCATCATATCTTGGCGCTGTAAAAATATTGTACGTCCAAATAGGGTATTAGGGTACAAATGACAAATTATTCAGTCACGTTGTTCTAGAACGACTCATAAACACAATTAGTACATTAAATATTTTGTATGTAAGATATGATGTTGGAATAAGTTAGATGATATAATATTGTCTATCTCTTTTAACAGTATACATAGGTTAAGCTAAGTTAAATTGAAACCTATTTCTGACGGTGACGTAAGGCCGAAATAGCTATCAACAAACTGATAATCTCTAGTTGTACTGAATTCTACCAAGTAATTTCAATTCAATCAATAAACCAAAATAGGATATTTTAGGAGATATTGTATCATTTAAATGCATAATACGTCCATTTCGCCAATATTTTTCATGCATTTTAATTCTTCAAATTCGATTTTCTCAAAACAGGCAAAACTGGACTTACAATATCTTTGTACTTAAACATCGACATTTTCCATTAATCGTTATGTTTCAAAGAGGATCTTCTTTGGAGCCTACAAAAATAATTCATTATCACATTCTTCTATCTATTAACTTGACATTCGTTTTCAAGTGTTCGGTTTTTATAGTAATTGGCAAAGCAAACAAGCGTAAATAAACGTATTCAGTTTCCCCTCTCGCTCTCAAAGTACTCGAAGGCGTTGTGTCATTAACAGGTTCACATACTTTAAGGTGTTTGAACAGATTCAAACGCGCCATCATACACGATTCATTTCGATGAGAGGCACAACAGATTCCTGTTCAGTGCGGCGAAGACTTTTTGCCACACTCAGTGAAACGTATAATAAATATTTCATATTTAAACTTATATTGAATGTAATTTAAGACATCGACTGAGGGTGCTTGATGGAATTTCAATATAAAATTTGGATTATTGAGAGTTTGTACACTTCCATGTATTTTGCCACTAACGACCCGGGTTTCGCCTTTCGGCATCTTCAGGCATTCGAGCTCACGAATAGACTCGAACTGACCCTGCTCAGTTCGAGTCCATTCGTGAGCTCGAATGCCTGAAAATGCCGAAAGACGAAACCCGGGTCGTTAGAGGCAAAATACATGGAAGTGTACAAAATCTCAATAATCCTAATTTTATATTGAATGTGTTAATGATGTTAATATTAATTTGAAAATTCGGAGATCAAAAATGGATACTTCGTCAAATCTGCCGGATGTAAAAAATATATGTTTTTATCCCAAATTGTCATGCTTGGATGCAATTTTGTAATTTTCTACTCATATTAATTGAGAACGTTTTAACATCGATCTTATTTTTATAAAGAACACAATATTTTTTTGGCTACAACATAAATATCAATGTCTTAATAAAAGAAGTAAAATAAATATTTTACGAATATTTCATTTACGTGCATCATCAAGATATGCAAATCGAAAAATGTTTTTGAATAGTTTTAGATAGTGATTATTTAATGAAAAGATTAATTTATAACGTCCGCTTGAACGTGTTGCCATGCGTGGCCACTGGCCAAGCGACATTTTTTCATAGCGTCTTTTTATGATGTAAAAATAAATATTTTTTTATTTGCGCTATAAAATAATAATTAATTTGAAAGAAGATAAAGCCACAATTGGAAACCGGTATTATGTACCACAAATAACTCCGAGTCATTATTTGGCTGGAAATAACAATTTTATTATTATATAACAATAGCTTCTAGCCGGATTGGCGCTGTCCGAATACACGGTAGGCGTCGCTGTCCAGTCTTCTTTCTCTCGTTTTATTTCTCCTGGTAGTGGGTAATGTAATTCTGGGATAACCGAACAAATTAAAACAGAAAAGTGATAAATCAACACAGTGACAAAACAACACACCCAAAATCAAAACAGTAACGAAACAACACAGAAGGAAAAAAACACATAATATTTTTACCGTATCTATTTAAATAAGACATGTCGATAATAAGTACTAAATAAAATATATATTTGGAAAGACTCTAAACGCGTTTCAATTTCTGTTAATTAAATTTATTATCTTGAATTCGCGATCTACAGTTATTATATTAAATATTACTTTTAATTAATATAAGACATCGACTGAGAGTGCTTGATAGAATTTCAATATCAAATTTGAATTATTGAGATTTTACTTTTAATTGTTTTGTATATTCGACAAAAATATTATCATAGTGTTATTGTGTCACTGTTCTGATTTCTCATGTTCTGTTTTATCACGTTTTGATTTATGACCGAATCAAATTTCGGCATTTACAACAAATTCTCGTGAATCGAAGTCGAATATAATGGAATAGTTTCATTAATCGTTTGCTACACGGATAAAAACAGTTAATTGTTTTGTCACAAGTGATGGTTCCTATACCCCCCTTTGCTTCAACTTTTCTTCTTTTGGAAATTCTTCAAGGCAGAATTAAAATCAATCCATTAAAATCTGCAGCATCGGGATGTTGAAACATATTGGTATATTTGGAAAAGTGGCGATCGAGACGGTATCAAAGTCAGCCACTCGTGGCGGAACAAAGTCGCCTCTCGATCCTCCACTATTCGGGTCACGGAGATTATGTAAATGATTTCGGTCACATTCCGCTTCGCGACCTCACCGAACAATATCAGACTCCTTCGTAAACTACTTTAAATAAATCACTCAAAAACTGATTTCGACTCTGCAATATTTTAACAGCATGTTCAATACCGTCTCTCTGTTGCGTGCGGTCGCCACGCCGATTCGCTGTTCAGTGCCCTCTGTTGTAAGGCCGGGATCGTCTTATCCCTTTTACTCTATTAAAAAAAAGAAATCATCCCAATACCTTGCAAATACCGGTACAAAGTTACCCCAATACAAAAATTACTCAGGATCCTTACCAAATTTTGAAATAGATATTTTAATATATTTTTTTGAATAAGGTTGGCTTCGGTTACTGGTTTCATGAGTTCAACATCAAGTTCTAAAAGATACGTAAATCGATTTACGGATTTCTGTTAGAACGCATGGATGTTTTTGATGTCTAAAATTCCCATCCCTCTGATCCCTAAAATGTGGTGCAGTGAGAGCTAACCACTAATCCTATCCCAACCCTATTCTTCATCCTTACTCTCTTCGATAAAGAGAGGTCGAGCAACTGAGTAACAGACCATTATTAGTAGGTATGCTCTACATTGAGAGCGGACATGTACTAAAAAACTTCCCTGAGATGGTATTGTTTTCAATTGCAAATTGGTGGAATGCGTCGCGCAAGTTTTCAATGAATTAATTTCGATTAGATGAAGGAATCCAAAGCCACACGCCCGTTGACTGCACACGTAAATGAATAACGTTTTCAATATCTCCGTTTCCGGAACAAGGCTTAGATGGCTACATATTGGGAACTCCCTCAAGCTGATACGATGCTTATTATGAATATTCTAACCTGGAAGTAAATTAATGAAAAAAAAGTTTAGCATTCAGTGTATGTGGTTGCCGCGTGCGATCATAATTATCATGTAAATTAGTGATCATCAATTATAATGATAAGACAGGCCATATATTAAATTATAATTTATTCGTTCGCTGGCAGTTTGCGGCAAAAAAAAACGGTCAACGTCGATCAAAGAATCACCTCTGACCGGTTGCACTCTTGGAATTTTACAAAAACATCCTGTTTCAAATATTTACATCATAATAATATATGTGAAACTAGGGCTGGCACATCATCACAAAAACAAAAAACATATAAACACGTAATTTTCTTTTGTATCGATAAGTTTCGAATTTACTTGTATTCCCTCATGAAAGTCGCCATATCGAATCGTAAAAGTCAGTAATTGTAGTTAAGATTATTATAATCGTCGATCTGCTGATTTTTTAATCACGGGAGACAATGAGCCTTTCGAAGACGCGTCGATCCTCGGTTAGCATCCAATCGTGTCGGCTCCCAAAGAGTCAAAATCTTAGAAGTTCACGTTTCATAAAACTAAATAAAATTTTACAAGTATACATATCATTAGTTTATGTATTGTAACAATACCCACTGTGTTGTGAGAAACTGAACGTGCTTTTTAAATAAAATTTGAGGAAAATATGCGCGATATAGTTTTCCATAAAACATATCGTACGATAACGGATGTGTGTTAAAACGTGACTAGGTTCTATATATTTTTATCATGAATAATATTATACGTTTTCAACAATTCATATTGTACTTAGTAAAAACTGAGATTTTGACTTAATAAGCAATGCGTCAGAGCCGAAAGATTAAAAGTTTTTATTTTGAACTCCTCACAATTCCTACGTGAGATTTTGCGAAACCCCACATTTTGTTTGTGACGCACGCGGTTTATTAGATTCTCTATCGTTTCTTTTGTGTACTATTATAAAACGTGAGGTCAAAAGATTAAATTGGAAATATTTGAAAATAAATACACCGCACGGAATGGTCATTTTGCCGATTATTTGGCATCCCAAATTTCTCACACGTGTTATGTAAATCTAAGTATTCTCTCGCCGGCTCGATTAAACATTCACTTTGATTATGGGCGATTGGTCATTTTTTCGATTCATAGGGGTTCCGCATCAAATGATTGCATTTGATTATTCAAAGCAAACAGACTTAGACACACAACTATATTTGTATTTATAAATAGGTTAAACCTTGTCTTAACTTATTACTTAAATTCTTAAGAATCTTATTCGCACATAACAATGTGGAGCTACAAACCAATTATAACGTTTATAGCGGACTCTAGTTGAGATATTGTATTTCTTAGTTTTGATGTCCTCATTTACTTTATTTGTCCTTTGTACAAATAAAGTAAACGAGGCTTTTTAAGAGAACTCTCCATATAAAGATAGTCATTTAAAATGAAAATACCGTGTTCAGTGTTCAATCGAGAGGAAACCTCCCACCAAACATTATGCAGGCGATAATTAATAACGCCGAGTTAAAGTTTAACCTCAAGGCTCTCACTCAAAGTATGTAATAATAAAAACACGAATTCGTATGTAGGCTCGCAAAATTATTCAAGTCAAACAATATTAGGATAAATAATATTATTCATTCGGAAAGCGCTTCCTGGTGTCGTGTCTCATGAACCTGGTCAAATTTATTGAAGATTATTGTTGATTTTACATAATTTAAAAGAGCTTCAAATTTAATTAACACGATCAAGAGCTTATGCCACATTCATTGTATTATATAATAATTATGCATGTTAATAATAAATTTTGTGTCGTTTTTTATATAAGTTCGGCAAGCAAATTGCAGTTCGTTTATCAATCCCTGGCAAGTCGTGTTAAATCTCTAACGCTCGGGGCATTGAGCCACTCAGAGGTTCCCGAGATAATCTATTTCTACCGTCCTATAATCTCAAAGCCTTCCTTTGAAGATGTGAGTACCGAACACGAAGTATATTTGTATGCGCTATTTACGTAATATGCTATTTCTCTTTCTTTTTGACGTTAGTTCAAATCAGAGCATCGGCCACCTTCACCACATTTCTCCAGCCGGACTGCTGTTTTGTGTAACTCTTCAGAAATGTATGATTAAAAATAGCTTTGAAGCTCGCATATTGAATTTTTAATCATTACTATTTTCATTACGTTTTGAATCCACGCCATTGTTAAAAGTAGTAAGATAGCAACATAAACTGAATTTCTTAAATAGAAGTGACAGTTATTTTTGAAAAAATGTGGTGGCTATCTGAAAAATGGCTATGATTGATTTGTCCTCCCATACGCCTTCAGTCACAACACAAATCAATTGTTTTTTCGTTGCATTTGTGAAAATCATGACAAAAGTATTACTTCTCTTAAATAAATTTTGCTAATACTAATAAATTCCTAATACATACATGATAAATGAACTACCACCTCTAAAAATATTACAATCTCCACACAGCAATCAACTAAATGTACAGTTTTAAATGTATGTATATTTATTTTTTTGACTCATATTATTACCATTTAGTGTTGAACATTAAATTCGGCAACCCTGTCGCAGGCGACCTACGACGCGCACCCTTTGCGACACCTATTGTCAAAAGAATTTTCGCATTCACCAAAATCGCTTATCTCGTTATTTGTAATAATTACGTAACGTTAAAAAATAATATTTCGTAATATATAAATAATATTAAGCGAAAAAAATAATTTTAGCAAATTTCTTTGCGATGTTAATGTGTTTTATTATGATGCTAAACATGTCGCCGAGAATAATAATTGTTTTGTATATGAGGATTTTCAGTGTATCGAATTTCTAATTTTATTTGGAATTTTTTAATGGCACCTCCAAGCCATAGCGAGTTGCGAAAATTGCACCAAACGAAGCCTCATTAAACATATTATATCCTTTTAAATTGATATTATATAATATAAATTATTATCGATTATTTATCGCTGATCTAACGTTTATATTTTTTTTACAAATAATGGTACACACACTTATTTCATCATACGCGCAGACTCAACTTTCGCACTACCATTTCCGATGAAAAACAATCAAAAGTGCGGGATACAGATTGATGATTTGACTTTTTTATTGTTGAATATGAATATTTATAAAATCTTATTTTTCGATGTTATTAAAACAACAATCGGTTCCATAACTAAATGGTTAATATCCTACTGAATACCGTTGCCGAGGAATAGAATCTTTTAATAAAACGAATATTGACTTTTTTATAATGTTTCCGTTCCTCTCTAGGCACCCCAAACCTGATCTTGAAGACGTGACGTATAGCCACATAAGCGTACGAATTAATTCATCACCTTTACTTAAAACATTACAGGAAGCTCATGTAATTAAGCATAATCAATAAAATTTCATCGCATTTATTTTAATGATTAATTCATAACACCACATAAGCTTCTTTTCATAAAACACAATTATTATCTTGAATAATTTAATTTTAAATAAATATTATGATATTTGAGTACGTGAGATGACATAATATTTTCTATCTCTTCTAAACGGTATAGCTAAGCTAAAATAAGTTTAAATATAGTTCTGACGATGGCGTTAAGCCGAAATAGCTATCAATAACCTAAAAAAATGTTGTAGAACTAAATACTTTGATATCACACGTGTAGTCCTTTCCTAACATCATTCCTCTGTCGACGTTGAGTGACTCACTAACAGTCAGTTCTCGTTGAATTTTTTATTTTCGATTTCCATGCGTTAGTCGACATGGATAATCTATAATATTATTGAAAAGCAATCTCACGTAGATTTGGAAATACATAGCTAATTATGTACTCGGAAAAATAGATATTGCTATAATAAGTTCGTGGAATTACAGCTGATGCCAATGCGCCATGCATTTGAGAATTATAACGTTCTTTAAAATGTTCACTCACAATCTGAAGAAGCTGAAAAGTTTGTAATGGTGTGTCCAGTAAATTTCAAAAGTTAAGAACTAAGGAGTTGTTACAATATAAATCTTTCTTACGTAATAAACTTAGACTATTACAAATTTTGCTTTGCGATTCGATGAGTCAAATTCATTCCAACATCCTATTGCGTTTTGTCATCATGCCTGCAAGGTCATTTGTTAAACGCCTCTGCTTATTATTTTTTGTTTTTTAATAACATTATTATATAATTAAATTTAAAAAATTAAAAAAATCTATTACATAGTAGCCGTTGATGTTTTTTTCATTTTTGCATAATATTATACGGTTTGTTGGTATGATACATGTACATTAAATCTACTTTTTATAAAAAGGAAGCAAACAATACAATTTATTTCGAACATATTATTATGTTACGGTACAAATTAAGCAGGGAATCGAAAATAACAAAGAAAAAGCTTTATTCAAAATCTGCAAAACTCTAATAGTATAATTTTTAAGAGTCGGCCTCTGCTATTATTTAAATCCACACAATGACGTTTTGTCACAAACAAAATCCACCAATTAAAAATCAGTAGGTATCTATATGATATATTTTTTCGCAATTATATTTGATTCTTATGACCACCTGCGGATTGCAAAAGCCTTTGAGTTGTTATATTTTTTTAAACGACTATTTCCCAATTATGGTTAAAAGTCATTATTATCAAATCAGCATTAAAATTTATTCAGATAAATACTCAGTTCGACTTCATCCGCGTACTGCCGAAAGGCAACCTGGGGCGTTAATGTCAGAACCTAAGGAAATATACAAAATTTGAACGATTCAACTTTGATATAAAAAATCCGTCTGCGATCATCCTCATTGGATATCTTTAAATTATAAATGATGCAGATCTTCATTGGGTTCTTCGGTAGTACGATTTCATTTGATTTCAAAATTAAATATACGGAGAAGTACGGCTGTTATAAATTGTATCGAGTTTAATTAATTATGCTAATTAATTTAAAGACTAAAATCCACACAGAACTTCATAACGCATCGGCGTAAGAATTTTATCACATGCAATAAATAATATTACCCGGACGTAACATAATCTGTGAAGCAACAAAACGAGGTGCTACATATTGCATTAATAATGCTATTAAAATGTGAATGGGCCCATCGCCCTACGCGAATTCAATGCATCATTAGAACAGCATTGAAAATCTCAACCTATGATATAATAAATAATGTCTATGTTTCATGCGACCCATTTGACCTACCACTTCGCTTTATAAGCTTACATTTCAGAATTGGTTTCCACAGAGTCAGGTTATGAATAAAAACAGCACGTCAATAAGATGTTCACTCGTCAATAGCATTCGTTGGGTACGGATTTTGTCATCAGTTATGAAAATGGCAAAACCTTCAAGACGGCAGCTCTCTTAGCTCTAACCACTGAAGTGGAAGGACGAAACCTACAGAGATTGATATCTTTTGTATTCGATAATGCATATTTTGATACATAATACCTATCAAGTATCGTTTTTTTTGGGAGGGAAATGTATATTATGTCATTAATTCATACATGTTTTTCGAATCCGTGGTGTGCTGGTGAACGACGTTGGCGTCGGTTACGGATCTCACGGGTTCGAGTTCCAGTTCAGACAGTTTCATAAATAAATTGATATTTCGATCGATTTATGGATTTCTGTTCGAAGGTATGGATTTTCGTAATCTATATAATTCCCTAGCTGAAACGTGGTGATAGCGAGAGCGATAGATTATCTAGCCACTAGTCTTGTCCTAGACCCATCCTTATATCACTACTTTCTTCGAAAAAAGAGCAACTGAGTAACACGCACTTCTCGTAAAGAAAAGTTCTGTTGAGATACCATCATTAGGACGCCATATGCTCCAATTTCGGAGCGAACATGGTTAAAAACACACATTGGTTGGTCTTAATCAGGAATGATTTCGCTCATCCCGAGAATATTCAAACAGTTGAAAATATACCATAAACAATTGACCTTATGAAACTTTAAAGTGATCAATCATTGTTTACGTGGCCGAGTGGAAATAGCTTGGGCTTTCTACACAATTAGCAAGGATCCTTCGTCAACAGTTTGAATCCAGATTCCTTAACGGATCGTGGGGTGCGGTGTTCCATCGTCTTCGTACGCATTAAATTCAATGTACGGCGGGCACGTCTCACTCTGTGTCTTTCGTAAGGTATTTTACCTTGCGTAACGTTATGAAAAAGAACGAGAGTCGAGTTTGGCAGGCGAGCACTCGAATCATTAATGGATTGCCCCACCGGCCCTTCGGATGAGTCCAAAGCGGCCGAGTTACCGCTCTCGAGGAGGCGCCGTTTCTCGGCATGATGAAACTTTTATATGCTGTCGATGTCCCTTTGTCGATACGACATACGATATCGACGACCCGCTGATCCGCGACATTGCGTAAGCTTAGTCTCCCTTTCGCAGTTCACAAGCAAAACTCAACCATTACCAAATGACACGAGCAGCTGCTATACTGATACCCTTTGTGCACAATCCTAGATCCTAGAACTGGACCCTAGAGCTGGAGTGGAAAAGTTAAACGGTGGTAACTCTTACTATTCTGTAAAATTACAAGTTTAGGAGTACAGACATTCAACATATGAAAACTTTATGTCAATAGCGGAAATATAGCAATGTCTTTAGTTAAACTATGATTTCAAAATTTTGTCGATGGTTAGTTCAGCATCAAACCATCTTCAAAACTATGTCCTTTCGTATATGCAAACTACTTTTTGTAGAGATATATTCACTTGACTTTTTATATCCAGTTTCATTGAAATGAAATATATCTTATTTGATGCCGCCTCTTCGGGTTTTTCCAGGTAGGAAAATGAATAAACATTAATTCAAGACAGATTTATTTCACGTGTTATCATTAAAAATTGTCAGTGTATGGAAAATCGGTGTATTTCAGTAAATTATTACACCGAAAAAATGTAAAACGACGTTTTATTTCATAGTTTAGTTGGATTACATGTAATTATTTTGGCGTTGTTATTTTCAGAAAGAGCTAGTCGAAATAGCATTAATGCAATATTTTTGACAGAATGTTTTATACAAGAGTTTTTACTTTGACAATCCTATAAAAAGCAGTAAAAAATTGTATTTTTAATCGTAAAGCTCTCAATTTAAAATCATTTAAATTCATTGAAAATAAATATAACTTGATTCGCTATTTTTTATCGGTTTTTGAAATCGCAATTTGAATAGGACTGTAACAAATTTGAAATATTTTTCTCGTAAGCCTAAAATAGCGAAAGCGACCTATCAGAAACTGTATCCAAGTAACATTAAAGTGTGACTTCATCGATCTGTATTCGTCTCAAATATCAAATGGAAAAATCAATTTAAAATATTGCATATTAAAAATCGTGCGTTTTTAAAAACCAGTTGCAGGTCACATCGCGCGTATGTGGGTCGACCCTTGCTTTCAAAAAACGAAAAATGCGTAAAACGGCAATCTCGATTTAATTTAACTGGAAATTTTTCACATTTGATTCTCTATGACGGTCGCACCCGCAGTATCAAAAACCGCGATGCCCATCACCACGCATTCGAAAATATGTGGATTTTTCTCAACAAAAATATGGCATAGCCGATCTCATTAAACGTAATGTATGTTCGTCGCTACTCAATTAAGTCAGAGGGCGAACACTCTAATACAAACCTCCGTGAAGTCGTCAGGGTGGTCGGTTTATACTTTCCTCGGACGTACAATTTTTAATCAATAACTCACCACCAGGATGCGCTACAGAAAATCAAATTGCTTCAGTCGAGGTCTACTCGCTCTCCATTGGATGCAGTGAACGCTTTGAATGCCTTACATGTATAGCTCTAGAATCCAATTCCAGGAAGCTTTTGAAATCACACGTAGCAATTGGCGAATAGATATTTCAGATTTGCGTTTTAGCATAATGCGTGGGAGGGTGAGAAATTATCTCAAGTAAAACACCACTCAAATTTAACGACCCCATTTCACTTTTCGTTTGCCAGCGCAGACGCCACTGCTTTTCATAATTACAACAAAAAAACTAGGATGTATACGAAAAATCAATCACGAATAACTCTTACTTAATCTTTTAATGTTTTGACGCAATTTCGGTTCATAAAAACGTGTTATGAGAATAAAAGCTTGCGGCCATTTCTTGTCAGGAAGATAAATGTAATTAATTTGTTTCTTTCATTGGTCAGCTTTTAGATTACAATTTGTTTGCGATTACGTGAGTCACTCGAAGGCCCGTTTCGTGTCGGACACTTAAATCCACACTTAGGTCCATTTTTTACCGTTTTATACGTCTGACGTCCGCATCGTTTCGATTATATTATTTAATATCGGCTTTTCAATGTTTTAATTGTTCCACATCCACAATCTATTTCTTTCGTTGCATAATATTAAACGATGAATGATTTTTTATTTATAAACTTTCACATGTACATATTCAGGTACTACCGTCATATTATTGGAAACAGCAACTGTGAAAACTCGTTCCCGCAGAGTAGACAATTTTTTAACGCGCACAAAGGGGTTAAAATATTGCATCAAAACATAGGGATCATAAATTATCAGAAAATTTTAGAAATTAATAGGGTGTAGTCAAATTTTTTACCAATTTTGAACGAAGAACTTCATCTCCCTAATTTCCCCATATTTTATCCCTTACTTGAGGTGAGTTCGTAAAATTATCATAAATTACTACAGCAGTCAAAATAATTTAATTCTTATAATAATACGTTCAGTTGTTATTTACCCTCTCTCTGTTATATTTTTTCCCAATAACATAATGATAATTAGTTCTTATGTCCACCTACGATTGCAAAATCCTACGAGTTTGCAATATCATGTAAGATTATTTTCCAATCTTAGGTTAAAGCCGTTATTACAAAATCAGTATTAAAATTAATTAATATATCAATGCAGTTCCTAGACTAAGTGATATATTTTTTTCTAAAATCTCTGATATGTAAATAACATACACTATTAGCTGTAAGTTTGAGTACATCCGTGCACTGGAGTGTCTGAAGATGCTGAAATGCGAAACCCGGGTCGTTAGTGACAAAACGTATATAAATGTACACAATTTGAACGGTTCAAATTAGACATTTATTTATATTTGGATCATTGAGACCTTGTACACCACGAATGCGCACGAATGGACTCGAACTGACAATTCTTGCCATTCCATGCCTGCGCTCGAATGCCTGAAGATGCCGAAAGGCGAAACCCGGGTCGTTAGTGACAAAATACATGGAAGTGTACAAGGTCTCAATGATCCAAATTTGATATTGAAATTCCATCAAGCACCCTCAGTCGATGTCTTAAATTATACTTCAATTAGACATTTATTTGTTTAAACATTGAATTTCTGACAAACTCTAATCGATAGACAGATCTGCTTTACAATCATAGAGCCGTTGATTAAAAAAGTCAATTTCCTCACTGATGAACAGCTGTATATAAATATAAGCTCGATGGAGATGTATTATAAACACCTCGCGGCGATGTTATTGCGGTATAATTATGATCGCTTACACAACAATCCTAAAAGTATCACTTCCAAATTATCTTTTTTTCACGCAAGTGTTTTAAACTCGATTATACGTCGCAGGTGCGCTATGGATATTTGATATTAATGAAATTCTTCGCCGAAAGATGAAATCGAAAACGTTATCTCGGCTGACACCGTGAGAGAGCGCTGCGGGCGTTTTATCGCAATCGAAGGCGGTGCGGGTGTGTCCAAAAGATCGATTACAAATATTTAGATTCGCGAAGGCACACGTGGGCTTTTCAGGTTAACCGGCTATCCCGCAAATCAACGCTTCTCGATTTTAAGTATTATACACTTTCAAGGTCTAATTCATTATAATATCTATCTATATCTGCATCGCGACCCAAGGTGTTCACACATTCCATCAAGAGGATCAGTATTTTCTCCGATTTTACCTTTCTAACGGTGAGTTTAAGTGACCGGTAGTCTACTGCTGATATTCTCCATTTCGACATTATTTAAAAAAAACGAAATAACAATAGTGGTCATCCATCGGTTATGAATATTTTTTCTTACCTTTACGTTCTCCCTGAAACTATACGTGAATTTTGCGAAGCGGCCTTCTAGCTGTCTGGTTTAATTGGTGCTAATTACACACTCAGTCTTCATATCTCTTTGCAGCATGTAAGCTAGTCAAGTACTTTCTTGTCAACAGATTCGGTCAGCTGGAGGCTTTGTGTGGGGAAAGCACTTAATCCTTACGCGAAAAAGTTCAATTCTTACCAGGAATTCCTTACAAAATCAATGTAAGCTTTATTATCCTTGATATTTATATTACAGCCGCCGATGTGTAGGAATGCATAATAAAAGTCTAGGTTCTATCAAAAGTTATTGCGTAGAAATCGGTCGTACTTTATTGTAAAAATAAAATGACCTACTCCTCTGGAACGCAGTCCCGGGTCTCAAGTGAGCCGCTCCGCCGTGACGGATCAAACGTTCGCTAAAAGAAAGGTGTCCTGCAGATGGAAACGCAACTTTTATCCGATAAGAATGGGACGGAAAAGAGCATCGACGCATTTCATCGACCGAAAACAATTCACATATAGTTTTATCGCGATAGCTTCATTATTTAGCGGATTTAAAGTATTTTTTTATTTAAGAATTAAAAAAGAATATTCGCAATCGAATTATTAATGTCGCTTTGTATGGTTGATAGGACATATTTTTATCTCCGTTTTATTATGCATAGCTGCATACAACGTATTGTAAGTGATTGAAAGTAGACCAAAGCAGATCTGCACAATACTCAAATCGGATTTGTCAAAACATGTCCCTCGATTTAAATTTGCAATATTAATAATTTGTCTCTAATTGACGACTAAGAATATTTTTCTAGAATCGAATTCTCGGGAGGTCAGCCAGTGCGGCATCGCGCGTATCTTTAGAATCTACTCATGTAAATCAGAAACATCTGCCGTATAGGAACATAAAATTGAAGTCGGTTTTACCCACCGAATCGATGACGCAATGTCTCCTTAAAATGATAAACAGTGACGGTCTTCGAATCAATATTTACGAAGGCGCCGCGGAATATATCGATTTGCTCACCTTCACATTATCTTTCGTAAACTATTGTGACTAAACTATTATCGCCCCTCACAGCATAGTTTGCAAAACTTAAAATAACGTCACACCATTTACCCACATGTAGATGATTCGACATGGGTATTGAAAATCGCGATTTCCGGCCGCAGATGCCCAGTCGTCGTTTTGGGCGGAAATTTAATTCTGCGGTGGGTTCAAGGCATACGCGACGTGATGGTAGAAATGTTATTACATTGTTGTCAGTGCGACAGATCGCTCATTATACTCTAATATTTGTTTATCTGCTGCAATCCATCGCAAGTTATGTAAATCGCCGTTATGAGGACGCCGACGCGGAAGAAGGCTTTATGTTGCGAGTTAATATCATAATAAATTAATTGCCTCCGTCCCTCTTCTGTGATGTTTTCATTTAAAATTACGGTGACGCAGATTTTTAAACTTAGTTTCGGTACTCCGTAGAATATATTTTTGACTAATACTATTCAAAATACAGTCAGGTAACGATTTTTTAATATGAAACCATTGACATTTAAAACGCTGATGGGGCTCTGAAAAAAAGATGCAACAAATTATTGGATATTATAAGAATAACAAATATTGAACAATGTAAGCACAAGGTTTTAAGAAAAATATCGACATTACAAGCCGATGTGAAAGTACTGTGAAAGGACTTTTTTATACTGCTCGAGTAAAATCTGAACATGTGAATAGGAAATGTAACCAAAAATTTCCATGCAGCTTACATCTCAGAGGATAATGTCGTAAATCCAACTTGATAATAGCCACGAGTTCAATTACAATTTCTACAATCACTGGCAAATATCATCGATGATTGTCTATCTCTTGCGCTACTGTGCGAACAATGGCGAGAGAATCTGACTGCTGACGTCCAAATTTTAATTGAGCCGTTTTGAAAGAAGAAAGTTGCGATGCATAACGACAGGTGCAGCTACAATGTGTTTGAAAATATATTACATTAACAAAGAGTGGCGTTTGAATAAGAAAGGCTACGTCGATTAAGATTACACACAGTTTCGACTATCGAGTGGTTCAAACGCTCGCAGGCTAAATAACTTCATCAGGAAGCAGGAAAAACAGAAGTTTACCCAGACGATCATGATTATTAGAGAATACACAAAGAGACACCTGGTTTTTTTTAATAAGAATGCAACAAATAGTAATTCGTTTTATTATTATATGAAAAATAAACGTTTTGAATGACAAAAGCGATACTTTTACTTTGGTTTATCTCACGGTAAATGTATCGTCGTAATTATTCCAGTTTTATATTAATAATTCACTTAATTGCCTTATTATCATCTTGAACTTATTATAATGTTAACGTCAGCGTTATGACATTCCGCGGATGTTTTTGAATCTTGCGAAACTATTCACAATTGCATAGAGCAGCACCAAAATCAATCAAACGAAATATTTTATACAAAAAAATATAATAAAATACACGATTAATAAAAACGTCTCCCCTCAGATTCGAGAAATCGATTCAAAATTTATGTTAATGCTTTATTTCCTAATCGTCTGTGGGTTTTGGGTAGATCTTGGTTTATGATTCTTCTCGAAATGGAAACGGTCAAAATACGGCATAACCAAAAAAATACATCAATTACACTGCATCTGCGTTCGTGTGAATCGTCGCAGCGGTCGATTCCACTTACATAAGTTTCTTACATAAAAGTCACACAAAACGCACGATCCATTTGAATCCATAACCCAATGCTTTTCTTGACTGGTCTGTATTATAACCCGGTATTTTTTAGCCATTGAGAATTTTCGGTAAGATATTAAATTTATCATTGAGCGCGACAGAATATTTAACTATGGTGATCTACTTTGGGACACACAATAATCATCATTACTACAGGAATACCGCAAAAAACAATCAATAGTAATACGTAATTTTCTGTCAATATATATATATATTTTTCCATGTCCGCTCCCAATGTGGAGCATATGGTCTCCTAATGGAGGCATCTTGACAGAATTTTTTCTACGAGAACTGCTTGTCACTCAGTTGCTCAACCTCTCTTTTCTTTTTCGAAGAGAGTAGGGATAGAAAGATAGGGCTATGAAAGTACTAGTGGTTAGCTAATCGCTCTCGTTACGCCCCGTGAGGATGGGATTGGTGGGAGGGAGGACTCAGACTATGAACAGAAATCCATAAATCGATTGAAAGATCAATCTATGAAAACCGTCCGCACCGGGAATTGAACCTGAGACATCCGTAACCGTAGCCAGCGACGAAACCAACTGCGCCACGGACGCCGTCAATATAACACTTATCGATAATCGATCGAAACGTTGGGTCCTTGGTTCAGTAGTCAACGTCGTTAGCATCGTTACAAATCTCACGGGCTCGAGTACCAGAACGGACAGTTTCATAAAGAGATTTTTTCAGTCGATTTATCGATTTTTATTCGAAGACATGTATGCTTTGGATGTTTAAAATTCACTCCTACCCATCCGATCCTACAAATGGGGCGTAACTAGAGTGATTAGGTAACCGCAAGTCCTGTCCTAGCCCTACCTTTCTATCCCTAGTATCTTCGAAAAAGAGAGTTTGACCAAATGAGTAACAAGCAGTTGGCAACAAACAAGAGCAGAGGCCATATGCACCACATTAGAAGTGGACATGGCTTAGATTATATATTGTTTATCTATATTTGGTGAAACAGCAATCGATGGAATTACCATTCTGCTGTAAGACCTGTGTGTTGTTCTACTCAACAGCACATTGCACATCTTCTTTCAATTTGTAGTCACATATTAAACATAACCATTTTCTTGTTTTTACAGAATCACCAGCCGCAAAATGAAGGCCGGGTCAGCGACGACCTTCGCCTTAGTGTGCGCACTCTGCGCGTCTCTCCCGACTCTAACGTTGTCGGCGGCCAACAGGCGAGCAGTTCGCTCCCCCGATAACTACCATAGCGAATCTTCCTTTGGATCTTTTTCTACGGGATTCGGCGCCGAAGACCAGCGCGCCTTCGCGTCAGAGCCCGTCGTGAAGACTAAAGCGTCATACAAAGGATGCACCTCTTCGTCTGGATGCGCCGGGGTGACACTCGAGGACGGTAAAGTGACCCACCAGTTTGGAGATCCGTCGGCCATAGGGTTGGGTGGAACCGATCCCGGGGCACTGAGTCCCGAAGAACTTCACAAGAAGTTCGCGCTGCAGGCTGCCGACATAAATTCGGCGTTCGGCGGAAACATTCCGGCAAACGGTCCCTTCTGGTGGGCCGCTCAAGATTCTCCGTTCAGAAATGCTCACGAGACCTATACCAAGTGGGTCAAAGCCAACGGATTCGGTGCGGCTCCGTTCACGTCCCCGTGCGGAACCAACACGTGTCCGTTTGGAAGCACATTTGAAAATAAAGGAACCGAAGGCGGAATCAGCAATAACATCGACATTGCTTCAAATCCATTCTTGAATGGCCAATTCGCCGCAGGATTCTCCGGAGCCTCAAGCGGTTTTGGCGGAGCCGCCGGCAGCTTTGGCGGAGCCGCTGGTGCTTTCGGTGGCGGAGCAGGTGGCATCGACATCACTAAAAACCCGTTCATCAACGGTGACATCAAACTCCCAGCGTTCCCTAAGCCGGGAGCCACCGGATCTTCATCTTCGTTCCAGAGCTCATACGAATCGTCGTCCGGCTTCGGCGGCGCCGGTGCAACAGGAGGAATCAACATAGCTGCAAATCCGTTTTTGAACGGAGCTATATCTGGACAGACGGGGGGATGCTCCGGAGGTAAAGGGGGAGCCTGCTCTCAGTCGGGAGTCACCGGAAGCGGTGCCTCTCAGCAGTCGGGATCATTTTTGGTCACCGGCCCCTCCGCGGGTTCATCTACGGGCTTCACGAGCGGTGGCTTTGTCGGAGGCCAGACTATTAAGCCTGGCGTATCCACCAATACAGTTCAATTCACTACATCTACGACGTGCGGAGGAGCACCGGGAACGCCGTGCGCCAAGCCGCAAGGTCAGATCGGAACTACGTCGACAGGGTTCGGTCAACAGACTCAGGTGACTGGTTGCAGCGGATCCGGATGCGGTTTCGTGCAGCCAGAAGTTTCCACTTCTGAATTCGAACAGACGGCATCGGGCTGCTCAGGAGCGTTCTGCGGTTTCGACCAGCAGACCCAGCAAGGATTCCCCGCAAAGCCCAAGTTCCCGGGCCAGCAACCCATCCCGAGTAAACCTCCGACGCAGTCGATCCCGAACAGACCGCCGCTGCAGCAGATCCCCAACAGACCCCCGGTACAGCCGATTCCTTCCAAGCCACCCACTAATCTTCCTCATCCTCCGGGATCCACAGCGGGAGGGTTCAGAGGAGAGACTGGCACCGTCGGAGAGTTGACCGTCACGTGCACTGGACAAGGATACATCTGCGTAGATAAGAGCATCTGTCTGAACGGCTACGTCAACGAATACGGAGAGAACATTCTTCAAGCCAGAGGAGGGGTGAGTTTTATAAAAAACTTTTCTTATTTTATGTCATTTATAAATTTTATTTACCTTTTTTTGTGATCCAATGTTGTCGTTGCGACTTCGCCATTATTTTGTTTTATTCGGGCATCAAGAGATTTTATGTCAATTAATTGAAAAAATGAAAAATATCATTCAAAGCGACTACCAAAATTTACATCGAAAATAAACTTGCTTTTTATACTTTTAAATCGAAATGAATTAAATAAGCATAGAAAATAAATGAATAAAATGGTACATGAAGAATGTTACAATCAAGTATTTAATATTGCATTCAGACTTACTATATTCAAAATAAATATTCAACCATCAATTTTTTCTGATTCGTATGTAAAATTGAAGGGATTCTCTGTTAATATATCTTTTCCATATTTTGCCAAAGATTATCAAAACGATAACGCGACCAGATTTTCCTGTTTCAGAAAATAATATTAATATAAACTTTTTGTCACTATTTATCATAGTACATATTGTGAATCCGAATATATTTGGATATTTAGAGAACGAGGCGATATTTTGCGCACAATCTTCATAATTATTATTTAATAATGTATTGGTATGCGATCTTTTCGCGAAGAGGTGATGTCACCTCAAAAAGATGCGGAGTTGAGTAAGTAAAAAACGCGTCAAGAGGCATTCGAATTACTTATGTTTTGATTTAAAATGCAAACAATTATCATCACTTGAAGGATCCAATTCATGCAAGCTGAATTTTAGACGAAGACACCATCTCACTCGCTAAATTATTATCGCGCACCTCCACGTTGCATGTTGCCATTCGTCGGTCTGGTTGTCGAACCAAATATGTCTAATGAAATAATACTCATTGGGTATTTTTAGTTGAATATTTTATTACAACGACATGCTATACGAAAAATTATCGATATTGTTGTGACCGGTTTAGTTATTGAAATAACATAAAAAAAGATTGCAGCGGAATGTATTGAACAAATGTAGCGCATCGATTATTAAAGTAAAAGCCAGGATTCTTGGTTGTATGTGAATCATGTAGCCTCTTAATGGAGATATCCGAACAGAATTTTTTCTAAGAGAACTTCTTGTTACTCACTTGTTCAACCTCTCTTATTTTTGAAGACAGTAGCGATAGATAGGACAAGGACAGGACTAGTGGCTAGTTAGTCACTCACGCTACGCCCCGTCGTTAGAATCGAACGGTTGGGAAGGAATCCTAGCATCGCAAACATCCATGCCCACCAACAGAAATCCATAAGTCGGTTGAGAAACCAATTTATGGAACTAGGATTCGAACCCGTGAGATCTACAACTGAAGTCAACGACGTTGATCACTGTGCCTTGGATCCGACAAATTATTATAGTGGATTAATATTTTGCAGGTTCTATATACTAAAAACAGTTTTATAATAGATTGTTATATTATAAGAGACATTTCAGATTTGTATCGTGACCTAAGCCTCAGAAATCTTGTAATTCTCTCTGTTTTTCTAGTGGTGAGTGCTTTAAAATGTTGTTGAGATATATTGTGACAAAAGATACCCTTTTTATTGACATGATCACAATAACACTAATATTCCACGAATCTGACCAAAAATACCGTCAGTGATTCGACGTGTCATCTTTAATTGAAAATTTTTGAATGCGGACGTAAATTCCATAGATAAAATAAGCAGGCGGCGCGGCATTCAAATTAAATGCTTACTCTATCAAATATTATTCTCGATCTCTCACTCATTCGATTAGAGATGGCTGCCATGAAAAGTGTTTTTAATAAATCGAAATTTCACCATTGCTTTCTGGGTTATTATATTAAGTATTAACATATAGTTATTCAGTGAACATTATCCCACAAAGGAATATAATAATGTATTTTCGCCTTTTAAATCTATCAGTGCACGCACAAATTGACACGGGTCGATTCGAATTTGAATATAATATTTGTAAAACAATCAAGTTATGGCCGATTTATATTATTTCAAATAAAATCAATACTCCTCGATCTTTCGAACATTATATTTGTGCATAATTATTGCTAATGCGCGATTAAAAATATATTGATGAAGCCTAGACGTAATTGTTTGTAAGTTACTATACGCTTCTTAGCTTTACGTGTCGAATCAAAAGATAGGAAAATTTATATTGTAATTTTTTTTTAAGCATATCCGCTCCCTATTCGGAGCATATGGCCATCACGCGGTTCCTCTAAGCTTCTCTGTCTCCCGCCAGCCTCCTCGCCTCCTCCCAGGTCATCCCAGCGTCCCGTAGCTACGCCGAATACATCCTATGGATGGTCATCAGCGGCCTTCCAGGGCGACGGAATCCACCTGGTCGGTAGAAGAGACAGGCAGGATTCAGGCTCCCCTGGGGCATCCGCAGCACGTGTCCAAGCCAGGTCCATCGTTGCTTTTTTATTTTGGACGTAATAAGAGGCTGGTCCGTCCGCTCTCTTACCTCCGAGTTCCTGACAAAATCAAACCACCGTACCCCTAGTATTCGCCGCAAACATCTGTTTTCAAAGCCCAGTATACGGTTACCCTGTGCCTTGGTGAGGTGCCATGACTCGCAACCGTAAAGCAACACTGTCAGGATGCATACGTTGAATAAGTGGCACTTGGTTCTGAGTCCCAGACTTTCCGCATTGAGTTAAAAGTTGCTCCAGCTATCCCTAATCGGATTGCGAGCTCTTTACGTGGATTGCCATCTCCCGTGATGTGTACCCCCAAGTACCTAAAGCCATCGACTCCCTCGATGTCTTGCCCCGCGCTCGTCAGAGGGTAGTCTGGGTCTGGACAGAAACTGTTGCAGAGCACATTGGTTTTACTCGCATTGACTTTGAGACCAATGCGATACGAGTTGCTCTGCAGCCTGACCATTGTTTTCCGAATACCCTCGACAGATTTGTCAAATATTACAGCGTCGTCAGCATACTCAAGGTCACATAGCCTCAGATTGGGGGCAACGGTTAAACCTCGGTCGGGTGGAATTGACTTCCTCAGGATGAAGTCGAAAATTATTATAAAGAGGAACGGAGCCAGAACACAGCTCTGTCTGACCCCGGTTGAGACCCCAAACCATTCTGTCGTTACGTCGCCGATTCTGACACAGCATTCACTGCCCTCGTGCATGCATTTGATGATGGCGATAATCTTGGTTGGGATTCCGTACAGTTTTAATATGTCCCATAGGGAAGGCCGGTGCGGACTATCAAAGGCTTTCTCGTAATCAACGAAGCAAAACGGCCAGGTAAGAAACCGGCCTGGTTTTCCCTGAGGATACACATTACTGGAATCCTTATTCTCGCCAAGACTATCTGCGCCAAAACCTTGCCAGGCACGCTGAGCAGCGTTATGCCCCGGTAATTGTCGCAGCAGAGTGGGTCACCTTTTTTGTGAATGGTGATGACCTCACCGTTTACCCAGTCCCTCGGACAGCGCTCCTGCTCCCACACCTTACTGAGAAGTAGGTGCAAGGGCTGCAAGAGTGCCTCCAGGCCGTACTTGAGAAACTCTGGGTGAATACCGTCCACGCCCGGCGCCTTCCCATTCTTTAACCGCTGCACAGCTCAGGTGATCTCAGCGTGCGTCGGTGCATGGTCGGGAATGTTTGGCGCTCGGGGGATATCTACAAGTGTGGCTTCGCTGGGTATGTCAAAGGGGTTCGAGGGAGGAGAACGGTTTAGCAACCCGCAAAAATGATCTCTCCAAATCTTTCTAACACGCTCCGCGCTTGACTCTACTGCCCCGCTGGGACTACGGATGGGCCCGGGGGTCGGTGGTCGTCTACCGCAAATTTCGCGCGTGATTCTAAATAGTTTTCTTGTATCATTTCTGCGCGCTGCCGCCTCTGCTGCTTCAATCTGGTTGTCCATGAATCGGCGTTTATCGAGTCGCACAGATTTTTTTACTATCTTATCTTGGTACCGATAGTCTATCCGGCGGTCCTCGATCCGGTCTGGGTCTGTCTCACTGTCCCGCAGTGCTTTAAACCCCCTCTTTCTTCAATTTTCCCCCACGTGTCGTCGGACATCCACTTTGGCTGCCCACTCCTCCTGACTCCTAGCACCTCATGGGCGGCTAACGCAACTGCATCTTTGATGCTGGACCATTCCGATTCGATGGTGTCGCGTCGGGGGTTTTCCCCGTCATGCACACAGTTGGTGACGTTCTTTCTCACAGCGGCGTCGAAATTCAGCCGAATTCGTGGAAATTGCAGTCTCTCGATCGTCGATCCTCTTTCGAGTCAGGGGCAGTACTGTACGTCTAAGTCTGAGACGGATTTTGCCGGCAAGCAGCTCATGATCGATGTATATGTCGGCACCCCTATAGGTTCGAACATCGAGAAGTTCCCTTCGCTGAGTCGCGCTGTAGAGAAAGTGGTCAATTTGTGCTTTTGTGCAACCATCAGGAGAAGTCCACGTGTATTTGTGGATGTCTCTGTGGGGGAAGATTGTACCGCCAACGGCGAGCTCATTCATAGTTGCAAACTCGATAAGTCTCTCACCGTTTGTCGTTGGCTTCACCGAGGCCATGCCTTCCCATCACTGTGGGGCCAAGCAAAGGAACCGTTCCCACTCTCGCATTGAGGTCCCCCATTACGATCACGCGGTCTCTACGAGGGATTGTGGAGATGGCCGCGTGGAGAGAGTCATAGAAAGTATCCTTTGCCTGTGTGTCGGCTTCCTCGGTAGGCGCATAGCACTGAAGGACAGTTACCGAGCTATCAGTCGTCCTGAAGGTGGCTCGTATTAGTCGTTCTGAAATGGGTTCCCATTTGACAAGGCAGCGGGCTGCCCTCCCCGACATCAATACTGCCACCCCTTGGCGATGGTATTGCTCCTGACCTGAATATATAATATTGTGAATCCGCCCTCCAACAACTTTTTCCCGGCGCCTTTCCAACGCACCTCGCTCAGCCCTAAAACATCAAGCTTATAGGTTTGCATGATGCGAGTGGTGTGTAGGTCCTTTCCTGGGGTACGCATAGTACGCACATTGTATGCGCCTATGTTCATGGAGTAGTTGTTGGAGAGTATCATGTCCTTTTCGTTGCTGGGTCGTCCATTAGCAGGCCTAAGCGTCCGAGGCTTTTGCGTTGATGGTGTCGTAATCTATTCATTCAAGAAAACCGGGTGATTAGCCCTGCGCTTCCGAGGCCTGAGTCACAAGGGCTCTATAAGTTGGCTCAACCCGGTTTTTCTGTGAGGGATTTCCTTCCCTTAGCCAGAAGACCGGTTTTAAGGCGCCGGAAGGTTCGCCTTTTGCCCACTGCTATTAGCTACAGCCAAAGCTGCATTGCTCGATGGTCGTCGCGGGGAGGCCAGCAGATGGACTTGCTGGGTTGAACATTTCCCATCATTTACTATGTGCACATCCACTGACATCGATGTGCTCACATGGGATCCACCAACCATTGACCACCAATTCATCTCAACTTCTGCGGACAGCCTGATGAAGAGAGACTTACATAAAATACGTGCTTGATGGAATTTTAATATCAAATTTGAATCGTTCGAATTGTATATTATATTAAAATAACTCTAACAAGACCCACCAATTCCCTGGTATCTATATGTTTTTTGTTTTCGAAAATTGCAGCTGCTTAAAAGCAATTTAGCACTTTTTCCAAAACTCAAAATTATTGTTGAAAATAACACTGAACAAAATGATAATAAATCTCTTTTTGCGAAGCAATTTGATATACTTCTGGAAGAGTTGAGCTCTAGATTTGACAAATTTTGGATTGAATTCATTTATTACATTGAATTTTTAAAAAATCTATATTTTTTTCGATCAATAAAATCTATTTTGAATTTACATTGTGCTCACAATATTTAACAACTAATATATAATATGATGCCATTTCTCATAAGTAAGCCATTTTGAGTGTCCGCCCAGTTAAAAGGTTGCCGACCTTTGCTATGTATTATAGTGACGGTGAACACATTCTTTTTGAAACACTAATTATTCATTTTTTACTTACTCGGATGCGTTTTTAACAATACCCAATGTGTAATGTGTATACACAATTTGTACACATCAACGTCACTGGCGTCGATATTTCAATGGGACGTGTACTATGCGTATTTATCTATTAAATATTTTCATTCACAAAAAAATGACAAAACGGTAATTTTAGAAAATAAATAAGACAATGAAATAGAGGACTGGCACATTTAATAGATAGGGGCAGGGGCTTCGTCAATGTGTGCCAATTAAATTATAGTCGTGGAATTATTTCTCTACTATTCTTTGAGCTGCTTAACGGTCGATTTAAATTTAGACAAGTTTAAATAATTACGAAATTCGCAGATATTCTTTTATTAATTGATAATCATTCATGTTTATCGAATATTTATAAAAATAAAAAGAATCACGGTCATCTCGGGGACTCACACTTAGAGTGATGGTGTGAGAAATTGCCAAATAATAAATTCCTCTTTGACAACCGCTAAATCAAATACATGTTTTATTAAAATTCCTACAACCAGTGCTTTTAAAAGCCCGAAGAGGACTAGTCTCAAGGACCGAGTACGTCACGACCGATCGTTTTAGATGTTAATTAAAATAATAGCGATTTCCTTGTTCAAAATAAATTATCAAAACTGATTGCAAGAATCGGACTGGTCAGCGGAATTAAATACTGCAAAAGTGACTATTTACTTGTATGGGAGCGGGAGAAATAGAGCTGTCAGTATCAAGACGCGTACCTCGGTTACTATTAAAGCATAGAATGTTAACCATACCATTGCTGTGTCGCATCGCGAGAGAAATTTTCCCTCTAAGGGCCACACACAGCACCGACCAACCGCGACGGAATGTGAGTCGTGATAGGATTAACACTGCTGTTATATTAAAAATATTTAAAAAATAAACCTGCCACCGTAAAATCTACAATTCGGCTTATCAAAAGTAGCTATTGGAATTTTGCATCACCGCGAGACGCTCAGAGTCGGCCCTTGGACGAATTTTCGTTAAATATTGCGAAGACGCGACGTTCGCGCGCATCAATACTTTGGGAAGGCTTTCTTATTTTGTGTGTTTTAGGCGACACGTCGCAGTGTCAAAACTTGAACCGTCGGTCGACCTTCACACATTGTTCATGCGAAATAAAAGAAAATACATAAATCTTCTTCTTGTTTATTCGATCGATTCGAATAACCTTCGCGAATTTTTACCTTCGCCACAAATATACGAATTTTACTCCTCGCGCCTTTCGGTATACCATGTTAATTAACATTAAGGTACATTATATAAAAATATAACCTTATGAATTATCCTCAATCAATATTTCACAAAAAATACATTTAGAGATTTTCACTATGTTTACAAACTTATTATGAAACCAAAAACGGTACTACTTTAAACTTAAAATGTACTTATTGAATTGGAATTTACTTGGTAGAACTCCATTATAATAGAATAACATATCAGAGTATTCAGTTGTACAAAGTTTTATTAGTCAGTTGATGAAAATTTTAGTTTCACGCCATAGCACAGTTGTGACGATGGCGTGAAGCTAAAACAGCCATCAACAAACTAATAAAATTTTGTAGAATTGAATACTTCGATATGTTATCCTATTTAAATTTACTTTAATAGAGAAATGTCAAACTTCGATGTCTCGTAAGTTTCTCATAATTCTTATGTTAGCGATGAATAGGTATAATAAGTAAGCGTGGCGCGCGGAGGAATTTATTGCACCCATTGAGTAATAGACACCGCTTAAATTGAAATATTTTCCATAGAGGAGATTCGCGATCTAAACATGATTGAGACTGTTTTAAGCAAACTATTGACAAACTTAACGGCAAAGGGGTCGCTTGTTTACCAAATGGCACGCGATTAATATAATATAAAGCTATTCCATCTATATCATCGTAAATGTTTTAATTCATAGATTGCAATCATTCCGTCGACCATTTGGAATTTCCATTCGGCGTTGGTATTAATTTAATTATTCAGATTTTGGAAAGGCAAAACGTCCAGGGCTTTTGTATTTTAATAAACACGATAATACCTTTAATAGATTTTTCTGTTACTTTATGTGAATGTAGATTGTGAATATATTTTGTTGTGTGACTTCAATAGTCATTAGTGGTTTAGGCATTAAATGCGACCTATGTTGAAGTTAACCAAAATGTAATATAAATATGACGAATATTCAAATACAACATTCAGATCACACATTTGGCAAGTATTTGTGTTTTTATAGGTGCAACGAATTACTGTGTGTCAATGATGACGACGCTTATTCTCTATAATCAAGAATAAAAATATGGAAAAATGAACTCAAAGCCACTGTGTTAGTTCGTGTTTTACATTATTGGACTAAAGTGGTAAGCAGACATATCAATTAATATAATATATGACTGTTTGAGATGTATAGTTGTGTAAGATCGCGAAATGCTATTTATTAGCCGTTTTCATCATTTATTACGCGTACCCACATTACATAAATTATATTATTTCAACTTTCGTTGAGTAATATTTTACGATAGGTAATTCATATTATTTGTCATTAACAAACGTGATTTATTCATTTCATTCGTGTAATATAAGTACTAGGGCTTCCAATCCCGGGATCCAGGGTCCCGTTCAATTAGTCGATCCTGTAATTCAGGGATTTTATAATATCAATCCCGGGATTACGGGATACACTGTAAATCTTTAAAAATAATTGATTTTTACTACATATACCTTGGGCTGTTTACGTACATACTTTTTATAGTACCTACATAATTAATACATATTAGACATATTGTGGTCTCCCTCCTTCTCACATTTAGTAAATTCCGTAGACACATAATTTTAACGACAGTATATTTTACTGTTTTCTGCATTATTTTATAAAAAATAATCAATTTCAAGCATTATCTATAAATAAATGTTCTCAATAAATTAAAAAAAAACATCCCCTTGTCCAAAAAAGATATAAAATCACACCAATTCAAGCAATAATGGACACAAATTGAATTTTAAATATTTGATTTAAAACATGAATTTACGGGTTATTTACGGACCCCCGGATTAAAAAATTGTGAATTCTGGGTCTGAGATTGGATTCCTCAACACTGGCCTGATTCATTTGATTTAATTTGACTGAAAACATTTGAATTGATTCAAAGAAACACACAAAGAAGACACAAAGAAGTAGGGACAATTTTAATTTATTTAAATTCCCCGTCTCAAAAATGTCCTCAAATTGAAATGCATAGTTAATAAAACATATAATATGTATATGTAAATATGTTGTTGATTGATTTAAAATATGTAAAATTAATAATATTGACATCGACCGTATCGGTAGACAGCTATTTCTGGAAATTCAACAAAATGACGATTGTGAAAGATTTCTTTAAATATGTTCAATACCTTCACTATTTTCATTTTTTCCAGCGAAATATTTATATAATTTAATTTAAGACATCGACTGAGGGTGCTTGATGGAATTTCAATATAAAATTTGGATTATTGAGATTTTGTACACTTCCATGTATTTTGTCACTAGTTCGAGTCCACTCGTCACCAGTTCGAGTCCAGTCACCAGTTCGAGTCCATCCGTGTGCTCGAATGCCTGAAGATGCCGAAAGGCGAAACCCGGGTTGTTAGTGACAAAATACATGGAAGTGTACAAAATCTCAATAATCCAAATTTGAAATATTTATATTTTAGAAAAAGACTAATATAAACTAATACATAATAAACATAAAATGCTTTGTAGTAGGGTAAAAATAAAAAAGTTTTCAGTTCTATATGAATTTTAACAGTTTGTTGATAGTTATATCGGCTTCCCGCCATCGACAGAACTATGTTTAAACTTAATTTAGCCTAGCTATATATACTGTTTTAGATGAGAAAGACAATATTATATCATCTCATTTATTCCAAAACCATAACTTTTATTTAAAATTAGAATATTCAGCGTTATAATTGTGTTAATGAGATGAACGACATTAAAATTTGGGAGACCCCTCACAAATTAATATCCACAATTAACCTCATACAAATTCAATTATATGAGAAAAATATAAAGAGTTTAAAAATAATTTACAAATATTCATTAACAGAAATAGCAAATGGGAAAATTTTACAATAAAATTGCGGATCACTTAAATAATTTAATGACAAATAAAAGAACGTTTATTTTTACTTCGTTTCTGAGAATGCGTTTAAAATGTAGGTTATGCAAAAGCGACTCTCAAAGTTATAAATCGATTGGACGTCATCGATCGATCAGCGCTTTCACAAGTATGTCACCGCACCGCACCGCGCGCGAGAGGTCGGGAGGTCGATCGCGAATCACATGCGACAGGTCGGCCGACCAAATTGAATACTGCGCGCGGCGGCCGCACGTTCGTCGACACAGGTCAGAACTCTGGCTGGAATTTTTATTTGAACATTCGCAATATTTCTAATTGTTTCTTCCCAATCGGTACTAGCCAGAGCGCTGGGACGGAGATCGGAGCAGTGGAGCGATGGGTTTTTAACTGAAGCAGGAACGGAGCCGAGGCTCCTAAATTTTGTAGTGGTACACTACTCCAAAAATTATTAATCATTATCAAAATTTCGTCCCAAATGTGTGTACTTGAAAAAGATATTAGTTATCATTATTTGATCATTCAAAAATATCAACTGTGTTTTGGTGAATTGATGTAACCCTCAAAAAATACGAAAATGAGTTTATTATTAGATCTCATTTTAAAGACGGCAGAGCAGGTCTCGGCCAAATGAATAGAAAAATAATTTGACCGCTTTTTGGAAGGGAATCATAATTTTACATTGGTTTTAGGTTTAAAAACTCTGACCCCCCACTTGACGTAAGCCACTATTATATCTATACTCTCTACGTATAGTCCCGTATCTGCAAACATGAGAATTAACAGGAGTGCATTTCAAAGACTCATAGCGCAAATCGCCATGTAAAGTTTTTGATAAAAATTGTTTTTACTCCATCCTGAATAATTTCAATTTTGAGGGTTACATCAATTGGCCAAAATACCGTTGATACTATATGTGACATTTCCTAAAACTGGAATTATTTGACATACGACACACTCATCAAGTATCAATACAATACGACAGTATTTACAGCTGAAATTATTTTTAAGCCAGAATAGGCAATCTATGAAGGGTGTGTTGCTGTCGGCCATTTTATAGAATCAATAGGTAATGATAACAATAGGTAATAAAAATTAATAAAGCTTATTTTAAAACTTTTTTTGCAAAAAAATGTTTTGCTACATAAGTGCATACATATAATTCTTACCAAAAATCGTGCGGAGTATTTCAAAAAATGGTTCGCTCGGTACGGAGTACAAGACCCGTGTGAAAATGGTTATTTAAAGAAATTCTTCTTATATCAGCGCTAATCTTATAATCGATTCTATATTAGATTTTTCTTGTTTGACAGAACGGCTTTCTTCGGATAGAAAACATCAAAATAAATAATTAGATCATTTAGGTTTTATCCACAAATATGCGGTGACCGGTACCGCGTAAGATATTTACATAGAATTTAGTACCTAGTCGAATGCGTCTCGAGTAGACTTTTACCCGGATTTTGCACCACTTGAACCGCTAGAATTTTCACACCTTACTACCCATACTGATGTATTTATATGACAACTGACATAAATCGATGTACTTTTATTGCTAAATGTATAGGTACTATCGTAGTAATATTTTACATTAATTAACTTAGAACGGTAGATATTTACCAGACACTAAAAAACTTTTTAGTTTCATTTATTTGGATTTTTTTCTTTCATCGAGCATTTCGGATTAACTCTTTTCTTTCTTTCAGTTGGTATTTTAGATGAAATAATTAGCATCGAAAAACTGGTGTCAGCATTTTGCTTATTAGATTATTTATTCATATACCTATCAGCATTTTATCAGCCTAAAAAGCAATGTCGAACGTAAGAAACATTAATGAGAGTTCATTAGTAAGAAATTGGAAGAAATCTATTAGTTCATAATTACAAAGCAGTGCTTTGTGAAATAATTATTTATAATTCATATTTTTGTAAAATTTCCTAAAAAGAATGTGATGTATATCCCAAAATATATAGTTTACTACAATTATTGACTTCTAATTTTTATGTTCCATATTATCACGCATAATTTATGATATGTCAGATTCCCGACAAACTTATTTTTTGCAATAGCATAGGTATTATATTATTTTTAGGAACCTAGATACATTGTTAAGATATTTTATTGCTGTATATTATATTATTGTTATGTAGGCTATAAATTATTTTTTGATTCGTTCGGTTTATGTTACAGAAATATATTTGTATGCATCATAAATTGAATGATTTCGTTTGGCTGCTATTCGAGTGTGCGTCCTCGAAGATAGTATTTGTAAGAGTTTATATTTATTATTGGTCCGTGCCACAAATCGACAGTGTCGCAAGCGCTAAAAGTCTAGCAATGTCATTTGGCGCCATTTAAGATGTCATCTGTCAAAATGTGATGACACGCATATTGAGCTTATCGATTTTTTAATTGATTTTATTGACAACATGTGCTTAACGGAATGTTAATAAATTTATGATGATCACATTTCTACATAAATTGGACGTAAAAATCAATATTATTATATTGTTGACGATTCAAAGTATGATTTAGAGTTTTCTTTATGGCGTGTAATATTATTCTGAAATATAATATTGATTCTTGTGTAAATTTTTGGCTACGTTCATATCTCTCCTTGAGCCGAATGAATGTCTTAAATAGTGAAATCAGAGTAACTCGGGATTGATTAACGTGATAAAAAGGTTATTTCATGACAAAACGATCCGTCAATTTCGCTCTGAGGTATTTTTTGGAATCGAACATTTAAATTAAAAGATAAACTTTAACATAGATAGCAAAATTGTCAAATGACATGTCAAAAACCGACTTCAAGAAAGGGGCCAGTTGAAAGTGACTCCCTAGTAAATAGTTGACGTATTATTATAAACATGTATGTTTTGAAACAAGGCTGGCCGTGTATAGTTTATTGAAAATACTGGATATAAAATCACAATAGCCATGTAAATATAACGCCTTTATTTAAACGAATCAAAAAATGTAACTTAACGGAAATCTTAAATGCCCGCTTAAAAGCATTATAAATAAGCCGTCCTGTCATATTACCCGAATCATATATAATTATGATCATAAAAATGTCACACCCGGTGGAGTTGCAGTGTGGAGTACCATGAAATCTTTTAACGTGCTTATAAATCATTGATTAATTAAAACTTGTGACCCCAAATTATTCAAATTTAAATATTTTTGGTTGCACAAGCCCCAATGAATATTTTTATGAGATGACTATTTTTCACATTCACCAATTTCGGAATTACATTGAACCGATATGATAATAATTTGGTTTTAAATTAGTAGGTGAGAGGTTATGTTTTAAATAAAAATATTATAAACTTTGTTTCTTTTTAAGTTAAAAAACATAACACCGGTTATGTTGCTACGTTGGCAATTGCATTGTCAATGTATTTTTCTAGCAAAGTAGATTTTTTCAAACAATACAATACTAGGATTCAACAAAATAGACTCGAGAAATATTTTTATTCCAATGTTCATTAAAGATTGAGTACTGCTGGTATTTGGATTTGTTTCATATGTGGGCTAATTGGACAAACTATTGTGTTGTTCAACTAAATAAATACATATCCGTTGCAGATGAAAACTCATTTTTAAAGTTATGACAATAAGAAGGAACATGTGATGTGAAAATAAATTGTTATATAATATGGGTTCTGCCGCCTCCTGTAAATTCTACAGTGAGTCTGTAACTACTTGATACATTCATTTCGCATTTCAAACAAATATAGGTACAACTTGTAAAGTATCCTCGCATTTAACGCTTACTAGTTATGGCATCAGTTATCGAGATTCTCATATAGCTAGCTCAATATTGACTCATAACAATTGATTTTTTGCACACTTAAATCTAAGCCGCGCAGTCTTGGACAGTCGATCCTGAGACAGTTCCGGTTGCAAGAAAAAAATACCTTAGATGCAGTAAACTTGTGCTACTAATCAATCAAAAGGAAAGTGGTGGCTGCCAGAAGACGGCAAGTTAGCTCAAAATATGTTTGAAAATTAAAAATTTCGTATTTGAAGAAACAACCATGTATCCCTTGCTGCACTAGTTTGCCCATATAAACGAAACAAAAATTAATATAAAATTAAAATTGATAACTTAGTTATTCCAGTTGGTCAATCACTAACGTGACGCGTTTCGCCTCTTTAAGAAGCATCTTCAGACTAAGCATATCGAAAAGAATAAAATTAGAAACAAAAATTAACACATTTAAGACATCGACTGAGGGTGCTTGATGGAATTTCAATATCAAATTTGGATTATTGAGATTTTGTACACTTCCATGTATTTTGTCACTAACGACCCGGGTTTCGCCTTTCGGCATCTTCAGGCATTCGAGCACACGAATGGACAAAATACATGGAAGTTTACAAAATCTCAATAATCCAAATTTAAAAATTAACACGTTGGCAATTTTCTCCTCCCTGAAGAAAATGAAAATGACGTCCCCATTATGATGTATGATAAGTAATTTAAATTGGAGATGAATACATTATTGATAAAATAACATTGCATGTTCATATGTTGGAATGCACTTGTGGATAAAGAAAATTTAAATGTATAATATTTATTGCGAATGATCTGCTTTTAGATATATCAACTTAAAATCGGCCCGCGCTAAGTATCACTTACCATATTATGGCGGTTTAATCGTTATTCTATTATTGTATCACTCTAGACATCCAAAATACATAAATTATGCCAGCATTCTGGTTTTGGTCACAAAAAATATCTCCTTTTCTTTTCATAGTTCAAGGTTACGAATAGTTAGGTGCGCAGGCCGGCGGCGACGTGCGTTTTCGGATCTTCATTCTGTTACCACTTTCAAGAAGATAATTACATAATCAAGCGTCGCGACGTTTTGATTTTTCTGTACCGCTGAAAATTCCCCTCGTTGCCAGTGGAGCCGTTTGCACTATCCGAATATTCGAAAAGATAAAGCGACGATTGTCGACAACAGAACTGTAGTGTTTTCGTGGCCGAGAAAAGGGGAAGTATTGTCGCGGGCGTCGACGCTCAGAACCCGAGTACCTTATACAATACATATCATAATATATTTATTATATTATATCAGCTTAGAAAACTGATGCAGTCCGCCTGGAAGTTGAAACGATGGTGTTCCAATCAATTTTGTTCTATGCCACGTACCCTGTCTGCGTTATCTGAGATATATACGCTATAATTGTTATAAAATGATAACGACAAAAAAAGGAAAGAATAAATTCATTATTTTTAATGATTTTTTGGAATCAATTTATGCATTTTAGCTAAAATTTTATTAGAGTGACATCCCTCTACCAAATACAAAGATTTGTATTTTTATTTTTAAAAAAATGGAAAGGTCTAGTTTTGTTTGCTGTAAACAATTTAACAAACTACTGTTTGTTCGAGAAAATAAGAAAAAGCCATGACATACGAATAACTTAATAATTTGCCATTTGCCTTTTCGTTACATTATCGCAGTCGTCATCTGTAAATGTTGGAAAATTTTATATTTGTGGGCGTATAGATAGTACACATGGCTTTACTGAAAAGGCATGCTCACACCTAATAATTTATATGTGTAATGAATATAATATAATAAGTGATAAACATAATATATTGAAGTAAAGAACGGTGCCATCGACTGCCAAGAGATCTCAAATATTCATTCTTCCCTCCAAGCATGATACTTACTTTTGAGTAGGTTTTGCATTCTTTGGAATCGGTGGATATGTTCACGATGCTTTATTCACTGCGCGATTTTTATTTTTGATGTAGTGCCTGACCCCTCTTTAAAATACGAAGCGCTATTTTATTATGCGATCGTTATTTATGTGCCAGAATTGCTTCATATTCATGCAGTATTTTGTCGGTTATTTATGACTTCGGCAGATGCGGCCACAATAACAAACATATCGAGTAGCCGCCCGCTCACCGCACTTGGCAAATAAATGCCCGACGGTTTTGTTTCGCAAATGTTGATAGCATTTCTTCAGTTTAATAATTATTAATGACTCTCGTCCCTCGCCTAGCTATATTTTATGATTTATGTTATACAAACAACTACTGGCTGATATATAAATGAAAAAATGAGATTCCGCGATACTGTGTAACAATAAAATGAGAGACGTCGGAACTGGGCGGGCCACGTGCTGCGAATGCCGTCGGGTACTATCTGCAGGATGTACTCAACGGAGCTGAGGGGTTATGGCATGTCGTGGGGGGAAGCAGAGTAATCGGCGGGTGACAGGGGGCGCCGCGTGGTGGTCGTATGCTCCATGTAGGTAAAACTAGTGGACTACTAGAGATGTTGTTAAAAATCAATAATACTGAATACTGACGGGCAGATCATTTCTTTCACTGAAGGCTCGTGTGGAAATTCGGGAGATGCTAATCTGAAGATATTTTATTGCGTAATGAGAAAAACGACACCTGAAAAGAAAGCCTAATTCCCTCTCGATTTCCTTGAAATTTTGAACGAATAAGTATAATTTATGATTTACACGAGGGGTAGTGTACCAACAACGTTAGTTAAAACACAAGCGACTAAGGCTAGACGGTTAAGAGCGTTCCACTCACTCGACGGGCACAAATATTACTTGCGAAAATACTTATCTTTTAAGGGCAAGTAACACCATTCTGCATCTAAAATTCTCATGTTGTCAAAAAATAGTAACTATCATCTAGAATTCCCACTATATAATTTTTCACTTTGGCAGGATTTAGTATCACGGGATCCATACATATTGATATATAAACATGCTCTGTGTATTATACACGAAGCGCATCAGCGTAGTAAAAAGCGCAAAGTTATTAAGCGTATACTCCATTACTAAATAGACTCATGCAAACAAGTCGAAATTCCCGTTATATTAAGTTACTTCTCTTCACATTACAATTTGTTGGTAGGAACCTGTAATAAAGTAAATTTATAGCCATGTGATGGTTGAGGACGGGGGTCATGAGTCGGGAGTCTCTCGTTTGACATTTGACCCCGCGGTGCTGCAATAGCCCGTCAGTTTTTCTCTGATGTATAGCTACCGCCAGTATTTTATTTCTTCTCTTGAGGCCGTCGCTGTCGCGTCGAGAAGATTAAGCAGTTAAATGTCTTCGACGCAATAAATTGCGAGCCGCGCCGATCTCGGCCCGAGTCGAGTCGATCGCGATCACCGTTCGCCCCGCGAAAGCTTCGATGGATTCGGCGGATACTCGGAAACTTTGATTCAGCCTCGAGTCTAGATAGGTTACTTACTAGATTACGAAAACGATTCGGCCGACCTCCTGATCCGCTTCGCTAAGCTATATATTATGTATTTTATTGCCGAGGCCTTTCGGCGCACCCACCGCTCGCGATGCAACTCCAAAACGGCTGAACGATCGTTCGACTCGATGATCTGTGGTGAAAATAAAAATATAATTTACGACTTTGATGGCAGATCCGCTTTATCTATGCAAGGCTAAAATTCCCAATCGATTGATTACCGTCGACGATTGAGTGTGATCGATTAAAATTGCTTCTAATCTAAAGAAATCCACCCAATAGAATATTAATTATGACACATTCATTTTTTGGACCTATATGGCATTCTCGTTTTATCTTTTATTTTAGAAAAATTTTCATCTTCAATATCTTACATACATGGAAGGGAACCTGATGGACTATATTAGCAAACCGTCCACTATTATTCGTATATCCGCAAGATATTCATTATTCGTGCATCTCGGCAAAGAGATGCTAAGTATCAAAGCAAACTTAAGCTGCAAGCAGTGCTAATATAAAATTCGCAATTTACAAGTAGTCCTAGAAATCCCAGTATCTACCAACAAATCGTATGACGGTTGTGCGTATATCGACTTTCAACTCCGCTTTTCGTCAAATATAATACTTATTTGAAAAGATTTATAGTTTGTTTATTGATTCTTAAGCATTATCATTATACAATTCACGATTCATCGAAAACCATCACAGCGTCACCGTACTGGCAGAAGTTAATAAGTGACATATTGACAGTTGTGAGTTAAGAGAAAATGAAAATTTTAGCTGCTAGGATAAAGTCTTTATCCTTGTTATATTATGTTACATAGATAATCATAATATTGAAATACAGATTGATTTATTTCAATCTAACATTAATCAATTTAGGGATCAATGGACAGGGACAATTGCTTGTCTATAAATCTGCATTAATATATACTTACTGATAAAATAAATTGCGAAATGTTCAAATGTAAATCCTTATTGTTTGAGGTGTATCATATTATTGTGATATACTATTTAGTTAAATACCACAGCTTATATAAATATTATATATTATTATTACATTTATGAAGATATTACCCAATCGAACATATAAGTGTGTTGTAAAAATAAAACACAATTCATTTGTACTACTTCCACATGTTTATAATGATCAGGGCCGGTTTCGCTCATCACGAGCATTGTGATGTGATGAGTAAAACCGGTTCTGATCATTATAAACATGTGGAAGTAGTACAAATGAATTGTTTTTAATTTTTCAAATATAAAGTCTTTCCACCAAGAGTTGACTGTTAACACCTTAAAAGTGATATAAGTATCTATATGTGAGTGTGTGTGTGTGTGAAGGAATTCGAATAATTTCATGGTGAGATTTTTATTTATTGATTCGTTTATTCTTCTCTCCACAGACTAAATGCAAGACATCTTCTGAAGTGTGCTGTAAATTTAGGCAGATATCTCCGACAGGCCAAGCGGGAATCAGCGGAGGAAGAATAGACTCCGCGTCCCTGCAATCAACAGTCTCTCTGTCGAACGCGCCCAGCGGTTCCGGTGGCCTATCCGTCGTCGGCGGAGGACAGTCAGGTTTTGCAAGCGGGCAAAGCGGTCTGACTCACGTATCCGGCTCCACGGGGCTCATCCACGTCCAAGGCTCTGCTGACCAGAAAACCACGGGTTTTGGTCAGTTCGACCAGGTCAATCAGCAAGGATTCCAGAACGGCGGAAAACCTTCTGGCGATGTGAGCCTGCCGTACAACGGGGCCGGACAGCAGCAACAGGGTTTCTTCGACTCCTCTTTCGGGCAGTCCCAAGAATTTTTCCCAGCAGCTGGATCCAATTTGAAGCCCGGCATTCCTTATTTGCCCCCCGTGACAGGAGGTGGTTCCGATGAATACACTTCTCCACCACCAACACCATACAGACCACTGGAGCCAAAACCAACACCTTATCAGCCAAAACCCACACCATATCAACCACCGGCACCTAAGCCTACACCTTATCAGCCACCGGCGCCTAAGCCCACTCCTTATCAGCCACAACCCACGCCTTATCGGCCGCAACCCACGCCATATCAACCCCCGGCACCTAAGCCCACACCATATCAGCCACCCGCACCGAAACCTACACCATACAGACCCCCTCAAGTTCCCCAACAACCGCCAAATGGACCACCGTACCTTCCCCCTAAGGAAGACGAAAGGCCGCAACCGTCGATGGGAAGCCAACACATCGTCCCTCTTCCCGACATTGAAGGATCAATTTTATTAGATGACACCAGAAATCCTCCGAGAAAAGGTATTTCAAATCTTTACTATATAAATATATTTATATTCTCGATCTGACTTGACTAATTAGTAACAGTTATAGAATGAGATTCTCTTCACAAAACATTTTTTATGACATCCTAGTTATTCTTGCATTATGATATTACTAATTCCAACATTTGACAATACAGAGGTCCCGATAATCCCTTCGGCTTGCGCTGCTGCGTTGAAGTGTACTAGCAAGGAGCTCTGCACGGCCGACGGCATAATATCCAACACAACAGTCTTCCTTACCAAAGAACAAGAAGAGTTCCGAGTGCCGCTGACGGTAAGACAATACAAGTTTCAGCAATTTTCATTGATTTTTCTTTTTTTAAATTGCCACAGGTATAAACCTGATATGAGAAGCGGTCAAATAAAATAAACAAAATTATTTAAGAAAAAAAAAATCTCATGGTGCATCCCTTTTTCATATTTCAGGATTGCAGAGAACCCGATACTGGTCTAGTTGGAAAGTGCTGTCGTGATCCGACATACACTGATCCCTGGCCGACGAACCAGCTCGGCCAGTGGGTTCCTGGAGCGTTCGGCGATACGGGAGCTTACAAAGCTGACGCAAATCGACGGATTAGAGGACCGAACCCTGGAAGAGGTCAACTCGGAGCCAATCCCGGACGCGGACCGAACGGACCCAACCCCGGAAGAGGCCCTTCCGGACCCAACGGCGGGAGCGCTTTGGGTCCGAGACCCGAAGGCTCGATCAACACACCGATCTACACACCGAACCCGAATCAAATTAAGCCCGGAAAAAATTACCAGCCCAATCCGAACGGTCCCGTCTCCCCGTTGAATTTTGAACCA
The DNA here is from genome assembly GCA_022494535.1 of Himalopsyche phryganea. Lineage (NCBI taxonomy): Eukaryota > Metazoa > Arthropoda > Insecta > Trichoptera > Rhyacophilidae > Himalopsyche > Himalopsyche phryganea. Next base: position 64,191 of record JAGVSL010000142.1, on the reverse strand, counting down.
AATGTAAATCCGACTGGCATCGTAAACAATCCAGGATTCAACGGTCAAAGAAATCCTGCATCACCAAACAGTCCCACTTATCCTGGTTTCCCGCAAAATCCCAGCAATCCAGGAATTCCCAAAAATCCTAACGGTCCCAGCGGACCCGACAACACATACACTACTGGACAGATCCAACTGGGCAACTTCAATGAAGCAGGAACTTGCGGAACTAGACGGGTAAGATCCAAAGTACCTATATTGATTAAATTGATTATTACCTCTTTCTTATTTTGATATCCAGTATACGAATCAGTAGCACTTTGTAGGCATTAAATATTACAAAATTTTAAGTGATAGCTTATTTAAAAATGAATGATGAATCATAACACTTTATGTATATATATATATATATATATAGCCATAATCATAAAATTTGTTTATTTTTAAGGGAGGACAAAAACCATTCGGAAACAAAGACCTATTTGAGACCGACTTCGGAGAAATTCCATGGCAAGCAATGGTCTTACTGCAGACCAATAAGTCCCTGCTCTGCGGAGGCGTCATTACCGCGGCTAATGTCGTCATGACCAGCGCCCATTGCGTCGAGGGGTAAATATTTAACAAAAATATTACAATAAAGCCTTTAAGAAATTTACGCCAGTAGTAGCTCTGTTATTTTTTTGCCACGTTAATCGCTACTCTGGTTGGTTTTTCCAAGACGAAAATATTGTATGGCTCAAATTGGCAATTTGTACTCAGTTGTAGAAAATTTTAAAATAGATAATTATTTTGATCAATGAACATATCAATAATCGCCTTCCAGTCTTCAAGCACGACATGTGCTGATCAAGGGAGGAGAGTGGAAACTCGGCATCGACGAAGAACCCAGACCGTTCCAGATCGTTCAGGTGGAGCGCATTATCCGCCATCCGTCATACTCTCCTGGAAACTACCAGTACGACCTCGCAGCTTTAGTTTTGCAAGAAAAATTGAGATTGGCTCAACACATTTCGCCGATTTGTCTGCCCGCCCGGTCTAGAGACGAACAGGCTCTTTACCGCGGATCGCAATGCATTACGACCGGATGGGGGAAACAAGTATTACAGAGTGAGTACATTTTCTATCCATAGATTCAATCTCCATTTCTCTATTGAATCTAGGCAACCCTTTGGGGTGCAGTGTGATTATGTGCAGCGGCACGATATTTTCGATGATTCCGTTGCTCTGGCATGAACACCAGGCCTAATTTTGATGTAATATTTTAACACTTTCCTCTACATACCCTGTATTGAGCGTTTTCGACAGTCACTGTTGCCAAACAGTTCGTAATGTTCGAATGTTCGTAAATGTTGAATATATGTCATGTTGGCCATGTGAGCAGGCCGACTGTTGTTTTTTTCATTTGTGAAACTAAAACGACCATAAAAAAAAACTTGAAAGTTTTCCGTCTTCAAATAATTAGCGCACTGTGAAGCATTTTCAATTTCAGTGATATTTTATAATTCTGCGCTTTCTTTTACAGTCAACATTCCCAACAGCATCATGCACACGGTCGATATGAACCTCATACCTTCCGGTCAGTGCCAAGCTCAGATCTCGCAGAACTACCCTCACTTGCTGGGTCAGTACGATGTCAACACCTGTATCTGTGGACAGCCGTCACAAGCGACGGCCAGCGTTTGCAAGGTGCGGAAACTCTTACTACCCTATAAACTTTTTTGCACTTCGTCATTCTTTTGCAAGATACATATTATATTGTCTCTGCGATGAAAATTTCGACATTGAAACGAACTTTTGCTTGTAATATTCCAATAGAATATATTTGTCTCAATTTATCCATTTACATATTTTTAAAAAAAACTCAACCACGTCCGCTCCCAATGCGGGGCATACGGTTTCCTAATTGAGGTATCTCAACATAAGTTTTTCTACTAGAACTGCTTGTTACTCAGTTTCTCGACGTCTCTTTTCGAAGAGAGTAGGGATAGAAGGATAGGGGTAGAAAAGGACTAATGGTTAGCGAATTGCTCTCGCTACGACTGCAAAAATTTGTGAACATTCTTATATCCATAATATGTAGAGGCCACAAAGTGCTATTTTTCTTCTTGGTTAATGTTAGAAACTGACATTCTTTCCTTCTTAACATGCTATATATATGTATATATATTATTTTCTCTTTAAATGTTTCAGGTGGACATTGGAAGCGCTCTAGCTTGTACAAACGGTGATGGAATTTATACTCTGGAAGGAGTATACTCTTGGGATGCAGGTAAATACTCCACAAAAATGAAATATATTTATTTAATACTTATCAATTTCAGCCGTGTGCCATCAGATCCAAGTCGTAATAATTCTAGCCAGACGTGAAGTATAATACAATCGAATGAATTCGAAACCTTTCTTGACGACATGCTAATTCCCCAATGTGAATAACCAAAGCATTGACCTTGAGATTCATAATCTCACTACAAATATTAACTTAGCTGCATTATATTCCAAGAAAACTGTAAGAAAGACACCTTACAGCAAAGCACTTCCAGAAATATTAGAAACCTTATAGACGAAAGGCGCAGTGCACGAAAAGAGTGGAAAAAATTTTGTAACCCTTTGGTAAAACAGCGCGTTAACCGACTGTCAGCAGAAATTCAACTCGCAATGAAAGCCTATCGCAAAGAAGCTTCTGACGAGTACCTAAGTGAACTCGTCAAAGGAAGAGACCCATACTGGGCGCTCTCCAAAGTTCTCCGGACAGAAAAGCACCCTTTGATGCCACCTCATGGAGCAAAGGGAACTGTATTTACAATCGGTAACAAAGTCAAAGCGTTCGCGGATAGTCTCGAAAGACAATTCACACCCAACACAATCGATCCAGACAATCTATACATGAAAAAGAACGCGTCAGATATAGAAGCCGCCGTGAAAATAATACTAGGTCAACCCTCAGATGAGGACTGTCAATCTATTCTTCCTTCCTCATTTGCCGAGGTGGAAAGAATTATCAAAGACCTCCCCGACAAGAAAGCCCTGGGAAACGACAAAATTGGTAATAAGGCTCTCAAGCATCTACCGGAAAAGGGTATTACCTTGTTAGTTAATATAATGCATGCTTGAGGTTACAGTATTTTCCAGCACGGTGGAAGGAAGCTGATATTATCCTCATTCCAAAACCTGAGAAGGATCATACCCTTCCAGTAACCCATATGCCAATAAGTCTGCTCCCCGCAATGAGCAAAGTTCTAGAGCGTGTGATTAAAGCTAAGCTACAAGAAGTAGTAACCGAAAATAAAATCATCCCAGACACTCAACACGGCTTTCGTGCTAATCACTCGACAAACCATCAACTTCTTCGAGTAGTAGAATTAATCGCAAGTGGATTTATTTTTAAAGAGGTTACTGCTGGCCTCTTCTTAGATATTGCAAAAGCCTTCGACAGGGTATGAACCGAAGGGCTTGTATTCAAAATGTCGAAGGCTGGCATAGGATTACCACTGGTCAAGATCCTCAACTCATTCGTGACAGGGAGACGTTTCAAAGTCAAAATGGATGGAACCCGGTCCTCACTAAGGTCAACCCAGGTGGGAGTTCCGCAAGGCTCTGTCTTGGGACACATATTATATAACATATGCACGCATGACATTCCTTCCATCGGGGGCAATGATACGATTATAGCTCAGTACGCAGATGATACAGCTATTTTAGCAAAATCCTGTAACCGGCAAAGTGCTGTCACACAAGTCCAATCAGTCGCCAATACCATAACGGATTGGTGTGACAACTGGAGAATCAAAATTAATGTTGAAAAGAGCGCGGCATATTTTCTAAGGGCTTCATTAGAAAACCCAATTTTGATTGCATTCGCATGCACAACACATAGATCAAGTGGTCCAAAACAGTCAAATACCTTGGACTCACCTTAGATAGTAGACTTTAATTCAACGAACACACCGCGATCAAAAAACGTCAAGCTAATGCTGCAAAAGGAAGATTAAACTTTATGTTAAATGCGAGAAGCAAACTTACTCTCAAAAACAAGCTGCTCCTCTATACAGCAATAACTCGCCCAATTATGGTGTACGCTACTCCGGTATGGGCTTATGCTCACCACAAGCATCTGAAGATTCTTCAGATTATTCAAAATAAATCATTGCGACAAATATGTAACGCCCCGTGGTACGTACGTAACTCGCTACTACATAGAGACTTAAAAGTACCTACAATTTGAGAGTTCGTTCGCGAAATGCCTCAAAATTTTCACAGTGATGTAGGCAAACATTATAACCCAACGATCTCTTACCTACAAAATTACGATGAGACAATACTTAAGAATTCGTTTAGACCGAGAGCAGTTCTGCTCAACAGGGATTTTCTTTGTTTAAATTAAATAATAAATATAAATGCAATTGGTGCCAACGTGAATTGGCTTCATTATGGATTGCTTAGCTCCGCAGCGATCACGCCCTTCTATCTGCAACGATGGAAGTGGAAAAAAAAAATTACATTGGAGATGAAGGAGACTCAAAGAACTATGACGCTAACGCGCCTTAGGACTTAATGCTCCATCAAATTGATATCCAAAAAAAAAAAACAATTTCAGCCGTGTGCCAGACGATACCATAATATTTTTAAATCTTTCAGCACTTTGAGATGACACTGATTGGGGACCGGTCCCTCAAAAGCTTGAAATTCAATAAAGCTGTATTGAGTATTTCTAAATGATCTAACTAAAAAATTATCTGTGCTCAGTCAATAGATACGTCTCAGAAATGCGAAATGAACACCAAAATTATCCATTTGTATTATAAATAGTCCCATTTTTTCCTTCGCAGGATGCACTTCATCCAATCAACTGGCATCGTTCTACAAATTCGACATGTCATGGTACGAGAGCTCGGTAGGATCGGCCTCCGCGCAGACTCAAGTGTACAAAGAGTACAAGGTTAACACGGATGCGCAGACGCAGTACGGAACCCAATACCAGACGCAGCAGACAGTTGACAACAAAAGCTACGCGTTGACGGGGCAAAAAGCGTTCCAGCACGCCGTCAAGGGACACGATCACGGCGGAGCTCAATGCCAGTGCTTCGAGAATGGAAAGAAATGAGTTCGTCCGATAGTTCGGCGAGAATGAAAATATACCGTTCCGGATAACGGAGCACGCATCGCCCTAATCTACCTAATCATCTACCCGGCGGTATATCTTCTCTATGACTCGGTTTGTATTGTTAAGGTCTATTTAAGATTCTTAACTTATTTAAATAACGGATATCGTTCGTACAATTATTTTGTGTTTTCTTCATTCATTGATCGGTTACGACGGAAACGTCTCAGTAGATTAATACTATTTATTTCCCATTCAAAGAATCAAAGGTTATTCGGAACCTAATTCAGAACAGGTAACATACATTCATCATAAGAACAGTAATTTACTTTCATGAAATCGATTCATCGAATACTAAATTCATGTTTTAACTCATCTACTTCTATTTCATCCAACTGTGCTCATCGCTGTGCAATTTTCAGACCGCATTGAGGAATACACTGTAATACTTGTCGCTCGTTGTTCAGATTTGATTGAGCGTTCAATTGGAAAACGGGGAAAATCATTTTATAAGATTTCTCTCGACAACCGGAGAGCTTCCGAAGAACGGGTTTAGTTATCGTTTAAAAATATTCTCAAATGTATTATTTAAAAGTTTATATATTAATATGTTTGCATTGTTCAAAAGACCGTTTCTATCCTCTAAACGGGAGGATTGATTCGATCTTTTATTTTTCTTTTCACATTTTAATTCGTAAAATATGGATTCAAAAATAATATAAACCTGTATTATAACATCAAATAATATTTAAATAATTCGTAAACTTTTTGTCCAGTGCAAAATTGGTTTAGAAGCTTTCTTAATTACCTAATAATTTATTTAATATTATCCAGTTTATAACGACAAAGATATGTAAAATCGCACTCGCCGCGATGCAGAATAGAATGGTTATGTTTCTATGTACGATCCGCGGCATTCGAGAGTGCATCACTTCTAATTATTAATTAAATGAAATATTCTATTTTTCTATTTCTTAAGAAGACTTTTTTCGTAAATTTATTACTAAGGAGAGAGCATTATTTTTAGAGATCAAATGAGAAGTATTCCACTATTAGTTAATACTCAAATTTATTTTAGTAATTTTATACTCGTTTACATTATTGAGCAAAATTATCGAACAATGTATATTGAAGGAAAATAATAAATTTACTACTGTCGATCGTGCTTATTTTTGCATTCGCCCATAGAGCGAGACGTGGAATATTATTGTATTTTATATTAAAAGACAAAATGAGACAATGTTAATAAATATATTATGGCAATTAAAAACTGATGAAATGTAATAAACATGTCATACTGTGATAAACTGATAATGATTTTTTTTTCTCACTCACCGCCACATTCCTTCAGCCACGACACCTTTTCATATTCTTACGATTGGACTTCGACGAAACAAGCTTTGTAAAGTTAATAGTACCGACCTGCACCGTGTATGCTTTCATCTTTTTGACAAAGAATGAGACTTCAGTTCAAATCAAAGTTTAAGAGTCAGTAATTTGAAAAGACTCCACAAGCCTGAGACAAAAACAGTGGCAGCAATGCGACATCTGTTATTTTAATGAATAACTAAGTACTTATATTAATTTTTATCATCAAAAATAATACACTATTGAGGCGACACCCAATTTAAAGTTGCTCATTCATCATTGTAATCAATTTTGGCATATATGATTAATAAACTGCAATGCTAATCGGTAATACAGTCAATAGAATAAGTACCTAATTTTACATTTCATATACTCTGAAGATGCTTCTCAAAGATAGGAAACAAACGTCATACCTAGTAACACAACAAGTGGAATAAAAATATGCATTATTTTAATTTTGAAAATAAAAACATATTTCAACCTTACCCTGAGGAATATTTGGAAGTGGTGAAATTTGACTAAAGATAGGCAGATGACACACATCATGTTCACTCCCAATGACCTCATATAGCCTCATAATGGTGGTATCTCAACATTAGTTTTTCTAAGAGAACCGTTAATTACTCACTTGCTCAACTTCTCTTCTTTGATGAGAGTAGGGATAGAAAATAGGACTAGTGGTTAGCTAAACGCTCTTACTGGGCTCCGTTTTTAGAATCGGTGGGTGAAAAGAAATTTTAAACAACACAAACATCTATACCTTGGAACAGAAATCCATAAACCAATTCCAAAAATCAATTTATGAAAATGTCCATACTGACCCGGCGACGGAGACACTATCTGGAAGGCACGTTGACTATCCTTTTAATTCAATATACTTTTATGTACCTATCATACCGAAGATTATGCCTCCACAACAAAGTATTTAGGGTATCATATTTGTATAATAAACAGCAACAATAAAGAATATTACAATAAGTCAGTAAATAATTAAAGTCGTCAAAGTAATTACAGTTAGCCTATTTATGTATGTAAACAAAATGGCGACACAAAGATGTATTTCAATAATTGTTATTGATTGAATGGTGAAGGGCAAGAAAGGTAAACTTTTTCTCCAAAAGAGGTGGCAAATTTTTTGAATTAATAGAAATTTTCTGGAGACGAAACTAGATATGGATGTTTGATAGGGCCAAAGTGATCATTTCTACAGGAAAAAATGGGATATATTTTTTACTAAATATTGTCGGCCTCTGTGGTCTAGTGGTAAGAGCTTTGCTTTAATGATAAGGCGGGTCCTGGTTAATCCCAAAAATCCCATGAATACCCTTAATCCTTGCTGGGAAAACAAACGCAATATGAAAGTAAAAGGACAATAGCAATTGCAGGTGGCCAGATAATATTAGAATTACCAGTGATTTTACACTTTTAAAAGAATGGTGGGTTTTAAAAATTATGGGATTAATTATTCAGGTTTCTGTATGGGTCCTAGACTTTTTTAATATTTTTATTTTACTTATAAACGTTAGACACTATTTACTGTCGGTCAGCTCGAGTTCGTTTGTGCACTCGAATGTCTGAAGATGCCGAAAGGTGGAACCCGGGTCCTTAGTGACGAAATACATGGAAATGTACAAAATTTCCATCGAAATTCCATCAAGCATCCTCAGTAGATGTCTTAAAAATTTTTTTAGGCTTAACAAATGTTTATTTAACACATTTCCTTCTTAATTAAAAAAAGCATACTTCGGCATACTTTATTATACTTTTGGTAGTTTTTATCATCATTTATTATGTTTTATTGTCATTTTTCTACTTGTATTGATTTTTATTGTATTCCTTATTTTTTGTTGAATAAATTAATGCAATGCAATTTTTCAGTTGATAACTTCATTGCAACTTCTTCGACATTAATAATGCAATATTCGTGATTAGATTTTTTTATAAAATATAAAAATCAATATGAACACTTTTTTTTTTATCTAAAAACGGGGAATGCAAATAATATTACCAACGGGACCTTCCGAGTGCTTAACCTGCCACCACTTTCAAGCATAGTAATTTTGCATAATTTCTGAAGTTCTGCTAATAAATGCAACTTGGCAAACGATCATTAAAATAATTTAAAAAAACAGGTTAAAAACTGGTCCACCGACAAGGTTAGCACACCGTATGTGAAAATATGGTAATTTTCACATTAGGTGTGATTTTGCGAAAATTCGGTTTTAGTTTTAAATGTCAAACATTAATGGATGGATGTGTCACAGAAAAAAGTGTTATTTTTACGGAATTAGGAATCGCGTTATCATAATGTGTCCTTAGTTGAGAGTCAACTCTTTTGTGTCTGTTCGATATCAATCACAAAATTTATCTTACAAGTTGGATTTTTTATAATCTAATGATTGTTATATCAGCTATGTAGTTAATTATTGACAAAATATTTTTTAAAAAATACTAAATCTAAAGCTCCTTGACGTTTGCCACATTGAAACCATAATTGTACTGTCAATATATAAAATATGCAAGAATGAAATAAAATCAACTGCAGTTCGAGGCGATCTAAAAATGTCTTGTTATATTTAATTTTGAATTATTGTTTGGATGCAAAACATGGTATTTTTAGATTTGAACAATCTCTTGTCAATTTTATGTTTTTATACCATTTTGCATCCAACGTTAAATGCAATCAAATGAATTACTGATACAGTAAAGAGATGTATAATTCTTTATGATCCGGTGAAATTTATTATCGCCATCTATCGTTTTCTGTCAATCTAGACGGATGAAAGATAATGTGAAACTGAACCTTTATCGAGTGATAAATAAAAGCTGTTTTGTGGCCATGAAGCTGTTGAGAATTTCCCCCAACTCTTTTGTACGAGCAGTAAGCATATTTATGACCTCATTCCGCACTTATTCTTTTGTCTAACATCTTATATTTCCTGTAATAAATAATGTTACATCAGTGGGTATGTTTAATGATAATTCAATTTATTTTTACCTTAACTGCCTTACTCTGAAAAATAATTTTACATTATTTTGTGATATTTTTAAGACTCGGCCATACAAAGCATTTTTTGTTTCGGTTTCTAAAGCTGCAACAATATACGACAAATGTGGACTCTTCGCTCGCTATGTACCAACATACAGCTGAACGTGTGAGAAGCGTTCGTCTATCGGATCCAGTTCAGTAACATTCACCAAGTGTCCTTGCTACTTGTTAATGGTCACGGCAAATGCCAGCCGAATAGGAAACTGTAATTGTTTGAAGGAAAATGGAAAGTTTGTAGGAATGGCCGGGATTGTTGTAATAAAAATATGCTCCACTTCATACAGTCCAGTCAAAATTGTTGCCTCGATGATGTAAACGCTTTTATATTCTTTCATACCGTTTCAATGAATGTTGTTGAGACTCATCAGTGTTTGATTTTTTTCGATATTATTGCTAATGTCGAGTAGAAAAGTGGTCGGGATCATAACGCATGCTGGTAGCGAGCTTTATTATTGTGTCTTCTCTCCAAAATTGTGATGATTTTATGAATTTTAAAGCATGGAAAAAATTTAGAGTTTCTCTGAAATCATTGCTTATTTTTGACGTTTCAAATTAGAATGAAGACGGTAGGGCAACTGATAAAATCGAAACAACATCACATGATAGCCCTTCCCACACCATCCTGATACATGTAATGTGTGTAAATTGGGAATACGAAACCATTTCAGTAGCTAAAATTATTTACAAAAATAACACAATAAACGTATAAAGTTTTGTGCCCTTAGTAACGAATTGTCACAACATAGCCACGTAACGATTAACACGTAGACGAACTTGTTTTAAGAATAATCAGGCAAGAGGGGACGTAATGAGCTGAAAAGAATCACATTCATCCGCACTTATAAAGCTTTGTGTAAACTTCACTAATGTTCGCAAGTTTTTCTGTATTGGACAGATTTTATTTATTTTATTAGATAAGAATGATATTTCTTACTTAGTTAAGTTCCAAATAACAAAAACTAGGTACATGCTTTCTTTACCCATAACAGCAAAATTGTAATTTTTGAAGATGGCCATGTTAAGCTTTAGTCATTTTTTTTCATATATCAACAACACTATGGATATTGTGATTTTTATGAACATTACTGAACAAACAAAGAGTGTCCACAATTATATTAATAGCATGTGATGGAATTATTTTTTGTTTCTTTATAAAAATTCTAATTCATAGAGAATTTATAAAAAATGTTTTTTTTCCCGTTAGTAAGTAAGAATAGGTTATACTGGACTAGAGGTTCTTAAACTTATGTAGTCCGTGGACTCCTTGAACCAAATATTTTGCGAACCCCATCAAGACATTTTATATCGTTTTTGAGATTTAATTTCTAGTTCAATAGGCTATGGGCACATGGGTTATAATAAATATTGGGAAAAATGTACCGCTGGTTATTTTAATACATAAATAGTCTTGTGCATTTGGTAAACAATTTTATTAGCATATACATTGAATAAAAACAATTTTAAAAGTTACAAATCGTAATGCTAAATGATTTAAACATAAATTGCGAATTTGGATTATTGAGATTTTGTACAAAGTGTACAAAATCTCAATAATCCAAATTTGATATTGAAATTCCATCAAGCACCCTCAGTCGATGTCTTAAATTATAAATTGCAAAGCACGTATTTCGATTTATAAATAATGTAAATTTATTTTCGTTCGCTATTTCATAAACACATAAACAACAATTATTTTACAAATACTTCAATAAAATACTCGCCATGGAGTATAATAGAACCCAGATCCAAAATATCAAAGAAAACCGGTTACAGGAAGAATATGAATATTATAAAGTGAGTGATTTTTGCTAGTTGAAGTCTCAAATAGTCTTTAAGTAGCGTGAAAAAGCAGTTTAAAAATCGCATTATGGTTTTTCTTCAGAATGTAATATTTTGTGAGCTTTTTTTAATCCTCTTTTACGCGCAGATTTAAAATCACATTGACCACATTTAAAAGGTTTTTTCAGTATGTGATATTTGATGCGACTTCAAGTCACCTTTTCGTGTACATTTATAATCGTAATGTTGACATTTAAATGGTTTTTCTCCAGTATATGACATTTTATGTATTCTTAGGTTAGCTGGTTGCGCACCATTTATAATCACATTGTTCACATTTAAATTGTTTTTCTCCATTATGTGTCATTTTAACTTTTACATGCATGATATTTTTCCAAATTGTTTTTTTATTTTCGAATAGATAGGATTTATCAGAGAGAGTTATGGAAAAATATTTATAAAAATAAAAAAAAAATTGTACCCTTGGAACTCTTTTTTACGGTAATCCAGCGTTTTCTTCAAGCGAAATTTGAGCATCGGGACAAAAATAAAAGTTACGAAAATCGATAATGTTCGCGGATCCCAGCTTAAGAACCGTTGTACTGGAGAATTAAATATTTCAACTATAAATAAAAAAAGTCTTCACACTTGTTTTGTAGTGCAAGCATACTATTTTTATATTTCTAAAAATATATATAAATTGTTAAAATATGTAAAAATTTATATATATATATATTGATGTAAACTTTCAAAAGTATTACTTACTATTTCTTTGTACACCATTGAGAACACACAAAAATGTTTCAAATTTTTAAAACATGCATACAATTATTTATTAAAAAAACTAAATCGACAATTTGCAAAAAGTAAAAGGGTTATTCTTCACTGATAAAATTCCGAAAAATTTATTATTTACTAGCATAGATTATGCATATTCTTTGACAAGTTTATCATTGAACGACCTTATGTTTCTCATTAAATATATTGTTAAATAAATTTTTCACGCAACTCTGATAACGATAGTAACTTAATTAATGTAATTTTAAATAGAAACAAGTCGGTTGAGGTTACTGCTATCGCATTATATTGTGATACTTTACTTTTTCCACGACGCAATAGAATGTCGAAGTATCTTTTTTAATCTAAAGCAGCTAAATACTCTGATACTCTTATATCTAATGTACGTGTGGCTTTACCCACAAATAAATGTTGGCAATCAATGCACTGTAATTTATAAATGCCAGATTTGTTCTTAAAGTGGACTCTCTTTATTGTTAATAAGTAATTTTCCTAACGAATTTTTGCAATAGAAAGCCGGTCTAACGCTATCAGCGAGTTGTTTTTTTAATTTTAAAGCTTGTGTAACCTAAATAACTAATTCTACGCCAGTTCCTAGGTTGGTCTATGTCTTTAGACAAGTTTTCCGAAATATAGCATCTTTTCTGCTACTTTACTTGTTTTTTTGATAAAAGACTATCTATAAGAAACGCCTCATAGCCATTGTTAATAGCAATTTGTTTAATAATACTTAGTTCGGTTTCAAAATTAAATTTACTTAAAGGTATAGTGATTAATTTGTGAACCTGAGAATGGATAGCAGCCAATTTATATGAGAATGGATGCATTGAATTATTATATATGACGGCATCCGAATATGTCGGTTTGCGAAATATTTAAAATATATATATATTGATATTCCCATATTAATAAATTCATCTCATGGTCACCTAACACAGCCCACTAAATGTGGAATGATTGTATATATTTATCCTTTCTTCGAATTGCATTTTAAAACCCACAATGCTATTATAATTTTAAAATCACTGGTAATTTTAATATTAGTTGGAAAGCGGCAATTCGCCACTTTGTTAATGCGTTTGTTTACACAAAAAAGATTAAGACTTTTCTCAGAATTTTCAACTCAGGTATTAGAGTGGATCCTAGACTTAATATTTTATCTCATAAATAATATTTGTCGTGTTTGAATCTTGTATATAAACGTTAGACATTGTTTACTGCCTGTCAATTCGAGTCCATTCGTGTGCTTGAATGCCTGAAGATGCCGAAAGGCGAAACCCGGGTCGTTAGTGACAAAATACATGGAAGTGTACAAAATCTCAATAATGCAATATTACATATTACTATATTACACATTGACAACACAATGATGGAGATGTAGGAATATTAGGAATTAAGTCTCTCAATGAATTTCTCACCCATAACGTTGTACGATGTGGAGCTTGCACTTTATGCTGGCAGTATTCCCTTCCACATTCCACTGTGGGTAAACAGTTAGTCAAATAAAATTTGTTTAACAGCATATTTTGGGGGCCATATAAACAATGCTGATAGATTTATTCACAAAATTATCTCATTGCTAATCTTTCCTGGTGCCCGCAGTGCACGGACAATCTAATATATTTAATATGACCTCGTAAGAAAATACTGGACTGAGAATTTCCATCGAGTGCCTGATTAGACAATTGAAGTGATGTGTCAGTAAGTCTCGGAAAGACTGAATTATTATTTAAAGACGAAAATAACAATAGAGACCAAGATGATGCTTCAAAAGCCGGAAACTAAATATTTTGGATACCCACAATTATTGGTGAGTGTTTACATCCCAATCATGTTATTACTCGACTCAAAAGATAGTGCCGAAAATAAACAACCAATTAACATTAAAAACACTTGAAAAGGTTAATACCTCAGAGTGAAAGTGTGTGACATTACATACCACAAAATACCCCTTACTATTTCATTATATTTATGGCTAGCCGCCCGGCACTGCTCCCTATGACCACCTCGAGATCACCTCGTACGGCTGTTTATATGTTATCGCCGATCAAAGTGAAAAGTAGTTGGTATAGTAACCCAAAATATATTACAATTATAAATGTCTCAAATAATAATACATCAAAACCAAAATTCGAAATTTCGTAAGCATTTTAACGGTTATGATAAAGTTTTTCAGCCGAAAATTGATTGAAATTTAAAACCCCAACGTCCATAACCTCAGAGATACCTACCATCAAAAGAATTAAGTGACAGTTACAAATAATAACACATGTAATATGAAATCTGTGCTCTTTATGATTTCATTAAACCTATACCCAGAAACCTACGAAGACATTATTAATACATTCGAATTTTGATGAAAATGTCTAAATTGACATCGATAAGCGATCAATGTTTTTTTCAATTGTCAGCTGTTGTAAGTGATGCAAGTTCCATGATCTGAAGCAAACCTTACACCAGTGGCTTTCAACCGGGGAGGCGCGGAGGGGCCAAATTTTGTAATAAAAAATTAAATTAAAAAAGTATTTCTACAAATAAATAAAACTTCATATCGTAACATAACAGTAAAAGTTCAGTGAATGAGTGCGTATTTTACTTATTGACAAAATATACTCTTGGAGGCAGCATTTTTGAAAATGAAAAGAAAATTTCATAGGTAATTAATTAACAAATAAAAATAATATAAGGATTATCATGAAGCCTAAATGTCAAGGCAACAATGAGAAATTGTTGTAAACAGTCACAAGCTGCTGAATTATCATTTGTGGTTGAAATTAATAGAAAAACTATTAAACATCGACAGTGAGCAATTTGTGATTAAAAAATCTTGGAATACTTTCAATAGAACACCAACTGGCAGATAAAATAGATGTTGATAATGTTGCGAAGAGCAAAGTAAAGAAAAATAATTTGGCTATACATTTTTCTGTTTTGGCCTAATAAAAATTATTTTATGGTTGAGGGTGACGTTTTCTGCATACGCTAACAAACAAAAAAGAATGCGCGAATCGGAGGAATAAAATGACACATAAGCTTTATTGCTATGCTCGCGAAAATACAGTGGTAAAAATATAGTTAAGACACGCAAACAAGTGAATTTCGTTTTCTTCAAAGATAAGGCAGCTTGGATTCGTTCGTTTGTGAACGACGCATACCAAGTATGACAATGTTCGTTGGAACGATGTTTCCAATTCCTGATTCGTTCGCGACTCTCGTTCACTTAAAGGATTGTGCCGTTTGAATTCAATCGTTCGCGAGTGAGACATGCCTACTCAATAGTATAAACGTACTTTTAAGGTGTTAACTGTCAATTCTTGGTGGAAAGACATTATATTTTAAAAAATAAAACACAATTCGTTGGTACTACTTAAGTTGATAATGCTCGTGATGAGCGAAACCGGTCCTGACCATTATAAATATGTGGAAGTAGTACAAACGAATTGTGTTTTATTTTTTAAAATAGTACAAACGTACTAGTCTATGATAATGATTCTACGAGTACATCATACTAACGAATACGTCATGTTAGACCATAGATAATATGTGTAAGACTGCAATGACAGCTGACAGATAACGATTGTCTAGAAAGAAGGTTATGGCCTTGATATATTATTTTTCCAATATGTGCAAAAGTGCCTGAACCGTAAAGGTCCTCTTAGGTCATATAAGAATCTTAAAAAAGTGAAATATGAGTCAAATGTATATTGATCAAGACTTGGCGCAGCTAGACGAATATTCTGAAAAACTGTGCAATATAGGAGGTTAGTTATCACTACGGCATCCAATCCGGGACCCTTTTTACGGTTACGGGATTCAGAATTTCTTAATCCCGGGATTGGTCATTAAGAGTAATTTCATGTGTTAATCTTGTAATTATCGGCTAGTCGGGACAAGGCCTAAAAATGATATTTTTCTTCGAAAACTACACAAAATGATATATTCTAGGGTAGAATAATCTTCTATGAACCTAAATAACGGGAAATATTCGTGAATGACGAAAGGAAACGTTGGAATATAGATTTAACGATGATATGTGGCAAACTTTCATGTCTCTTAAGTACCAACCTAATGAAACAAAACCAAACATGACAGCTTGCAATCGCTACAGAAAGTACGCGAAAGTATTCGAAATTAAATGTTTTAGGGTAAAACAAGACCAAACCAAACCAACCTACTACAACTTAGCACATCATTGTGTGTAGTTTTCGGCGAAAAATATCATTTTTATGCCTTGTCCCGACTATCCGATATTTACCTCAAATTGTACATTTAAAATTTAATTTGTGTCCATTACTGTTTCAATTTGAATGTGTATATGATTCAATATTTTTTTGGGCATTGGAATGTTTTTTTTTTGTTGATTTAAAATCAGACAGAAATTTACAAAAAATTAAAAACAATGATCAATATAGGGCGAGGGTTCCTAAAGTCAGCCGTCGCCAGTGGTCGACCTTTTGAGCTTAAAACTTAAATAATAGTGGATACATTTAAAAAAACAGATTTTTTTAAATTCGTGTAGGTAGTCTTGCCACTTGCCAATGTATATCTGCACTATACTGACCTACATGATGCAATACACAATTACAAAAAGCACATTTTTACGCAAGTTTCAACAAATTCATGTTGTATGGGGATTGCTAACAAAATATACTTTATATTGTCATGCTTTGCATTATTATGTTTTTTATTGTTCTGTCTACTCTCAGTATATTCATTCGTGACATTCATGAAGTTTCATAGTGATGGCCGAACACTGGGCAACGAAAGGCCGACCATTGGATTTTGGGGGCCGACCACTGAGAGAATTGACATTTTTTTTGTGAACTATTATTTTATGCTTGGTACAATATTGACTATTTTATTTTTAGTTGGTTACATTACTTAATCCCTGTTTAATGGAATAGCAGCGAAAAAAATATGTATTTATCATTCATTGACTCAAAATCCCTTTTGAAAGTACACCTATCGCTTAACTGGTCGACCACTGGCGAAGTGACTCTAATGTCATATTTTATTTATTGCAATAGTATGTTAGATTCTACCAGATGGAAACCAAAAAGAGGTCATGTCCTTCAATTTGACTTCAAAATATTGCACTCCATCCATTTAAGAAGCGGTCCTAATTTGTCCTCCAATTCAAATTGGTGAAGAACGCCTGTTACGAAACATTAGAAAGAGGGAGACCACAATTCATTTATATTAATTATATAAATATTATAAAAAATACTTACAAGAACAAAACAAGGTACACGTTTTGGTTAATCTGAAAGTGATAATTTGATATATGAATTATTTTTAAGCATTTACAGTGAATCCTGGAATAAATGATTTCCCGGGATTTCGGAATCCCGGATCCCAGGATTGGAAGCCCTAGTTATCACAAGTGTTCAGATATTATTGAACTATATTTTACCTTTAATATGTATCATTTAAATTTTAGGTAAATACTCGTTTTGACGGACGTGGCCTAAAAATTGCTACTATTAAAAGGAAAACTACCCAAAATAATGTCTTAGGACCTAAGACTAACGTTGCGTTAGGTTAGGTTTGGTTTGGTTTGGTTTGTTTTACCCTAAAACATTTCATTTTGCATAATTTTCCGTGTAAAAATAGCATTTTTAGGCCACATCCACACCAAATTTTGTAGACTTCCATCAATTTTGTCACTAACGACCAGGTTTTGCCTTTCGGCATCTTCAGCTATCTAAGTGAACCGATGAACTGGAACTGACAGTTTATTATATAAAGAAACGGTACATCGTTGCTTAGCGCCAGGCGGGAACACACAAAACGGTCGCAGCCACAACTCATCCACGACACGTCACATAACCCACGTAAAGTATGACTGCAGGGTGCAGACATGCATGAACTGTTTTGCGAAATTCACCACACACACACTTCCAGTCAATATGTGTCAACTCTGCCATCGATAATTGTTTATCCGAAAAAGACATTGACATCAGCTCTTCTCTCCAACAACTTATAAAATGTACAAAACTTTCCATCGGGATCTTGGAATCTTGAATCCAAGTATTTTTGTTAAATAAAGCTTTTGGTAAATAGATTAATTTAATTTTCGTGGTAGGGGGACGTAGTTAATTTTTTGCATATCTTATGGGCTGTGGAATGAAATTGTTTGGGAAGCACTGGATTAGCTGACTTGAATTTGATGTTCGAATATGCATGAATATGGGTAGGTATGAATGTTTTGTTTCTATTTTGAAATCGGTCAAGTAATGCCCGATGTGGATGACGATGTCCAGCAATGACCGTAATGTATGTAACATGGAACTTCTTAAAACAAACCAAAACGGCAAATTTTATATAAGGCGACAATTTTTCGCACAAATTATTGGTTTGCTTGATTCCAATGTTTGTTTTTTCACCAATTTACTGTCCGCAAGTAAATTTTATAGAGAATGGCATTGTCTTTAGGGAAATTGAGTATTTTTTAAGGCAGGATAAGAGTAGCATGTTGTAAAGCACATTTACCATTTGATTTAATACCGATTTGATATTAATGGCAAATAATCTTAATTGGGAAAACTATTCACATATAAATGTAAATATAAATATAGTAGCTACACAATCTGTAGGTTTTTGGTATTACTGGCAGCCAAAGAATCAATTATCATTAAAAGGTAATTGGTAAAGTGATGGGTATGATGAATACCAGACAACATATTTTTGTAAGAATTTTTGAAGATAAAATTATTTTACGATGCCTATCAATATCGAATCTTATGTAAAGGATACAATAAAAAGGAATTAGTAAACTATCTAACTATGTCCTATGTATTTATAAAATTTCTTGATAAAATAATTAGTGATCCCCATGTTTCAGTGCAACATACCTATATTATGAAGGCGTTGAAATAAACCAAATTTTCTTTATATATATTTTTTAATATATATAAGCGATACAAACTACTAACCCTCAGTTCAAGTTTATTCGTGCACTTGAATGCCTGAAGATGTCGAAAAGTGAAACCTAAGTTAGTGACAAAATTTATGGAAGTGGAAAAATTTTAAATACACAAGTTTGCTTTCTACCTTATTGCAGTTAATTATTATTTGAATTTCCTGAAATATAGAATATTAATTCTTTGCACTCGAGTGCCGCCGTAGCGGCGGCATTTGAAGTTTATCATATTACTCGAGTGCCGCCGCTGTGGTGGCATGTGTCAATAAAGTGATTTTTTGAATATTTACAGCTATTTTTTTATTGCGATTTCAATCAAGTTAGAATGAATAATAATAGGTTATTACATTTATCTGAGAAAGAAGTCGTCGAAAGTGTTTATTTCTCACGTTATTACTCGCTTTTATTTGTTTAAAAATCAAGGGCGTCTAGTTTACAGTTTTTTATTTGAATAGATTGTCTTTGTTGACAATACTTACTAGTATATTATACTGATTCAGAAGCTTACAAGTTTAATGTTGAACACTCTAATGAGTCTTATGAAAATTAGTACGTATCGATTTATTATTTGCATTTGAAGTTTGTGAAATTTTTGGTTGACCAGTTAGTAGGAGATTTTTGGCAAGGTGGATCTCAAAAGCGCACTTCAACTGTTCCTACAGAATACCGACTTGCGAATAAGTTGCATGTCCTGCTTTCCGGGACTAAGAAAGACTGTGCAGTATGTTCAAATAGAAAAATCCCATGTGGTAGATCAGAAACCCGACTATTTTGCAATTCCTGCATCAATAAGCCAGGATTAGGAGATAGGAGATTGCTATTTGAAATACCACGTAATGAAGAATTATAAATAATATTAAAAAAAGTGCATTATATTCATTATAAATCTATTTCACGGAAATAATAACAAAACGTTTTTTTTTTTATTCACATGTTTTTCACCAATTGACTTTTTGTATTGAAAATATGCTTTTCATCGAAAAACGTTCCGAGTAGGCTGTAGGCACATACAAAAAAAGGCTTGAGTGGCAGAGGTTAAGAATGAAAAAATTTGTTTCCTTAAGTTCTATTTTAAATAAAAGGAAAGCGCATAAAAATATAAACATTGCAGAAAAATTCAATTTGAAAAAAATATTCTTCCTGATAATCGTAAAATTAACAGAAAATCAAGGTTTTTCGGTTTAAAATGATTGCAGAATTATGATAATGAGTTACCTGATTACAATCAGAGGAATTTAGATTTTTAATTACCTTAAGGTTTGTGCAAATTTGTCACATATAACAAGTCACTGCAGCAAAGATTCATCTTCGAGTCCCTTTTGTATATTGATATAATTGATGGCAGTAGCAGGTTGGAAAAACACCCATGTATGTATGATACGATGATTTGAATACAATATTACATCAGTAATAAATTTTCAATCATACGAAAATATCAATCGAAATAACTATTTATAATATCCAATTATGGTATGTAATTTTGATGATATTTTTAATACAAATATTTAGCAATAAAAATAATTGTTCAATCATACTAAAATATCAATCGAAATAACCATTTATAATATCCAATTATGTTAGGTAATTTTGATGATATTTTTAATACAAATATTTAGCAATAAAAATAATTGTTACTATAATAACCGATATAGGATACCCATTTGGGATCATTATTTGCATCATCAGTATTTGTGCGTAAGAAGGTCAAGTCAACAGTTGTGTATCTTTGGGCGGTCTCTTTTCCAACGAATCAGAGCAGCCATATCTTTTATACCAGTCTATAGAATATTGTCAATCGATTAATTTACAAATATCCACTAATTGACTTTGGAAATAGTATTTTCGTTTATAAACACGGCATGAAATAATTTTGTGTAAAAAATACCTAGCCCTCTAAAAACTCCACCGCTTACAATTAGAACAATTCAGTTATCCGCCATTAACATTAGGCAGCAAAATCATTGGCAACTTGTTTTATAAATTTCGTGCATATGTTTGATTTTAATTCTCAAACCCACATTTGTGCTAACTGCTTTTGTTATGTCTGCGGACATATATTATGTTAAGTGAGATAATCGCAAACCCCTATGTCTTACATCACTTATGAAAAGATCAATTGAAGATATAAACATTTATATATATATAAAGATCTTGGCAGGAGTTGAATCTGGAAGCTGCTATTTAAGATTGTGCTTATTATAGTAAATAACCGAGCAGTTTTCAAATCCCGGTAATTATTATGAATTGAAATTCAACAGTTGGTCTGGCTTGATTTGCATTATCTCTTATGTCGCATATGGCATTCGGAAGATTGTGTCGGTCAAAAACAAAGATATGATAATGCAAAATTTGCTCTCAGATCTTCAATTAAATTTACTTCAGCAGCATAATCGGTCAGCAAACATTATATAATCTCAAAATGCAATAAATCTATCGCACGGGGTGTCGTTGTACATTTAAGTGTCTGTTATGGTTTCAGATAGAAGCGTAAAAATATGCGAGCCAGACCTGCCGACCGCGGCGATTAGGCTTCGACGGCATACAGAATTGCAAAAAAAATCGTACGAGAGCTTTCACGATTCAGACAGAGAAGATGACACTAAAAAACGATCAACGAAGCTGAATCCGATCGGAGATACAGAAAGTATACGTAGAGACGTAGATTCCTCCTCTGAGGTTCAAATAGAAGGTAACGATACTAAAAGAAATTCTAATGCAACGGGATACGAAAAGGCATGGCAACTCTCGCCGTCTTCCGCTTGTGATAAAGCCGATGATGACATCACAGAAAATGACATATTCTTAACTCAGAAGTCAAACACTCCTCCTGTTGATGAGGAAATAAAAGATGGCCGAAAATGGCGCGCACAGGAGTCGGACGAGGTTTTTACGTGGATTCAAATTGTAAGGAAAAACGAAGATAATAAATCGCAGTCTAGATTGCCCGCCTCGAATGAAATTTAACGGTCGACTGCGAATAGTAATATAAATAATCGTACAGGTCAAGGTTAAGCGAGGCGATAACTTAATCTATTGATTTTTATAAAAAGAAAGTCTTATAAATGTCTCGTCTTTAATAAAACAAAATGCCCACGAGCCGCGAGCCCCGTAACTTAACTTAAGAATGATCTCGACTCGTTGATATTGTCCCGGCAGATTGATCATTGTGCGGCTTACTTAGAGAGCGATCGATCAATTATCTAAATCGTGACACGTATTCACATCCAGTGTTGAGAGTAAAACGTCTATAATATTACATCTTCTCGAGAGTTCAACTCGCACACCATGCTATTTCATATTGTGAGTGTAAATCTCATCGTTCACCGAAACTTAACATGATAAGATACATTGTCAACAGTGTAGTGAAATTAATGATAAGGTATTTCGCGCCCTGGGGTGCCGAGGAACTGTCACGTTCGGTACATCTGCACTCGCATATGTCGGTTTTTTTCTGAAGAGGTTACATGTGTGATAACGAGTAATAAAAATTTACAATGCGCCTTTAAAAATAAAAGAGGACTTTTACTACTTTTTCAGAATATTAATTATCTGATACCTCATGTACGATGATGATTAAATTTAAGCCATAAAATTAAGCGTGCTCAGAGTTTGCTAGATCGTTAGTGTTAACCCATTGAGCCTAAATTAATTTTGAAAAAATACCTAGTCGCAATTTTGGTAAAAATATTATTTTTATAAATTTTAAATCTCTGCATTGTATACATAATCGGGTACTCGAAAGATGTACTGTTGAAAATTTCTATAATTTAATGATTTTTTTATAACTGTCACAATCACAAACCTGTGGGGGCTCAGTGAGTTAATGTGGCTTGTTTCCGCTGCTAAAGCCGCTAAAGCGGCAATATGCTGCCAGATATAATGTGATAGTGTATAGCGCAGTAACACGGTACTATTGCTCCAAAATGGCCAACTAGCACAGCAATTATATCTTACTACATCTTCAATGACTTAATAATGGATGTATGCCGTATAAAAATAAAACTGCTCTATGAATAGTTTATAATAGAAAAATGCAATGCTCTGTTACGAGTATATTGTAATCTGTTTAAAATTATTTTATACAGCATAACACATAAAATTAGTTCATAGCAGTTTTATAACGACAATATTATTTCATTTCAATATTATTGTAACCTCCTAAAAATCGTGTGTATGCATAATTAGTGTTACTCAGAGATTTTCGGTGTGCGGACCAGCAAATATTTTTCAGTGTTACCTGGAGACCGGCTTCATTATGTAAATTAAATAATAACAATCTAGTAATATATTTTTATTGAATTCAAAGAACTGAAATTCATGGATATTGATATTACACGAGACAGGCGTCGATGTTACTTATTTTTCTCATTTTTAACTACATATTTTCCTTGTTGAGCGCGAACCAGTACTGGTCCACAAACCACCTTTTGAGTAGCACTGTAATAATCATCTTAAAATGTACGTAATTCAAAGTGAATTTTGAATATTTGAGATGCGAATTGCCGATCGAAAACGAATGTTGACCATTGTTGTTTTAGATCACTTTACACATCCACACAAAATCATCGATTATACTTGCCCATCGATGATGTCGTGTCATACTTCCGCAAACATTGCTCAGATGTATAGCAGCTATAGTATTGACGAAAATGTTGCGGGATCATAGATTCAACAATCTTGCCGGAAGTGTGCAATTATTGATGCTCATTTACAGGCACCTTAAAGATTGGCGGTTCTTGTATAAGCCCCTTTCATGTTTGGGGTGTCGCTTGCATCTATTGGGTTAAACAATAAAAAATAATGTAATTTCTTGAGAATGCATTCAAATAAACAAGTCGTCAGTTTTATTGATTTAGTATGTAGCTCAAACTGTTATGTTTTTGAATATCGAAGTGATAGTTTCTTATTCTTTTTAACAGGAGTCATTTTTCATAACAGTTTTCTCATTTTCAACTCTCATTATTTGCCAGAAGAACTGCGATTTTCGTTACATCTCATAATGTCTTTCCGCCAAGGATTAACAGTAAACAATATTAAATTTACTAACAAAAATAGTTAATGAATCAATCGATGGATAATTGATTTGACAGTTGGACAATTGGACAAATTGCGAATCTTACATTTTCCTGTCGCTGATTACAGTTTCACTTCGCCACATTTTGGGAATTGTGCGCAACATGGCTAGGAATATTGCTGGCGATCGTGACAGGCGTTGGTCTCTCTTTCAGCACCATCATCTACGGGGAGGTCACGCAGCTCATGGTAGAGAGAGTCGTTCCCGGTGGAGGCGTCTCGAGCACCGTCGGGATCAAATTGTTCGGCGGAGGCAGATATGTGTGAGTATATGATGAAATGTAAATTTTTTTATATTTCACTACGCACGTTCCCAAGATGAAGCACGTAGAATACTTACGGAGTAGATGACGCTAAACATTTTAGTATTCACTAAAACTTTTGTCATCACTGAACATACCTTTTCAAAGATAGCAAATTGTAATCTAATTTAAGGAACCCCATTTTTCAGAATCGGTTATAGTGCACAAGAAGGAAACAGATTTAGGAAACAGGTTTGAACTCTCAAACGTGAAGCAGATTTAAGACAGAAGCTCTGAAGCATTACCGCTTGCAATGGCTGTGAGCGATTAACTTACATGTGATTTTTTTATGCTATTTAATAGTACAACTAGTATATCGTACATTTTTAGATTCAATGCTACCCGAGAGCTGAGTGCCGATCTGCTAGTTGAAGATGCAAACGCATTCGGCCTCGCCAGTCTGGCGATCGGTCTACTGCAGATAGTTACGGCGACGACGAGCGTCGTTCTCCTGAGCTGGAGCGCCCGACATCAGGTGAACGATTTGACTAAATATCGCAGTGTTCACTGTCATTTGTATTCTCATTGTAAGATTAAAAACAAACTCTCTATATGGCATTCGCTGAAAGCACCCTGAATGTTTGCAAAGAGTGTCAATAACATGTTAATCGAGTTCAGTGCTAGATTTCAAAATCTGATGAGTTTACTCATTTTCGCAATATTCGTAAACGAAAATAGTGAATATTGAATATTTCGTTTTTATTCAAGTGCCTTGTTTTAGATAGCGAGAATCAGAGTGCTTTTCTTGAAGTCCATTCTGCGTCAGGACATGGAGTGGTATGATACGCAGACTGATCTCAATTTCGCTACTAAAATAACCCAGTAAGTGTTCCCTGAAGAATTCAAATTTGATATCATCACCTGTCGAAGAGCGGGTCTTTCTGTACATACAAGCTTTCGATATTTTAAGGCCGGCTACCCGGTGTATGGGAATTCCGATCGCTAGGTCTACGTAATACTCTTGAGGATATTGTTCCATTTTCGTTCCAGGGATCTCAATAAACTCGGCGAAGGCTTGGGGGAGAGGATTGGAATGTTTTTCTATTTGACTTCCGCGTTTGTGTTCAACATCGTCATGTGCTTCAGTTACGGTTGGCAGTTAACGCTAGTCGTCTTTGTATCCGCTCCCGTAACCATCGTTACCACCGCCATCGTCTCCAAGGTAAATCAAATTATTTACACTTTGCCTATTTTGGCGATCGTTAAAATTGTGAAGCAAAAATGTCTATGAAAATATCGACCCCGCAGGTAGCTAGCTGCGTCAATTTCGAGAGTGACGACGATTTTGTGAGGAGTCTTCTGATGGATACTTTGGATTTTTTCAGTTTCAATCTTCGCTGACCGCCAAGGAGTTGATAAGTTACGGTCATGCCGGAAGTGCGGCCGAAGAAGTCCTCGGCTCCGTGAGAACTGTAGTAGCGTTTGGTGGAGAAGAAAAAGAAATTAAAAGGTAAGATTGAAGAAATCGATTAACTATCGCTTTTAAAAAACTGAGCTAAACGCGACCGTTTTCGGGAGTGGCTGATGGTGCGCGTCAAAAACGCCTGAACGTTTAATAAGTAAGACTTTGTAGAAGTAGTAATCAAATAGAAAAATAAGATTTTCATTTTTTTAGATACGCAGAGCGACTCGAGCCTGCGAATAGGTCCGCGGTGTACCGCGGAATTGTCACAGGATTCGGCGGAGGCATGTCTTGGCTCACTCTGTTCTTGACCATAGCGTTGGTCTTCTGGTACGGGGTGGAATTGATATTGGCTGATAAAGAACTACCATTGGAAGACAGGACCAACACTCCCAAAATACTGATCATTGTGAGTAATTTTCTCCACAGCACACCGTCATCAACGTGTGGTACGACTCTACAGCGTTGCGGTGCTCCCATCATTTTCCTATTATATCGTCATTGTTCTGGAAAAAGACACTAACTGGAAAATACTAGTTTTGAGCAATTGGACTTGGAAGTTTGCCAAATGCTTGAAATGCCATACATTTTTCATTTTGTTTGTTTGTACAAAACTATTTTAAATTAAAAGTATAATTTATAAAAATAAGTCTGTTCTGTCATACATTAGCGTTTGAAATAAGGAACATTTTGGTATAACTAACTCAGTATGTCATTTTTTCATTATAGTGTTTTCTTCCAGAACAACGACGAGGTATTCATATTTTACTCTCTACATATTTAATACAGTAAAAAATAACAATTTATGTAGTTTATTGATTGATTCGGCATTTATTTTGGTAGAAATCCATTATAACAAGATAATGTAAATTCGTGAATGTATTTGGACACAATCCAGCGCATTCCCTATCACCTGTCACCAGCCAATCGCTTAGCTTCCTCTCATGATGTGTCAGCATCCTTCAGTTCCTCGAGTACACCCTATGCTACAGTCATCGAAAACACACTGAATAGAAGAAAAGTCGGGTTGAGGTTCTCTCGAGAAATCCGCAGCATTTAGTGCTGTTCCGTTAGGCCAGTTCTTCACAAAGTCAAAACACTTCACTTCACCCTCAATATTCAATACTCTATTATCGATGTTACAGTATGCAGTTTTAATTAAGCTTCACTCTATATGGATACTGATAATGGTTAACGACGGCTTTCAACAGAGGCGCAGTACAGAAAAAAATGGTTTTTTATGATCATCGGATTTCCGCAGGTACTTTGGGGCATAGTGACTGCCACCCAGCACTTAGTCCTTTGCTCACCCCACACCGAAGCCTTCGCCGGCGCTCGGGTGGCCGCTCCGATGATATTCAATCTCATCCAAAGAATGCCCGTCATCGATTCCTCATCTGAAAGCGGAGAGACACCCGAAAAGACGGCAGGTGACATCAAACTCGACGATGTCTCTTTCGCGTACCCTTCGAGGCCCAACGTTAAGGTAAAATTGATAATGTTGCCGCCATTTCGCCTTCCCGTTCTATCAATCAAACTGAATTCAGTAATCTTTTTTGTCAAAAGGTCTTGACAGGGCTAAATCTGGAGATTAAAGCAGGGGAGACTGTAGCGCTGGTCGGTTCCTCCGGCTGCGGCAAGTCCACCGTCCTCCAGTTGGTCCAGAGGCTCTACGATCCGGTCGAAGGAACGGTTCAGCTAGACGGGAGAAATCTGAAATCCCTCAACGTCGCATGGCTCAGGTCTCAATTAGGTGAGACTTATTATGCTAAATCGGTGATCAAATTTTATAGGATAGCACGAGAGTCGTATCACTTCCTTATACATAAATCGATTTTGAGAGTAATTCCATTCGCTTTCCGAACATTCTATATCAGTGTTCTCCAATCGGTGGTCCGCGGCCAGTGCCGGGCCGCGAACAGTATGCCAAATTTCAAGAAATTCACCATACAAAAATACTATATATAAGATTATTTTCACCTGCATGTTAACTTGTATTTTTAGTTATTGTTAAATAATAATAATTAGTCGCTGGTTTTCTCAGAATCGACAGTCATAAATCTTCTCAGGTACACTCAGGGAGAATGGAAATATTTGCTCTTGGATAGTGAACCCAGATGCAAAACCTTACCTTAATATATTTCCAAGAATTTCATGTGTATATTTGTTAGTTATAGTTCATCTGTCCATCTGTCACAATATTAGATTAAAAAAATATTACATGAAAAACCATTTTTATTTCAGCATTAGTGGTCCGCGAAATTTTTTCCTTTATTTAACGGTCTGCATGTGTAAAAAGGTCGGGGAACACTGTTCTATATTATACTTTAAGACATCGACTGTGGGTGCTTGATAGAATTTCAATATCAAATTTGAATTATTGAGATTTTGTATATTTCCATGTATTTTGTCACTAACGAATGGACTCGAATTGACATTTTGTCGTATTTTTATCTTATATATAAACGTTGGATGCTGTTTACTGTACATGGAAATGTACAAAATCTCAATAATTCAAATTTCATTCTTTATTACTTAAAGTTTCCGGCGCCGCATATCAAATGAAATATTTGAAAAAAAGATTAACTGAAGAGTTTATACTTTCCGAGTAGATTTAATGCTTGTCGAGCTCGGAAACCGATGTCCTAGATGGATATGTTCGTACTAAGCCAAATTTTCTGAATTTAAATATGACAATAATGCCCCTCCTGACCGATTTTAATAAATGAAGCTATTTGTACATTATTCTTATTATTTATTCTTTCAAAAATTTAAGGAGTCGTCGGGCAGGAGCCCGTCCTTTTCAGCGGATCAATACTAGATAACATAGCTCGAGGGAGACCAGGCTGTTCGCGCGGCGACATCGAGGACGCCGCTATCGCAGCCAACTGCCACGATTTCATATCCAAGTTGCCGAATGTCAGTCAATCAAATAACGTATAGCCTATTTTTTGATGGCTTGTAACTAAATGCAATTTTTTAAAAATCATATTCAATTTCATAAAAATAATTTTCAAGACAATTTATTTCACTAAAATCAAAGTTAAAAAATATATATTAACATTGGTGAAATATATTGCACTTTTTTAATTCAATTTTTTTTATCACTAAATATTAATACTTCGAAATTCATAGTTTGCACTAGGAATTCAATAACTTTATTGTTATTATTAGCAAAACATTGCATTGTCGCTTCCCGGTATGCTCTTATTATTACGGAACACACATAACCGCAATTTGTTGCAGTCTGAATAATCCCACCGTAGACTAGTATACTTTGCCAGCCTCCTTTGATACTACAATTTGCAATTCAATTGAATTTATTGATAAACAAATTCAATTTGAACGCTCATTTTAGTTATTTGTTGATTCCGATTTCAAAACAATTATAACTGCAAACATAGTTTGGTTATTTTGGTGTTTGGCTATTCAATGCAATGTTCATATGATCCAAATTAATGTTAAAAAAATCTTATTTTCTGCACTGCACTGCACTGCAAGGTCGGCGTCCGTGGCGCAGTTGGTAGCGTCGTTGGCTACGGTTACGGATGTCAGTTTTCATTAATTGATCTTTCCATCGATTTATGGATTTCTGTTCGTAGCCTGAGTCCTCCCTCCCGCCCATCCGATCCACACAGGGCGTGGCGAGAGCAATTAGCTAACTACTAGTCCTGTCCTAGCCCTATTCTTCTATCCCTACTCTCTTCGAAAAAAAAGGAGAGGTTGAGCAACTAGTAACAAGCAGTTCTCGTAGAAAAATTCTGTTAAGATTCCTCCATTAGGAGACCATATGCTCCACACTGGAAGCGGACATGGAAAAAAAAAATTCTGAGGATTCGGCGGTAACTTTGTTATTCCACTGGCTTTGTCACTAACATGATTTAATAAAAAAAATAACATAGAAATCCTCCATCGAGTAAATAAAAAATGTATTAAAATTAATAGTTTTTCTCCAAACACTACATTATTTGTAATTAGTACTATCATTGCTTATGTCTTACCCCTTCTCCATGTCCAGTAGAACGAAACAAACCCATCCTACCCATCATTTTTAATTTAAGAGTTAGAATCATTGTTTACCTTTGAAATAAATAATCTTGCGATGCAGTTGGTCTGAAGATGCTTCGTGAAGTGGTGAAACGTGTCACATTAGTGACAAAGCCAGTGGAGTAACAGAGTAACCAAGTTTAATTTTATATTGAAATAATCCATTTCAAAGTTAAAGTTAATTAAAATTCATGTTTCAAGTGCTATGTTAAAACAATCTGTTTCTAAGTGCAAACTGTTTAAATTAATGTTTGATTGTACCAAGTTAATACAATACTATCAAATCCAGAGTGTGACTATATATACACCCCTTTTTTAATTTTATATAAACTGAAAATTTACACAAGTGATATTTACACATTGACTTAATCATATGACTCTCAGGGCTATGCGACTACTATCGGAGCATCCGGAGCCCAGCTCTCCGGGGGCCAGAAGCAGAGGATAGCCATAGCGCGATCGCTCTTGAGGAACCCGAAACTGCTGCTTTTAGATGAAGCCACTTCAGCTCTCGACGTGCTCGGGGAGAGGCGAGTTCAAGAAGCTCTAGACAGGGCCAGTCTCGGAAGGACCACAATAATGGTCACACACAGGTAGTGATGCGAGGCCAAAAAAAAACTGGTTAAAGTAAACATGCATGGGAAAATTGGGATAGAATGATAATTTTTTTTTTAATATTAGTGTTAACTGTCATCATTTTTAGCTTTCGTTAACACTTATTTTAGAAGCGTGGCATTTTTGACGTATGCCAACATTGTATCCCCAAATTTTAGGTTATGGTGAGTTATTTGTTTGGTGATATAGATGGAAGTAAGAAACTTTATTCAATATTGGATCACATATGACATTTATGTATACGCTCCTGTTTTTATGTTTGAAGTTAAGCTCGGTGTTAAACACATGTATATGTGCACCTGGACTCAATATGTTGAAAAAACAAATAAAAAATTATATTTGACAGTTTACTCCCAACCGCCATTTTTTCTTGTGACAAAAAGTGCACCGTGACTTTGAAAAGGTGAAGACCCACCGGTCTAAACTCTAGACTTTCCCGTATCCCTTCAGTCTTACGAACGATCTATCCTCCTGTGTCTCTGGGTCGTTTCTTTCTGTATATTTATTTCGGTATGGCCATGTTCGATCTTCGATCTGAAGTTCTATGAATGTGTTCCGGTCTTCGCAGTCTTTGGAACTCATGCATAATAAGACTTTAAATAAAAGATGTTTAAAATCGCATGCGTCTGAAAAAATTGCGTTTCAAAAAGTAGCAATTTTTTCATCGAAGAAAAATAGCTTCTGTTCTTCGTAAAATTCAACTATCTGTTCTCGCAGATACAAACTTTTGGCGAACACCTGTCCCTGCGAGAGCCGACGCAATTTAGAATGATACGGAAAATCCACACTGAATATCTCATCGTTTGACTTCAGCGTCTTACGAAACCGCCGCGGTGTTGCATTCGCATAACTAATATTTATTTTGTTAAATTTGGATTCAGTCAAAAGGCCGCACTCGAGGCAGCAGGTTCGTCACTCTCGATCTAGAGCCGAGAGCAGAGTTTCTTAGCCTTTTTGAGCCGTGACACAAATTAGCGTAATAATTTTGGTTTCACAACCCAAGACGGTAAATATGTGGAGTATGTTATTTTTTTGTTGAGAATATTTCGTGACCCACTAAATATGCTGATCGGTCTCAACCCGCAGGTTGAGAACCGCCGGTTTAGGGTAATTGAAGATTTTGCAAAAACCCGCTTATATCTAGGGAACCTACCCGCCTACAATGTGTTACATTAAATTATATATGGTCGTTTCCACGGCAAAACCACTTATCACAATAATTGTCTTTGTGCAGGAGAAGCAAAAAGCATCATACAGCTTAAAAAAGCAAGATGTTATATTTTTGATAATAATAAATATTTGAAACGAGGGCGAGCCTTCCTATTGGTACTAAATTTACATGTTTTTGCCAGGTGGTCTAGAATATTAATTTTCATACAATACCTATCAAAACTATATTTCACATTTATTCTGATAAGTGGTTTTACCGTGGTGGTGTATATCATCTTCATTAAAAATAGATAAATTCTCAAACTCATTTACAATATCTGACTTTGGGTTTAACTTCAATATTATCAAAATTGCATTCATAAGAAATGCTGTTGTCATTACAGCCCTTATATTTTTTTCTACATACTTAATCAAAACTCACGTTGCCAGATTGGCCACCGTGACTAATGCCGACCGCATAGTCTTCATACACCTAGGCCGCGTCACCGAACAAGGAACTCACCGAGAGCTGATGCGGCTGAAAGGTCACTACTTCAAATTAGTCAAAGCGGACTCCGAACGCGACGCTCCAAACAGCGGAGGCATCGTCGAGGAAGAAGAAGGCGAGAACGTCGGAGAACTCCGACGTCTGGAGATCGAGACCCATCCTTGTGCTGGTATGAATTATTGCCTATGATATCTATCTGTTGACTGAGATAATTAGGGTCGATTTCACGATTCCGTTATAAACTTTACGTGCTTAGCGTTTGTTTTTTAAATGTACTATATTCAATATATTTTTGATCCAAATGGAGTGACTAGTGATGCCAGACCGGGAATAAACTCGCATGGAGAAATTGGGAAAAAACAATTTTAATATTAATGATAACTTTACTTTATATCATCGGGTGATAAATAATTGAACAGTTAAATTTGATCACCGCAGGCAAGAGCCCGGAGTCTGTCGGGAGAGTGAGCGGTGGCAGTCTTCAGAATTATAACAGAAAGGTCAGCAGCGGTTCAGCCGTCAGGTTTGAGGAGCCGCACAAACTGACGCAGGACAAAGAAGGCGACGTTCAGGTTGAAAACTTTACATCTTTTATATAAAAGTTTCCGAAGCTATTGAATGGTTCATTATTGTATTATTACTGTCATAAGCAGGAGACACTGGAACCCGTCAGCAGTTGGGTTCTATGGAAAATGAACAGTCCCGAATGGCCCTACATACTCTTCGGATCGATCTCTTCGTTAGTGGTTGGAGGATTTCTTCCCGTGTTTGCCCTGCTTTTCTCACAAGTCTTCGCGGTGAGAAATTTTTTTTGACTCAATCAATATTATCTAACGCAGTATAATTATTATCCACACACAACGTGTAATAATTATATCATTCAATTATCAGATCTCAAGGCAACATAATTTTTCATTCTTAATGTTCCATATTTCAGGAAATTCAAATAATAATTGGCTGCAATAAGGTAGAAAGCAAACTTGTGTATTTAAAATTTTTCCACTTGCACAAATTTTGTCACTAACAAAGCGGGTTTCACCTTTCGGCATCTTCAGGCATTCGAGTACACCAATGAACTCAAACTGACCAATTCGTGTACTTGAATGCCTGAAGATGCTGAAAGGCAAAACCCGGGTCGAAATGCATGGAAATGTAAAAATTTGAATGGTTCAAATTTGATATTGAAATTCCATCAAGCGTTCTCGTTCGATATCTTGAATTGAAAAAATTAAATGATTCAATTATCGTTTGAAAAAAATGTGACAGCTCGTATTGATCATGCGTGACAACTCTCTCTTCCAGTTGCTCTCCTTGCCTGATGCCGATCTGATATGGGCGGAGACCACGTCCTTCTGCAAAATGTTCGTTCTCCTCGGTTTTATCTGCGGTGGCGGAACAGTTTTGCAGAGCTATCTGCTGACAAAAGCCGGGGTCAAATTGACACAGAGATTGAGAGTAATGACGTTTGCAAACTTCTTAAAGCAGGCAAGTTTCCGACTCTTAAATAGAAAGTAACAAGTGCTGCCAGACTTAACTGGCAACGCTCAGTCTGAGCGTTCGCTGAGGCGACGCAGTCCTACGCAGTGCAAGGCAGTGCAGATTTTGTATTGTAGTCGATTTCTCTGGCTAGTGCCTACATTTTTAAAAAGGATTGATTGGAGGAGTCTTTTCCTGTTACTGATTAAAGAATTGTGCTACGAATTTTGTTCAGGGCCAGAGAACTGAAATTCTTTTTCCGAAACTAATATCTCGATAGGCAAAAAGATGTTCAATTATTGTCATTTTACCGTATTGACGATTTTTTTTTTATTGATCGAGTTTCCTGTCTTAAATTGATGTTTCATTTCCTTGCTGTAATTTTTCAGGAGATGGGGTGGTTTGATGACAACGGAAACTCAGTCGGCGCCCTCTGCTTGCGTCTCAGTGCCGATGCAGCCGCAGTTCAAGGAGTGAGTTGTAAATGCATTTTTGTCCCTTATGCAATGTAACCTACGCTCTCTCCTTTTATAGTTTTTGTAAATAAAGTGAAACTGACAGTACCGTCATTTTGTAAGCATTTTTTTTTCCAGGCGACCGGAATGAGAGTCGGCATTCTTCTTCAAGGAGTCTCGACCCTGTTCGTCGGAGTTTTGATGGCTTCCGTTTACTCTTTGAAGCTGACCCTGGTCGCTTTGGCGGCCGTTCCGATAGTGAGTGTGCAAAATTTCAGTTTAATTTAAACGATCGCAGTCCAAATATTTTTCCCACCGCGGTTTCTGATGACAATTGACCTCTCCAGGTTCTCGGCGGCGTCAGCTGCGAAGGCCGCGTCATTGAAGCGTCGCACGCAAAAGAGAGGAAAGCCGCAGAGGGCGCTTCCAATATAGCCACCGAAGCCATAATGAATATAAGGACGGTTCACAGTCTCGGTGAGCGACAACACTCTTTTGTAAATGTACGATGTGAACACTTCATTTTGTCAGACGAATGTTAACTCATTGACTACCGATTAAGTTTAATTGTGTAATTAGCAAAAACCAGATATTTTGCAGATTTTTTAAATATTAGAATCATCCGATTCGTAATTATAAAAAATCTCTTGATTTTCACCATCACCATTAGCTATATACACTCTCATTCTTCTTTGTCGCGACATTTTAAATGCGGTAGTAATTAATTTAAGGGATAATGCGACTCGCTGCCGCGATGTAAAAAGGATAACTAAAAACATCACATTTAGCGAAATGGGTGCATTCTAGTATAAGCTACGACAAAAGGGTCGGAGAATCGTACGTGTGCGGTACGCTAGAATGCTGGGTGGCGTCCAGCATTTTTTCACTAATCGACCATAGTCAACTACGGCACGATGGCCATAAAAATATTAATCGACTATGATCGATCACGGAAGTCAATGAGTTAACACATTCTGATAATCGGGACTCTAGATTTTGTGTTTATATCAAAAAGCCTGAGCCTACACCCTAGAATCTAGGGTGTAGGCCTAGATCAATCAGTCATTCAGATTTCATCCATCTATTCTTTGATTTCGAGAATTTTTTATATTAAAATAAACTGCGAAAATGTCTACAACATGACGACTATACACAATGACAAACTCAGAGAACTCTGATTAAAAAGAAAGAAATGAAGTGAAAATTTTAACAAATACCAACAATTGACACTGCAAAGTGTGCTTTTTTTAAATGGGAATGTTAATAATAAATTAATTTAATAAATACAGAAAAAATATAAAACGATGAAGAAATTGACGCTTTGCAACTAAAGGATTAAAGACTGGTTAATATAATTGACAGTCTTCACTGTTTCATACTTACTTATTATTTGTTAATCATTTTATAAGTTTCATTGTTTGTGACTGCAAAAGAATCTACTAAATCAATATAATGTATGTCCTCACCTTACAGGGGTAATAGACCTATTATAAAATATTAAAATGTTTTTTTGAAGAGAACCTTTTCAACATTTTATTAAACAATCTAAAATCCCTGATTAGCATTTTTTGCATTTATGATTTATTTTTTAATGTCCGTTTACCGGATTTAATAAATGAATTTCTCTCCAATATTGATTTCCTTGACATTATTACGAATTATTTAAAGCTTAGTGGGGTGGTCGTCGTCATATCTCCCGTGCAAAAAGAGAATCGGGCTTATTTAGTACTTGTTAAGGGTGTAATGGAATGCTATATTAACACTTCTTGAGCAGGCGCCCGGTGAAACAAACAAACGGTATACAAACCCGTGAAATGCCGTCTCCCGCCAACAACCGATAGTCAACAAAAACGACTTTTGCCGTGTCCCGCCTTCGACCGATAATCCCCGAAAAACGGCATTTGCCGTTTCCCGCTGTCAATGTGTTAATATACAAATGTTATCAACATTAATTTTATATAGAAAAAGAATCTCCACAAAGTGACCGCCGAATCCATCGAGAATACTATATTATTTATTTTACAGGACTCGAATCCCAGTTTTTGGATCGCTATGAAAAAGAGCTGATAGCATCTTACGCTTCGTCCGTCGCCCGCTCCTGGATGCGCGGACTGGTCTTCAGTCTTGGCATAACAACCATGGCGATGGGATTCGGACTCACCCTGTTCTACGGCGGTCGGCTGATGGCCTATGAAGGACTCCCGTACAGAAATATCATATTGTGAGTGCAACGCGACGAAACTTTATCCACGTTTGCCACTATAAAATGTTTTAAAAATAAAACACAATTTGTTAGTACTACTTCCACATGTTTATAATGATCAGTATAAACATGTGAAAGTAATGCAAACAATTTGTGTTTTATTTTTAAAACTAGTGAGTACCCGGCATGCGTTGCAATGCAAAGGGTTTTTGCTTTAATTCTGTTTATTAAAGTTCTTTTGGATTAGAGGTCTGCATGGGCCGAAAAAGGTATGGCATTTCCAACATTTAAGTCCAATTATTCAAAACTAATATTTTTCAGTTAGTAAGTGCCTTCTTCCAGAACAACGACGATATGTTATTGTTTCCATATTTCCAATGATATTCATGGAACATGTGAAATAAATTATTTAAGTTTTGCCTTATGGCTGACTCATAACCCTAAAATAGTACGAAATATTTTTCTTAAATTTGAATTCCTTACTCGGGCCCGGCCCCAGCCCGAATCTGAATTGTCTTTACCCGGCCCACGGGATGGACCGGATAAAGGTCCGCGGGAGAAGCCCGGGCCCGTGCAGACCTCAATTTTGCATGTACAGTATTTTTTATTTTTCCGTCTGGTTCAGAGTTGTCGCTAGGTGTACGTATTTGTTTTTTTTTTAGATTTTTTTTAGAGTTTTCATTTTATCAGCACCATTTCAAAGAAATAAAATATTTATCGTTTTCTTTGATATTGCCATATCAGATATTTTTCAATTGTTTTCATCAGCACGATCACACTTATCAGGAATATTTGCGTAAATTCAAAACATGTTGAGTTGGAATTC
The DNA here is from genome assembly GCA_022494535.1 of Himalopsyche phryganea. Taxonomy (NCBI): domain Eukaryota; kingdom Metazoa; phylum Arthropoda; class Insecta; order Trichoptera; family Rhyacophilidae; genus Himalopsyche; species Himalopsyche phryganea. The sequence continues at coordinate 27,139 of JAGVSL010000142.1, read as the reverse complement.
CAACTGTTATTCCAACGTCATTATGAACTATTTGAATATCGAATAGTAAAACTGAAACTAATCGAATATATGCAAATATTAGATTAGTTTCTGAAGTATGAAAATATTAATAAATATTTGATTTGAATAATTAATAACATAATATAAATACACATTCCAATACTGTTCCATTGTATTACAATACTGAAAATTTGCAGCTGCGTTGTATTACTTCATCGGTATTTTTTCAATTATTACTGAAATTACGGCATGTTTAACCGTTTTAATCCTGGCCAAATTAGCATGGTATATGCAAAAAATCCTGCTCATTATTTTGCAAAAAAACGATAGTTTATATCGACGGTGTTTTGGTCAACTGATGTCACCATCAAAAAATACGATTAATGATTGGATCTCATTTTAAAGACAACAGAGCAGGTCTCGGCCAAATGATGTAAATTAGAAAAATAAATTGATCATTATATCATGTAAATCACTATTATATCGACACTCCCTATGTATAATCCCATATCCGCAAACATGAGAATCAAAGAAACTTGAGAATACTCTCTCCTGAACAATTTCAATTTTGTGGGTTACATCATCAATTGACCAAAACACCGTTGATATGTGTTTTTTGTATCTTAGCTAATAGTAAGTTTATAAACGAACTTTTTGTGGTGGGGCTTCTCCATGAAATGTAAATAATTAATTAATATTGACATTTAGGTTATAACATCAATAAAAAAAGAAAAAAATATTTTTAAATATATTCATTTATAAAAAACTTTCGAAGTTTGCGTCATTACCAACCTAATAATGAATTATGTTTTTAATAAAATTAAAATCACATGCTGATAAAATCGGTTGTCAAAGAAAATCTGAATTACATTTTTATTGCATCTAACATTAAAAAAATACAATTTCGGCCTATGTTTCAGAGTGTCGGAGGCAGTAATATTCGGTTCATCGGTTCTCGGACAGGTCTTAGCCAATGCTCCAAATTTTAGTAGCGCCAAGCTGTGCGGTGACAACATCATCCGTCTGCTTAACAGAACGCCTCGTATTGGATCCCGTGATGACATCGTTGACGATCCATCCTGGGTGAGTCGCTTTCTTTATTGGCTCATTACCACACTTCGTAACACAGATGCTTATCATTGTTGATTTTTACTTTATAGCTAGCAGACGGCGCCGTGAAGTATTCGAAAGTTGAATTCCACTATCCCACGAGAAAGAATGTGAAAATTCTCCAAGGCCTGGATTTGGAAGTTCTCGCTGGAAAGACGGTCGCCCTCGTAGGCCACTCAGGATGCGGGAAATCTACTGTTGTGCAACTTTTGCAACGTCTGTATGAACCGTTCAACGGAAATATTGTAAGTCTACCTATATTAATTAAGTTTTGCCGTACCGGTTTCACTAATCACTTTTAAGGTGTTAACTATCAATTTTTGGTGAAAAGCATTATATTTATAGAAATAAAACATTTATATGTATTTTTACTATTTCGACTATTTTATGAAACGATCAAGACCAGTTCCGCTCATTGCAAGTGTGCTCGTTTCTACAAGCTGACACCTCAAAATTGAGGAAATCGATCGACAGCTACTTTCGCATCACGCATCTCTCGATCGTCTAATAATTCTGCATTCATTTTATGCGTGCAGATGTTGGACGGTAAAAGTGTCTCCGCCGATCTGACGCTGCCTCGCCTGCGCGGTCAGCTGGGTCTGGTGTCCCAGGAGCCTACACTCTTTGACAAAACCATCGCCGAAAACATCGCTTACGGAGATAACACCCGTGACGTCTCCGTCGAAGAAATAATCCGAGCGGCCAAGATGACCAATATACACGAATTCATCACTAGTTTGCCATTGGTGAGTTGTCAGTCTAATGCAGTGGTTCTTAACCTTTTCGAAGTCACGGTGCACTTTTTGTCACAAGAAAATATGACGGTGCACTAGAATCAAACGGGTAAAAACAAAGAAAAACATGTGAACACAAACTTTATTATAAATTTAACAGATGATACAACAGTAATACAACAAATATTAATTAAAGAAAAGATATGCATATGTATAGTGTATATATGGAAAAACTAAAATTAACCCTAATGAAATGGAGATTATTTGATGTGAAAATCAATTAATGTGAAACCTGAGCTTGTCGGCTTTTGCAGATTACAGAAATATTAGATTGAATATTCAATATAGCTACCCTGATTTCTTTGTCTAAATTCGTAAGTGTTTCTCGTTTTTAGTTTTCATATTAGTTATTATTGAGAAACTGAACTCACAAAAATATGATGTTGAAAACTGTAACAAGATTTTCAGTGAGCTGCAGAGAGCTGGGCATTCGTCTTGGACAGAAATCCAAAATTCCTCCATAGTTACCTCAGAAAATTTAATTTTTGACTATGAATCGTTAACAAGGTGACCAATTTGTCTTTGTCTTGCTATGAACATTCACAACTCGATGTATCAATCGTGGCAAATGGATTTAGCATCCAGTCGTAATTTTTTATATTGAAAGAAGGAAAGTAATATACAATCTTTTCTTCCAATAAAGATGTTCTGTTATAGCGGAAATAATTCCCTCGGAAATGTTTTTGTTAAGTGAAGGACACATATCTACTTTATTTTTTCCTATTATTCGAAAACCATTCGACGCGAGGCAGCACGTGTGATCGATTAGATAAAATCGATTCATCGGCTATCATAATTTTGCAAAGCATTTTTTCGGTTTTCAACTCGCGAATTTTTTAGTCTTTGACCATATTTCCGCAGTGCGCCAAATGCACTTGCAACGAGCTCACAGTGCACCGAATGCACCACGATACACCAGTTTAAGAACCACTGGTCTAATTTTTAAAAGCATTACAATATAATGTGCAATTTTCGAATTGAATACAGCCTTTTCCTAAAATATTCCATATTTTCATATATTATACATCTCATATTTTTGCAGCCATATAATTCTTGTCTTTTTTTTACTTTACAGGGTTACGATACTCCTCTAGGCGCGAAAGGAGCCCAGCTCTCCGGTGGTCAAAAGCAGAGGGTGGCCATAGCCAGAGCGCTGGTACGAAACCCTCGCTTGCTCCTGTTGGACGAAGCCACCTCCGCATTGGACACGGAGAGCGAGAAAGTACGTTCAAATATCTTTATAAACGGTCTATGAAGCTTTCTATTTATTTTTTGTTAATTCAAAGGTTGCGTTAGTTTTAAAATAAGGTCGCTTCCTTGCCCAACAAAGCCACAAATCACACGTAGCTTGCGGTTCTAAAATTTCTTGGATCGTGTGAAATCTATGATATGATAACTTTGCATGTTGTGAATTAAATGTATTTTATCTAGATACTCTAGTATCGAAACTTGGACTTGAATGTAACCCATTTCTATACCAAGGTGAGACTGGTGCTTTGTTGAGTATTATAGACTAAAATTTAAAAATAAATAAATATTTTTTGCTGACTCGTAATATTTGAAAGTATTTTTTTTGATTTGATGTTTATCAAATGATTGTTTTGCACTATTATATTATATAGGAATCCCTATATCTATATTTAAATAGTATTAACCTTTACCACTCGAGCCTTTTGTTGTATGTGCCTACCGCCTACTCGAGACGTTTTCCGATGAAAAGCATTTGTTATTATTTCCGTAACATAAATTTATAATGAATATACTGCACTTATTTTAATATTAATTATAATTCTTCAGTATGTGGTATTTCAAATAGCAATCTCCTATGCGTAATCCTGGCTTATTGATGCAGGATTCGCAAAATAGTCGTGTTTCTGATCTACCACCTGAAATATTTCTATTTGAACATACTAAACAGTCTTTCTTAGTCCCGGAAAGCAGGACATGTAACTTATCTGCAAGTCGGTCTTCTGTAGGAACAGTTGAAGTGCGCCTGTGAGATCCACCTTGCCAAAAATCTCCTACTAATTGGTCAACCAATAATTTCACAAACCCCAGATGTAAATAATAAATCGATACGTACTAATTTTCATAAGACTCATTAGAGTACTTTACATTAGATATGTAAGTTTCTGAATCAGTATAACATATTAGTAAGTATTGTCAACAAATACATTCTATTCAAATAAAAAACTGTAAACTATACGAGACGCCCTTGATTTTTAAACAAATAAAAGCGAGTAATAAAGTGAGAAATAAACACTTCACATCATGCATAACACTGTTCACCCTCCAGTCACTAGCGCATCCAATAAATAAGATTTATTACCCTAAGCGACAAAAAAATATCGCTTGCTCCGAAAGATTCAGATAAAACACATGTTGAAATTACACACGCCGTCTTCATTTGACGACTTCTTTCTCAGATAAATGTAACAACCTATTATTATTCATTCTAACTTGATTGAAATCGCAATAAAAAAATAGCTGAAAATATTTGAGAAATCACTTTATTGACACATGCCGCCATAGTGGCGGCACTCTAGTGCAAAGAGTTAACACATGACTACTAAAATTATTACATTGAAATTATAGGCAATGAAAAAATTTCCAGCATGGTTCTTTTGTACCTTTTCCAGTTGGTTCAACGAGCATTAGACGTGGCAAAAGAAGGGCGAACTTGCATAATGATAGCGCACAGATTGTCAACCGTGCAGAACGCAGATCTCATTTGCGTCATAGATAAAGGTAAAGATATATACGAGCATTATAAATTTTACAAACGAAACAAATATTCCATTTATTTTATGTTGCCCTCCTTTTTATATTATATCGTGAAAAATGTTAAAATGAGACGTACTTGAATTATTTATAATTGTTTTGCATATTAAATATTTCACACGTGGCCCGGAACAATCAGCCTTCGATCGAGGTGGCCCGAGGTAACCGATAGATTGGATAGCCGTGCTTTCACACTTTATTAAATAACTATAATATATATTATATTATAAATTTTCTATTTGGATTGGAACGATGCATTCATTTGATTTGTCACCCGTCCGCAGGCAGAGTGGCGGAGAGTGGCACGCACGGCGAGCTGCTGGCGAAGAGAGGTCTCTACGCAGATTTACAAAAAATGCAAACTCTCGCGTCGTGAACCTTTCATCCTCGCATCTATTATAGCTAGACCAATTTTTACTTTTATTTTTATTTATTCTAATAATCTTATATATTACTATTATCAAAATGTCACTCATTTCATGAATTGTAAAATTTCTGTCGGAATTTAGAGTTTAATGACTGTAATTTGCGACTTCTTTATGTGTATTATGATTATCGATCCGAAAAATAGTCACATTTATCCGGATTCGTCGAGCACAATAAACTACGCAACGGACAGATTTGAAATATGAGAACGCTATAAGATGTTTTATGTGAGATTATTGTTGACGAGTGACGTGAGTGGTATAAATCCCGTGATAATACTTGCAGCGGTGAATTTTGAATTCGGTCAACTTACCTAATTCGAGTCCTTCCCTTGATGTAATTTTATTAACTTAATACTATTTAAGTATCATTTATAGTTGTCAGGGTTATATTAGATTAAGTTTTTATTTTATCTACAAAATAGTAAAATATGATATATTGATCACTTTTAAGGTGTTAACTGTCAATTCTTGGTGGAAAGATATTATATTTTAAAAAATAAAAGACAATTCATTTGTACTACTTCCACATATTTATAATGATCAGGACCGGTTTCGCTCAAAACGAGCATTATCAACTGATCATTAATATATTTGTTTCATCTCAATTTTAGCAATTTACGTTTCACTCGGTCGGCTTACTTTGGACAGTCGAATCGATGAAAATATGCTCGCAGACATTTCACGTGACATTCAGCAATTGCGATGAAATCATACTTAAGTTTTATGTTTGTATTGATGTTGATTAAAAAAATGTCACACAAAATCAAGAATGCGATAAATTATTGCTCTTTTCATAAATTATTGTTATTGATAAATTATTGTTCTTTTCATAAAAATCATAAAATATATATATAGATAAAAAATTAAACGCACAAATTGTCGTACATCTTTTATATTGGATTACTATTTATTAATACATTCACTGCTAACGACACGCAACGCGTGTCGTCGGTAATTGGCAACTACATGATAATCGATAGGCCACTAATATCTAGGTGATTAGTGTAGCAGTGAATGAGTTAAGGTGCTTGCGTAAGTTCCATATTGTTTCCCTTGGGAATTTTATGATCACAAAAAAATATATGCATTTACTGTAATTAGTTAGGTGAAATTTGTTATCGACTTTTAGAGACGTATGCAAGGCGAACATACGCCTACTCTTAATTCAGTATCTACTGTAATCAGTGATGCCCGTAAGCCGCGCACGGTTTCAGAGCCCCCGCCCACTCTAATAAACACTATTCAAATTTTGTCTTTAAAGAAATTTACATATATTTCTTGAAAAAGAAAAATATTCAAAATACAAGCGATTTTAATAAATAATTGTAATACTTTTTTTAAATATTATGTAATTCAGGTACATAGTTTTTAATTATTGAAAGATGTCAACTAGTTGTACACGCAATAAATTAGATTATTTTAAAAACATATTGACTGAGATGAAGTGTATTTGCTTGATAAATAAACAAATCCATTCGATTGTAAAGAACGTCATAATTTTTTTTTTTATAATAACTTTATTAAGAACGATTTGCTTCCTTCTATTTTTTTCCATAATTCGTACCTGATTATAGTTTACCTAAAAAAATGTATTCTGTTATTTTCAATCATTTGAAAAATGTTATTAAATTTCCTTATTATTTATGTGTATTTGTATTTTTTTGAAATAAAGATTCTATGCTATGTGTATAAAGATGTTAGAAAGTAAAATAAACAAATGAACCATTGTTTTTTGGTTTTTGCTTGAGCTTTACAAAAAAGTATAAATGAATAAATATCTAATATGTATGCTGATTATGTAAAGCAACACAAAAAATATTCAAATATGACATATTGAAGACAGCAAAAAGTGAGTTTTTAATCAGCCAAAGGAGAAATTGAAAAAAACAACTAGTGTTTTTGAGCTAGTTGTTGGCCACTTGAAAATCATGGAAATCCGGTAAATGGTCATCTTTGCACCAGTAATTGGTCACCTAGATTTAAGGCGATCTTTACCAAGTAATTCTTCTGGAGAGGTTAAAAAATAATAGAGTTTTTATTTAGTCATGAAGTGTAAAATGAATGTTTTATTCGAATAATTCACACAATTCAGGCACGTCAAACACATTTTTTGTTTTGCTTGTCTTCTTCGGCTTCTCTATGCCAGCTACAGCTGCTTCCCACTGGTATTCCAATACGTCAGGACGCTCCGGCCATTTCCTTAGACTACCTACTGCTTGCATGGCAGAAACCGAAGCCATTGCTGGAAATGCCTTCACGACCACTCCGGGATAGTATTTCGTGTCATACTTGACAATGACGAATTCGCCATTGATTTTTCTTGGAGGCGTCCAAGTCTTATCAGCAGGTTTTCCTTCTTCCTCTTCTACTTCCATTTCACTTTCTCCAAAAGAAGCATTTGCAGTAGAGTCAGAACTGGTTGAAGAGAAGCTGAGCCTTTTCTTAATTTTCTTTTCTTCAGCCTTACGGCACATGAATGCTTCTCTTTCCACTTTCTCTGGCTTTTTCTATCTTCATCTTCTAGAGATTTTCTTTCCGTTCTACCTTTTTTGGAGATATTCTTGGTACTGCTTTCCCAAAACAACAGCTGGCAGTTTTTCTTTCAAATGAGTTTGTGGTTTATCCTTCTTATCTGTAGTCTTGTAAAAGAAATGATGTTTAAATGGACTTGGAACATTAACTGAACCCTATTGTAGATTCTTGCTTCCTCTTCCGGGGTGAGGACAGCAGCAGGCCACAGGGGATTTTCCGTCCACTTTGCTTAACGCGTTTTTTAGCGTTTAGGCGTAGCCAAATTTCTTAGTGGTTTTACGAATTGGAGTGTTATGCATTCGCACATCGTTTACTGCTTGCAACATGGTTGGCTCCGTGTAGTTGAGGAAAGAACCCTTCTTTCCAGGCATTCAAAGAGGAAGGAAATATTAAATGTAACCGATAATTTTAGTAGTTAGCCTACCCAAACACTAGTAGTTGGCCACTCGGCCCACTACTAAATTAAATCGAGCACAGGCAATCAATTCAGACCTTTCAATTCTTTTTTTTCCCTCTGCCCGATATACAGGTTTTTAAGCAACAAACGGAAAAAACCGCATACAGAGTAGAAAAAGAAGTATTCACATTTAAATTACTTCCAATCTTTTCATGAGTTTTTCAGCTTGAAAAAATGTTAAAATCAGATTTTTAATTTTAAGTAGGTACCTAACGTCATATTTGACAAATCTAACGTTTTGTCATATTCTGTCATATTTAACAAATCTGTCGAGGGTATTCAGGAAACAATGGACAGGCTGCAGAGCAACTCGTATCGCATTGGCCTCAAAGTCAATGCGAGTAAAACCAATTTTCTCTGCAACAGTTTCTCTCCAGACCCAGACTACCCTCTGACGAGTGTGGGACAAGACATCGAGAGAGTCGACGGCTTCAGGTAATTGGGGGTATACATCACAGGAGATGACAATCCGCGTAAAGAGCTCGCAATCCGATTAGGGATAGCTGGAGCAACCTTTAACTCAATGCGAAAAGTCTGGGACTCACGGTTGTACTCGATCAGAACCAAGTGCCACTTATTCAACGCATGCATCCTGACTGTGTTGCTTTACGGTTGCGAGTCATGGCACCTCACCAAGGCACAGGGTAACCGTATACTGGGCTTTGAAAACAGATGTTTGCGGCGAATACTAGGGGTACGATGGTTTGATTTTGTCAGGAACTCGGAGGTAAGTGAGCGGACAGACCAGCCTCTTATTACGTCCAAAATAAAAAAATCGACGATGGACCTGGCTTGGACACGTGCTGCGGATGCCCCAGGGGAGTCTGAATCCTGCCTGTCTCTTCTACCAACCAGTTGGATTCCGTCACATTGTAAGACTGCTGATGACTATCCATAGGATGTATTCGGCAGAGCTACGGGACGCTGGAATGACCTGGGAGGAAGTGAGGAGACTGGCGAGGGACAGAGAAGCTTGGAGGAACCGCGGCAATAGGGAGCGGATATGGTTGTAAAAAAAACCTAACTTCAAATAATAATTTTTAGAAACTCAGAACGTCCGACGACAAAAGATTAATTTGTTGCGTTCTAGCCGTTGACGGTGGATAGGTTCTGTGAAATTTCGAATCTTTGTTCAAGTACACGAATGCCTGAAGATGCCGAAAGGCTAAACCCGGGTCGTTAGTGACGAAATACATGGAAATGTACAAAATCTCAACAATTGAAATTCCATTAAGCATCCTCAGTCGATGTCTTAAATTATATAGGAGTGTACATTGAAAATATTTAGAATAACTACAGTTAAGTGTAGGTATATAGGCAGTCATAAAAATGAAAACCGGGTGGAATAACCCCGTTTGTTAGTTATTATTATAAATTATGATTTATGGTACAAAATTTTGTAGTCTATGGTGTTAAATACAGTATATTAGTCTATGGATAATAACTATGGTAACGTAAGCCGTTGCAAGTAAATTCCATGTATTTTTTTAGTAAAGTAGAAATGGATGTCAAAATAGAACCGGATGATAAATTGCAGTCATCAAATACATCAGAAAACATCTATTATGGGTATAAACACCAGAATAACGCGAATGCCATCCAGAATGGGGGTTACTCGACTGACGTGTCTGTCAAACACGAGGAATCCGACGACGGCTGTCATCACGAAGCAAAATACGTAATTAAAACACTCATTTGTGTGGAAGAGTTAGTTAATATGCCAAAGTTCGCCACGGGCGTTATTGGTCGGGAAAAGTTACGAAATATCCCGTAAGAAGGATAGAAGGAGCAAGAAAACTTTACGCTTCAGAAAAGGAAAGCCAAATAATCATGCATCAGAAGCACCGCCTTCTGTAAAAAGTGTTGTAATGGTACTTTACACTCTAATAATAATCGTGATAATTCAGAGCCCCGAAATATTTAAATAGTAAGCCAGTCCAATAAAGTCTTTGGTAAATATGCTTTACAACATGCTAGTCGTTTTCTTCATGCCAGATAATCATAGATGGGAATCGGTGAAATCGATAATTTACGCGAAATACGAATCTAATATCAGTATGAAAAAATCTTCATAATATAAATGTCAAAAGGAACTTATTAGAGCAAACCATATTTGACATTAATTTGTGAATGAATAATATGAGATATTATCTTATTTCGCATAATTTATTGGTTTCCTTGATTCTTATGTTTGATTTTTGCCACTTTCTTATCCGCAATTATATTCTCTAGATAACGGCATCGGTTTTAGCAACATGAAATAATTTTCTAGTGGCATCGGATTAGAGAATTTATAATTTTTCTATATTGAAATTCCTCATCAACGGTAATAAATAATGTTTATTAAAAAATAGCATTTTACTAGCGGCTCGCCGTCCATTTTGATCTTTTAATATCGCCCTTCATTCAAAAAGTTTGCCGTTTCCGTCCATGTATTTTTCGCAATGTTTTCAGGTGAAAAAAATGCTAAGTGATCTTGAGAAGGTTTACCATTACGCTCGACAATGATAAACCTATCGATATTTTAAATCCTTTTATGAAACTGTCCGTGCCGGGATTTGCACCTGTGAGATCCCTAACCGAAGCCGACGACGTTGGCCATTGCACCGTGAACCCGAAGTACATATAAAACTTTGTCCATTTGTTTAGGACGTTTCGACAGAACCGACAAATGTAAACCGAGAGAAAGGGTGGAGCCAATTGCAAAACTGCAAAGTCGACGCCGCTGATGTAGCAAGACCTATAAAAAAAGAAACAAATGAAGCTGGCGGGTGTTCATATGCCGAATGGACACCGGAACAGGTAATTTACGACGCCTTCATTGACAATGTCTGTCGACTTTAACCCTGGGAGTTCTTGAAAAATCAGACTTCATCCAATAAGAAGATACGATTACAGTTTCGTTATGTTTTTACGATTCAGTGGCAAATCAGATTGTGACACATCAGATCAGTGAAAAAAAAACACGGGAATAATTAAACAATATTTTTGCCGTATATATTTCTGAATTAAATAGAATGTACTATGTATGTCATAAACAACACAATTTTAAAGATATATATTTAATGATTATAATGACTGCAGGTTGTGTAGACAATAAATTCAATTATTCCGTAATTTAAATGCGTTAAAGTTCGAGTTTTCCAAATATAATTTTATTTAGTACTTATGATCGACATGTTATACTTATTTAAATACATTGTGAAGAAAATATGTATTAAGGTTTCTTTGTAATAAATTTAAACAAAACATGTCGATTATAATTAATAAACATCTTAAACTAAAACCTGAACGCGTTTCAATTACGGAATATATCTGTTAATGAAATTATATTATCTATACAATATGCACTTACTATATTATTTATTTTTTAAAAATTGCTTTGTCCGCTTACCGTTTTTTTTTTGTAGAATGGCGCAATAAAATCGAGGAACATAAAACAAGAGGAGGAAGATGTCCAATGGAAAATATGGAAAAAAGATGTCGCCGATGATACCGTGCCCATAAAAATAGAGAAGGCCGAGGCTGGCGAGTGTTCGTACGCTGAATGGACACCAAACCAGGTAATCACCTATGAAGGATAACATTGAGGATGATATTCGCTGGGCATGGACCCGCGAAAATCAGATATGGAAGGTAGCATATAATCGACGACACAATATATCTACTATAGCAGAAAAAACAATATGTATGTCTGTCTGTCACAATAATTCCTCCCAAACAGTGTACAGCAGTGACGTGAACGCTCGCACATGCCTCACTGTCATTTTTGGGTCAACTGTGCTATTTTCGTCTTTTAACATTAATTGATTGACTATATTTTGTGGGTGCTACATGGAGTATGTTCCACTGTGATATTTTCAACTTTAAACTCAATATTAGCTTGCATCAAAATAACACCGTATATCCCCGGCGAAGCTGGGTAATAAATACTATTATAATATGCAATAGAAAGAACTAATAATTTTCAAACCATTATTATTTTTTACTCGATGGATTATTCGTGATAAACTATAGAAACCTTTAGCGAATTTGCGGGGTCATCGGGTCATTAGGTGAACCGAACAGAACGCGCTGTGTTATTTCTTAAGCTATAGAAAATCAGCCTACTTAAGAAGAAGCCGCCGGGTCTCATGCGTCTGCTTTCGAGACAATCCCAGCGCAAAAACTGAAATAGTCTGGTGATACCAAAACGTACGGCCTCGGTGGGTGGCCGTGAGAATTGCAATGCTAAAACATAAATAGTTAACAGCTATGGGATATAAAATTAAATGAGTTAAGAGCTAATTCAAAACAAACCATTGTTTTTCAGATTCTTCCTATCGAAGACGAGTATTCGGCCAAGACGACTGAGTCAGGCGTCAAATCTTCGTTTGCGTCTAGTCCAATTAACGAAAATGACATCAAAACACAAATTGTAAGCCAGAAAATTGTCGCCGTATTAATGCTGAAAAAGGCAGTGTTTTATGAAAGAAATTTTGCTTGCGGCGTTTGTTTCGATGTATTCCCGTCGTCCGAGACGCTCGTGACGCACGGGAGCGTTCACAGCTATTCAAAGACTCCTATGCAGAAAGATTTAGCGTATAAATTGATCCAAACCAAGAAATTGCGACTCAAGTGTGACCGTTGCGATTACAGAACTCAATATGTCTGCCACTTAAATATACACAAACTAGTTCACAGTGGCGAAAAACCGTTCAAATGTGACGTTTGCGATTTTAGAACTGCGTATGCCTCAGCTTTAAAATTACATAAAGTCTCGCACACGGGCGACAAACCCTTCAAATGTAATGTATGCAATTTTAAATCTGCGTATTCTGGTAATTTAAATATACATAAAATGTCACATACGGGCGAGAAGCCTTTCAAGTGTGATCAATGCGATTTCAAATCTGCACGAGCGAGCTGTGTTAAAACGCATAAAAAGTCGCACACGGGTGAATCGCCCTTCAAGTGTGATCGTTGCAATTTTAAATGTACGCAATCGTCGCAGTTGAAAAATCACAAAATTTCTCATGCAGGCGAGACCACTTTTAAGTGTGGTCAATGCGATTTTAAATGTGAAGAATCTTACCAAATTAAGAAACATAAAATATCCCACACGAGTCTGATGCTGTTCAATTGTGATCAGTGTGACTTTAAATCTGCGCTCTCTTCGACGTTACGTATTCACAAAATAGTGCATACGGCATCAAATGTACCCGAAAAGCCGTTTAAATGCGATATATGTGATTTTAAATCCGCGTATAGCTTCAATCTAAAGGCGCACAAGATGTCGCACACCGGCGAAAAACCCTTCGAGTGTGATCAGTGTGACGTTAAATGCGCACAGCTGTATCACTTAAAGAGACACAAAAGAACTCATACGGGAGAAAAGAATCTGTCGTGCGATCGGTGCGACTTCAAATCGGCACACTACTCTTCGCTCAAGAGTCACAGAATGTCGCACACCGGGGAAAAACCGTTCAAGTGTGACCTGTGCGATTTTAAGGCTTCTCAGTCTTCTCACCTAAAAAGACACAAAATGACTCACACCGGAGAAAAACCCTTTCAATGCGACCAGTGCGATTCGAGATACACGCAGTCGTCGGGATTGAAAAAACATAAGCGGACACATACCGTCGGATAGCTATCGGGATATCCGATCGCCGACCCTTTCTATGATCTCGGGATCGGTCGTTGAGCGTAATTGTATAAAGGAAATTAAATGTGTGTCCATTATCGCTCCAATTGAAATGAATAGTTGCAATAGATTTTTTTATAAAAAAATGCAAAAAATAAATAATATTATCCGATCCCGTCTACGACTATTATGAAATATAAAAAGGAACCAGTCCAAAATACTTAAATTGACTATTTAAGATTATAAAAAAATAGGTATGTGAACGAACAGAGGCACACGCTGCAGTCAATCGGAATGTATTGAAATTTAAATATAAATTATTGTTTAACTTCTTTTTATTGTTAAATAACTGATGGTCGTATTTGAGCTCTCAAAACACGAGGTTAACCGACTGCATACCGTGAGTTCTCGTAGAAAACCTATGATGCTGATAATTTTACGGGGTACAGGTAGTTCTCGACTTACGACGATTCGCACTTGCGACCAAAAATTTAAAAAAACTTTCTTTTATTGCATCATAAAGAATCGCTGCCGACGGCTTATGCATACGGGAAGAAAGATCAGTAACAGAATTTTCAAATTTGAATATTTATTTATATAAATATACAAATTTATATATTTAACGGAACACGCGTGATAAAAAAAGAGAAGAGAGACTTGGAAATGAAAATGAAACTAATAAACCCATATGAGAATGGAAAAAAGTGAAGGACTTGGACGAAAATCAAATCACATTCAACAATCTTCAAAATTTTGAAGAATAAACTAAGAATTAGCGAACTAGTTAAAGAATCAACAAAGTACCCATCTACAGAATGGAAAAATATTTAATTTTAATCGTCTCACGACCAAAGTTCAGAAACACATCTCGGTTGTAAGTCGAAGAAAACCTGTAGGTATACGAAGAGCGAGTAGACTTCGACTCGTAGAAACTACTTTTGTGTGAAGGGATTTATTTTTTGCACAGGTAAGTGCATGCCAACAAGTCACGGGCTCCTAAGACACTCGCAATCAAGGAAAACACCATAGGCGCGCTTAACCTTGGCTATGTCACTGGCTGATGATGTTTAAATTATCGAATGGCAAAGCAATGGCGGGGTGGATGAGAGCAAATGTGTGATCACATATGAAAATATTAACAGTTTATCTGCAGTCGTAGTTGAAGGTTTTTTTCATATAAATACGCTCTACTATCTAATTGCAGTTCAGCTAAAGCATGTCTTCTCTCAATGTCAAATATAAATTATGGAGTATGCCAACAGATACTTTTCGAAAGTTGTTTGCTATCACTCGGTCAAAAAAAACTATTTTTGGAGAAGGTTAAGATGGATCTATGAAAGAAAGAGTGGTTATAATCGCTCTACTTTTGGTATAAGCTAGGTGGGAAAGGATGCAGACATTGCGTTTCGTCCGTGCTGTTGAACAGAAATTCACAACTATATTTTCCAAATTCTCCGTATCGAGATTCGAACCCGTGGATACCGTGACCGAGTGGAACGTTGCTTCATATTATAACTAACGTTTTAAAAATTAAAACACAATTCATTTGTACTACTTCCATATATTTATAATGATCAGGACCGGTTTCGCTCATCACGAGCATTATGAATTGATGATAATGCTCGTGATGACCGAAATAGGTCCTGATCATTATAAATATGTGGAAGTAGTACAAATGAATTGTGTTTTATTTTTTAAAATGTAATGTCTTTCCACCAAGAATTGACAGTTAACACCTTAAAAGTGATTATAACTAACAATTAGATATCGTTTTTTTTTAAACTGCGTCTTAAAATTGATCATATATTTGTGGTCGCGTAGAATGATAAACAAACATTATTCATCGACGATTTCTATTGTTTTATTTAAGGTTTAATTGTGTGGAACTAATGAATATTGTATTTACCCTATGAATTGCAAATAAATTATATTAATTTTACGGCTACGTTACGTGTTCTCGACAAATCTAGGAGTCAGTTTATATGAAAAAAAATTTTCAGCGTTAGATTTAACAAAATTTTTTCTCCAAACAATATCTCCTTCCTTCAATTGAATATTCTTTCTCCTTAAATTGTAACGCTGTGCATTACAACTAAAATTTTGAAATAACTGCTCTCGGACTATATCAAACATATATGGAAGATCCAATAATTTATCAGTGTATGGATTACTGTCTCCCACAGTAGGAACTGATTCTTTTGCGTCAGGACGATCGCGTGGGAAATGGAACCTACCATCCAAAATCATTTCCCTTCCATGCATCAAGAAAAACGGTGAACATTTAGTTGCGACATTTATAGAAGCATTTAGCGCAGCTTGGATATTATTAATAAATTTAGACCAAGAACTTTGATCATTTTTAACTACAATGGCTAATAAAGTAGTTATTGTTTGATTATATCGCTCAACAGTGTTACTTTGCGGTGAATAAACGGCATTTAAGAAATGTTCTGGAACATTATACTTGTTAAGGAAGCTTTTGAATTCCTTTGAAATAAATTGGCGTCCACCGCAATAATGCTATGGGGTACACCATATTTCAAAATATGTGTGCTTCTACGAATTTAATGATTGATAAAGAAGTCGCCTTTTTAAGAGGGTGAAGCCAAACGAATACAAGGCTATGTGACAAAAATACTTTATTTTGAAATAATTAATTCAAAAAAAACTATCAATAACTGCAAACAACTAGATTTACGCTGTATTTTAAATTTACGGATAACACATTCTCCTTCTCAATACTAAAATCAACCAAAAAATAAATGCAAAAAAATCTTAGCTGTGTTTTTGACCAGATCCATCCAAAATGTAAATTTACTACTCCAGTGTTGTTCCAATTACAACATATAATTATTGTGAATTCAACATTCAACAATTATGTATTCCTCAGAAATGTAGACTCCAGTAGATGAATTTGTAACAAAAATCAATCAAAAGAATTAGTATTATTAGAAAAGAAATAAAAACATCGAACCGTGTCTAATGTAGTTTGAAAGCAAAATTGATTAAATTGTTAAAAAAAATATATTTCAGCAGGACAGAAAAATATTCAACTGGTTTGAATGAAAGCTAAAAGTTAAGTCTTGAATATTAATCAAAATATATATTCGACACTCCGTTACTTAATGACGGGATAATAACCTGTAGGTACACTTAACATCTTACGGAACAATATAGAATAAAATTATTACCAAAAATGAATAAAAGTCTCATTACTGCATTTCAAAATACAAATTACAGAAAACATATTTGAACAATTATTATTGTTGTACGATACTTCGTTACTCTGCAGTTTTGTGTATTCATCTACAGGTATGACAAACCATTGCAAACTAAAGTGCCAACACAAATAGCATACACAAACTTAATTGAAGGAATTTACATAATGAAATATGGGTGTGAATATAAAAATTTCAACACACAAGAAAAAAAAAATGTGGTTTCGTGTATGGCATATTTATGTATAATATATGGACATCTTTCCCTTTCCATCCTCGAAAAAATTCCAGACGTAAGATTTACGTAGTCAAGAAATGAAATATAATTTTGCGAAATAAAAGAAAAATAATCCAGACAGTCGAAATATCACAAAAATTAACTTAACTATCGCCATTCCACGCATACAGGACAATACAAAAATTTATATATATGTATTTCTGCTAAAAGTAAAATTTCTCGAACGCCAAATGTCATGTATAGAAAAAATGTCGAAAAAAGTGAAACGCGTAAAGATACATCGATTTAATTAACGTTAAAATTTAAAAAGATAGTTTAGATGAAGCAAAACAGTATAGAAAGAGCAAAATGGTTTACCACCACTTTGCACTGTAAGCTATCATCATTAATTTAAAAAACTAGCTCGTCGATAGGCAAGAAATTACGAGAATAATCTCACGGCGTGGTATGTAATTCCCTTCTGCATTTAACAGAGATATTATTAGCTAACATGACAAAAATTGCCCTAAATAAAAATTAATATACGAACACGGGTATTTAAAAGACATTTATGAGAATGGGCGCCAGTCTGAAAACGTACTTTAAGACGAAAATTATTTTTAACTAATAAAATACTAAGAATGGTGACAAATTAAATTTTAATATAAAAATGATGTAACACAAATTAATACAAAAAATTAGAGTAACCTCGTGTTAAACAAAAAACAAGATTTTACATTTAAAGCTTGCAATATGCACAACATATGGGATGATCATAGCTTAAGTTAATACAATAAAATAAAACAAAATATATAAATATGATACTGATAAAGATGTTGTTGCTCCATCAGGATCGGATGACTTCCATCAGTGCGCTGCTCGGTTGGATAGTCCGTGGAGGACCACCTCTAGGTTGAACGCCAGACCTGAAGTATCTTTAAAATCGTCTCTCTTATTCCGGCTTAATTATGTATTCAGTTTCAAACCGACATTATTGGCTCCATCTCGTTTATACTAAGTCCATTCTATTCCATATTAAGATAAAATTTGTAATGTACTACATTTCAGCGTTCGGCGACCGCTGAACGATAAAAAAAGTAAGTATGAAAAGTTTCACAACAGAGCTCGCTCCACACAACGGAACCAATGTTTTCTGATAGTTTCCATCACGTTCCGTCGGGCTAGACACTCGTCAAGTGCCTACGAGCGTTTTGAAATTTTTGAAAAAAACCGATTCGCATTGGCAACATGGCAAAGTTTTGTGGGCGTTCGGCAACTGCTGAACGATAAAAAAAGTATCAAAAATTTCTCAACAGAGCTCGCTTCTCACAAAGGAACCAATGTTTTCTGATGGTTTGCATTGCGCTGCGTCGGGCAAAATGCTTGTTGAGTGCCTGCGAGCGTTTTGAATTAGGTTAGGTTTTTTTTTTTTTAATGTTTGGCTCCCTTGATTTTGCCTACAAGGTTGTTTTCGCCTTACAGCGTATCACCATTTATTCTCATTATAGGAAAAAAATACATTGGAAAAAAAAGTTACATACATATAAATTTACATTAAATAGAAGAAAAGAACAAATTTTTGTAAAAGTGATGCGAGTATATAAATAAAGTAAAAAGTAAAAAATAATTTCAATTCAAGATATCTCAGTGTGTAAACAGTATGTTGTTAAGTGATAAGTATTTGTGTTGTGTTTTTGGTTTCGTTTATTTGTTTTATTTTTTGTATAGCTCTAGTAAGGAATTTAATGAAGAGAGGACGTGTGGTGTCATTTTCAATGAGTGTATGTCTGTTCGAAAGTTCTGTGGTGATGTCGTGCTGTGTTAGTAATGTTTGGAGTGTCCATCTCTCTCTTTCGAGGATGTTACAATGTAGGATTATATGTTCGATTGTCTGGGAGCTTATATCGTCGCATGGGCAAGTATCGTCCTCGGTTATTTCAAACCTTTTCAGATACGATTTCATTGCTCCATGGCCGGTTAGCATCTGCGTGAGTTCGTAATTTTATCGTGTCTTTTGTGCGAAAATAATTCCGTTAGTGATGTTTTTTATGAATGATTTGGTTATGGTTCCAGTAGTGGATATGGTGTATTGTGTGTTCCAGAGGGTGAGTGATTCATGTGCAAGTATTTTTTTGGCGTAACTAATTGGCAAGTGTGTATATGTGGGTATGAGTTTCTGTTTCGAAACCTGTTTGGCGTATGTGTCCGCGGTGTCGTTTCCAGCGATGCCTGTGTGGCTTCTAGTCCAGAAAAAGGTAAGGGTAATGTTTTTATTGTGTAGTGTAGTGCGTAGTGTTAGGCAGCCACGGGTGAGTGGGTGTGTGGACGATGCATTATGTTGATGGTTTTGTGTTCCAGTTTGTTTGCTCATATGAGTGCTTCCTTGATCGCCAGTAGTTTCGCCAGAAAGACGGAGCAGTAGCTTTCGAGTTTGCACTTCTTGGCGTGTATTTGGATTCCTTTTTTAAACACGACGAAAGCAGCCCCTACTTTATTGTCAATGAGACTGCCGTCGGTGAAGATATCCAAGTTCGATGTCTGTGTGTAGTTGTTTAGTGTTTCTGTATCGTTTATTGTCGGTGAGTGTCTCAAACTTGGGTGTGGCAGTAGCGAAAAGTGTATTTTGTTTTCGTATGTTCTGTCATTGGGAAGGTGATTTCGAAGGGTGAGTGATGTTTTTTGTGTGGTGAAGTTTGGCAAGTTCCTGAACTTTTATGTGTAGTGGTATAGTGTTGGCAAGGATTTGTGCTGATGTGAGTGAAACAGTCCTGTATCCTTTGCAAATGGATATTGCAAAGGGTCTTTGTGTACTGTTTAGTTTTTTTTTTGATGGATTTTTTTGTGAGTTGCACTATGCCAAATCGATGCTGCGTATGCAATTGTAGGTTCTAATTGCACCTTTGTAGATTATTCTGAGAACTTCAGGTGAAGAACTCCATGCGACTTTGGCAGCGCGTAGGTAGTGTTTACCGATTGCTGCTGCTTTTTTGCAAACGTAGTCGACATGTTTGTCCCAGCTTAAGTTTCTGTCAATTACCATACCCAGCGATTTGAACGATAGTGGGAGTGTT
The DNA here is from genome assembly GCA_022494535.1 of Himalopsyche phryganea. NCBI lineage: Eukaryota > Metazoa > Arthropoda > Insecta > Trichoptera > Rhyacophilidae > Himalopsyche > Himalopsyche phryganea. Next base: position 6,908 of record JAGVSL010000142.1, on the reverse strand, counting down.
TTTGGATGGTCTTTCCATACGATGTTTGGTTCACGTGTGATTCGTTTTGTCATGAATATGATGTTAGTCTAAGAGTCCGAGAATGAGAGTTTGTGTTTGTTCCCCAGTCAAGTGTTTGTCGTATGATTGTATTACTCCGTGTTTCGAGTAATGTAATGTCTTCGGCGGCAGTGATAATGAGTACATCGTCGGCGTAAGATTGGATGTGGGTGTGTTCGTGGAAATGTGTAGAGAGGAGACTGTCTAAGGCGATATTTCATAATGTAGGTTCACAAGTAGAGCCTTGGATGCAGCCTTGTGTTTGAAATTTTGTTATTTGGTGACCTAGGTAGGTGAGTGTAACTTGTCTCTCATTTAGGTAGTTCGTCAGTATTTTGTATAGGTTGAGTGGTGTCGATTTTGAGGCTAGCGAGTTTTTGATGTGTGGCCGCCAGGCATGGTCGAAAGCTCCTTGAATTTCCAGGGAGATTGCGATAACTAGATTTTTATTTTTTAGGTGTGTTTTAATGTTATTAATTGCTGCGTGTAGTGCGGTTTCTGTGGAAGTCTGGGATGTAAATCCGTATTGCTGTTTGTTGAGCTCATTGTTAGTGTTGAGGTGCCAAGAAACTCGTTGAATTATTAGTTTTTCTAAAATTTTCCCAAAAATGGGCAGAAATCCAATTGGTCTGTATGAGCCAATTTGCTTTGAATTTTTTCCGGGCTTGGGGATTAGTTTTATTATGGCAATTTTCCACGTTTTCGGAAAGTATGACAGTGTAAGGCATTTGTTGTACAGTTTTTCTGTGATTTCTGGAAAGATGTTTATGAAGCGAGTGCATATGTCGGCTGAGAAATGATCCTGTCCCGGAGCTTTTTTAACATCCATATTTTTAATAATATTTATTATTTCAGTCAATGTAAAGCTAATGTCATCTGTTGGGTTGGGATGGTTAATTTCTGTTTGCTTTCTTAAGTGTTTTTGGTACGGTGTATCATTGAGTGGGTTGTCTTGTGGAAAGAATCTTTCCATAAGTGCTTCTGCCAATTTTTGTGCTGTTTTGTATACTGTTCCGTTAGAGGTTAGGTTGGTTGGTGGTTTTCGTGGGTTTGTAGTTTTTATTGTCTTGTGTACTGATGACCAAGCTGATTCGGGTATTTGGTTGCCGTAGAATGATTTGATACGTATGATTTTCGCCTCGTCGAGTGCTTGTTTAAATATTTGTTATTGTTCTATATAGATATTTAGTTTTTGATCTCTAGTGTGGGAAGTTGAATTTTGTAATTTGCGTTTGGTGGTTAATGTTGTTCGTTTGATAAGTGTGAGTTCCTTTGTCCACAAGATGGGTCTTTTTTCCATTGTGTTGAGTTTTTAGTGGAAGTGTTTCGTCACATGCGTTGGAGATGGCAATGTTAATGTTTTCGACTATTGCGTCGAGTTCCAGCGGGTGTTTGATTGAGTTTAACGAATCGAGTGAGATGTTCTGGCGCTCTGTGTGTACTTTTATAGCTTCATCTGTTTTTGTCCAGTTTGTGAATCCTTTTGTGTTGTATTTGAATGTCGTATCAGTTTGTGTTTGTATTTCAAGGCTGTCAGTCCATTTAAACGTTATAGGTTCGTGGTCAGAGAATGGATTGCCAAGTTTATCAACAGTCCAGTGGGTGATTTTGTTAGCCGTTTTTGGTGATGATATTGTGATGTATATGTGAGAAGTGATGTGCATGTCGCCATGAAAAGTGTTATATGTTGGTTTGTTACCGGTGTTTATGATCTCGAACTCACAGCTGGCGAGACAATTTATTATTTCTTGCCCTCTTGAGTCGGCTTTGGGGCTTCCCCACCAAGTGCTTTTTGCATTGAAGTCACCTCCAATGATGTTTTCAGTTTTTCCATGGTACAGTTGTGTGATTTTGATAAGTGTGTCTGACTGTTGTTGTGAGTGAAATGTATATCGATCCAATTGTGATTGAGGTGTTTTTAGTAAGTGATAAGTTAATGAAAGTGTATTTGGTGTCTGAGATGTCTTGTCTGTGGAAGTGTACCGAAGTGTGGGGTTAACGATGACGATGATTGCCTTGCACGGATCTTCTGCAGTTCCATTCGCTTGGTATGTAGTGAACTGTGAACTGCTTTGGTGCTTTTGCGACTCCAGAGTTGCCGACATATGGTTCTTGCAGTAAAAGAATGTCCGCTTTTCCTGTATTGGTCATTATGTGTTCCGTGGCACTGCGGCTTCTCTGGAGGTTTTGTTGCACGAAGAGTAAGTCTCTGTTGAATTTAGTATCCATAATTGGTATTACTAATAGCCTTGAGTTCAATGCGTTGCAGATAAGAGCATTCCTTGCTATCTGCCGCATGGTTGGTTGGACATTTAGGGTTTATTTTTTTTTCAATGTGGACGCAGTTGTAACATATTTTTTTTCTCGCGTCTTTACTGTTTTGGCAATCAGCGTGCTTACGGTTACCGGCGGAATGTTTGCACCGATCGAATGAGGCCGTACACTTACTTCTTGTGTGTCTGAAGTTTGGGGATTTGAAGCATTGGTATAAAAGGGATTGGATTGATTAAATTCTAAGACGAACCAGAGTCCTGCCACTGGGGTGGGGTGAGGTGGAACTATGTTATTATAGAAACGGAAATGACGTCATGGAAATCAAACAGATGTAGAAAATTAATAACTTGAAATTATTTCGGATACGGAAGCTTAAATTAAAGCAGTCAATAAATCCAGAAAAAAGGACGCAATTATTTTTTATTTTGCCTAAAATACTCTTCAAAAATTCTAAATATTTTTTTGGTTGAAAAATTTCCGATTTGATGCATGAGTATGACTCTTCTTTTAAATGTAAAATGTTCATGGTTGAAACAGTAAAATGTCTATGACGTAAACAGACGCGCCGGGAAGCAAAATGGACGATTACAGACACCAAAAAACCCGTTCGTCGTTAGATTCGAAATGTGATTTTACATCTCGATAAACACACTTCGTGTTAATTTGATGCCAACTTGAATGTGTTTTACGAGATGTGATGCCAGTGGAAATCGTGAGGTATTTACTTTGCTATTGTAAGAATTCAAGGTCCGGATGTTCGTAATTTAACTGACAATGATATTCATACTTTTATTATTCCATCTATTTCCACAGCCACTAAAATTCAGATTCCGATACGTGGAATCGGCACAGGCCAGTGGGTCTAGTGTAAAAATGCTTGATGCGCAATATGTTTATTGTTGAAGAATGTACACCAAGCATTTTGAGATAGAGGTTAGATTTAGTCTACCTCGTGTCGTTGGCTGTATATGCCACGTAATAGTGAAATTTCTCACAGCAACATACTGTATTAGATTTCGTCATATCTATCGTAAAACTTGTATATATTGTACGTCAAAATTAGAAACAAAATTACACAATATTTTGTATCAATGGCGAGCCGATACGATAGATTTCGATCGCTTCAGAAAAATATGCGAAATGAAATTTTCATGGATAAAACAAACCTAAACTAAGTTAACACGTCATTTTGGATACTCTGCCTTGTTCAAATATCATTTTAAGGCCCGTGTATCCGATATTTAACCAAAATACTCGTGTGCCAAACCTGGATAAATGTGGCCACTTCTGGCGAACTCCGTCATTCCACCGAGTAGTAATGTGATAACTCCACAATTTTTGACATTTATACCTAGTCAGATAATTAATGTGATGAACAAATACAACCACTAAATATGCTTCTTTGACTATTTATACAATGTAAAATGTTAATTCATTTCAGTATAGCCTGAGACAGCTTTTAACCCTGCAAGACGTTCGTTGTATCCATGTCTTTCACCTTAATTTCACCGTAAATAATATTTTATTGACACTATTTGTTTATTTTTATTAATGTGATGTATGATATATTTTAGCAACATCAATAACTTGTAAGAATTTATTATTCATTTGTTGTATTTATGGATTCACAGTTTGTATTGTGTTATAATGCTGAGTAGATTTTTACCTAAAATGGATTAACTTCTTTGAATTGTCTTATCATTCCAGATATTCCGTCATCACTGTTGCTGCTGAGAGAACTTACAATGGCCTGCGATGTCTCCAGTCAACCTGTTTGAAACTCTACAGTAACTTAAACGTATGTAAAAATTTTAACCTACTGTTAACACTCAGATGTGGACAACTTTTAATCATTGCTCAGTTACTCATTTTTTTGTGAAATCATCACAACTAACTTCCTTGTTAATTAATTTAAAATGATAGAAATTTCCAAGAAAGTTGCCACTGACAATATGGAGCTCGTAAAAAGTGTGGGAATTTTCATTGCTGTCTTCTAAAGCAGTTCTCTGCAACCGATGTGCCGTGGCACAATGCATCCGAAAAGAAAGAAAGGTCAACATTTTCTTCCAAAAAATCTACAAAACATGAACGAAAGAAAAAGCAATGTCAAATAATATTATAAATGTATTACTAAAATCAGCCAAACCCGACAAGATCAGGTGAGATATATAAATTAGTTTTGTGTAAATTTATGTAGTCCAGCTTACTGTATATTTATAGTTACAAGCTCTTACCAATTAATTTTTTTAGTGAGAAAATGTTGCGGAGCACTCTTCTAAGGCAACTTTCTGAAGTATTTGTCTTCTTCGCAATTGATGATTCATAATCATCATCTTTAACACGAGAAATACTAATTAAAATTCTCGAAGCAATTGGAAAACAACACTCCCTGGATATTATTGTTAAGATTTCTGGAACTAAAGTTAGCCTTGTATTTTTAGTCATTTATTTATGAATTTCTTCATACTGCATATAAATATTTATTATCTCGCTGAATTTTTACATTTTTTTCAACATTGTATTTTGGTTTCATTTCTGTATTTTCCAAACTGAATTACTTCCCTCGAATTTTTTAATCATGTCTGCTAGCAGTGTGGATCATATTGGCTCCTAATGGATGTATCTCAAGAAAAATTGTTTAACTACTTGTTACTCAATTGCTCAAACTCTTAGGCAGTAAACAAATCGGGTTCTTCGGAATCTCTGATGGTTTGCTTTTAATTTCAGGACAACAAACCAAATCCTCTTGAGTTATTTCTTACAGATTTCCAATGGTCATTTTTATTGCTATATTAATATGTACAGGGCCGGTAGCCGAAAAGTAAATGTTATTGGCTTCAGTTACATTGCTCACAGGCTTACAATTAATAAATATTTGGTTCATGTTGTAATGCACACAATAGTTTTGTATTTTTTGACAATAGAAATTAAATAAATTAAATATTATTTCGCCTTTCGGCATCTTCAGGCATTCGAGCACACGAATGGACTCGAACTGAGAGACAGTAAACAGTGTCTAACGCTTATATAGAAGATAAAAATGCGACAAATATCATTTACGAGGCAATACATTAATACGTCTGAGAGCCACACCGATACCTGAGTTAAAAATTTCGGAAATCGCCCTAATCCTTATTTTGTAAACACCATATTAACAGAGTGACGAATTGCCGAAGGCGAATTACCGCTTTTCAACTTCTTTTAGAAATACCAGTGATTTTACAATTATAATAGTATTGTGGGTTTTGACGGGATGTAATTCGACGAATGGGTAAATATATACAATCATTCCACATTTGGTGACATCTGTTAGGTGTTTCAACGTATCGGATATAATAGCGGAGAATTAGGAAGGTTCAGCTGCTCATTCAAGATTGGTAATGAGTTTAACTGGGCTCTATTAATTTCTAAAATTTCCTGATAAAATAATTTATGATCCCCCATGTTTTTATGCAACAGTTTAACCCCATCATCCGCATTAAACGTATGGTTCTCCATTAGCAAGTGATTTGCGAATGTCGAAGTTTCTTTTTTTAATCTAAAGGCAGCTAAATGTTCTGATACCCTTATATCTAATGTACGTGTGGTTTTACCCACATAGAAATGTTGGCAATCATTGCATTGTAATTTATAAATACCAGATTTGTTCTTAAAGTTTACTCTATCTTTATTGTTAATAAGTAATTTGCCTAGAGAGTTTTTGCAATAGAACGCCGGTCTAACACTATCAGCGAGTTGTTTTTTAATTTTAAAGCTTGTACAACCTAAATAACTAATTCTATGCCAGATTCTGGGGCGGTCTATGTCCCCCCCAACCCACAATACTATTATAATTGTAAAATCACTGGTATTTCTAAAAGAAGTTGAAAAGCGGTAATTCGCCTTCGGCAATTCGTCACTCTGTTAATATGGTGTTTACAAAATAAGGATTAGGGCGATTTCCGAAATTTTTATCAATATTGCCATTACAGCAAGATTGACTGAACTCTACAGTAAATAAGTGTTAAAATATCGTGTTGTTTGTCAAAATTTATGGTTTAATATCAGTTGTTTTAAAAATAAAGTGACTCCCAAGTTCATATCGAGAAATGTTAAAATTATCAATGGTTCGAGGCCAGCAGTGAAAGCTTTGCAAAAAGCTAAAGCAGCTTGGTTGAAGACGGAGACAGGTCAGTGGTACGCAGCTCGCGACAATATTAGCCAATACCTTAAAATAATTCATTGTTCTCTCGCACAGAAACTTCATCCTGTAGAATTTGATATATTAGACCGTGATATTAGATATAATGTTTCCGAAATCATACAACGCAAATATGAAAAACAAACTTATAAACTCAAGAAATTGATCGAAGAGAAAAATAAAAATAAAAGTCTAGCTGATAAATCTAATCTAGTTATAAATGAGGAAACACCTATAAAATTTTTTGATAGAGTTGTAAATTTGTCTAACGTCAATTTAAAAAAGACGAGCAGAGCCTTTTATCAAAAGGTCTTAAATATTGTCCGCCTTTGCCAAATAGAAAATCGGATTATGAAAACCTTGCTATAGATTTAGAAATTGCATTGCATAAAGATTTAACCAGCAAACATATTTG